>OX345647.1:3722500-4322500 GCA_947044365.1 Petrosia ficiformis
TGGGGCAGATGTACACTGTAAAATCAGTGGTTGTACTGATCATTATGCTATGAATGAAGAAGAAGCCATGGAAACAACAAGACATATTGTATCTTCACTTAATATGAAGAAAAACCAAACTGTCAACAGAATTAGTTCAAGTATGTCATATTATGTATGATAAGCTCATGTGGTTATAACAGTGTGTATAAGATTGTCAGTGTGTCAAACTGTGCATAATAAGTACATGTGCTTGTACTATGGATAATATGTACACGTACTTGTGCTATGGATAATAAGCACATGTGGTTATTACAGTGTGTATAAGATTGTCAATAGACCCAGTGTGTCGTACTGTGGATAATACATACATGTGCTTGTACTATGGATAATATGTACATGTGCTTGTACTATGGATAATAAGCACATGTGGTTATTACAGTGTGCATAAGATTGTCAATAGACCCAGTGTGTCGTACTGTGGATAATACATACATGTGCTTGTACTATGGATAATATGTACATGTGCTTGTATTATGGATAATAAGCTCATGTGGTTATAACAGTGTGCATAAGATTGTCAATAGACCCAGTGTGTCATACTGTGGATAATACATACATGTGCCTGTACTATGGATAATATGTACATGTGCTTGTATTATGGATAATAAGCACATGTGGTTATAACAGTGTGTATAAGATTGTCAATAGACCCAGTGTGACTGTAGATAATAAGTACATGTAGTTACAACCAGTGTTCAAATATTTAGAGTAGTGGTTGGATTTTACATTGTATTTAGTACTGTTTATCAAGTTTATACTTAATTCTGTATTAGTAGCCTATTTACATACGGTATACATGTATATATATGTATGTACTATCTGAGAGGTGGTTAATTCATCTGAGTGGTGGTTAATTCATGCTAAGTGGTAGATATTCCTGACCAGTGTGGATAGAACACTGTATAATAGTGTGAAAAAGTGACAACCACTGCTAAGTAATACGTAACTTAACATTTAATTCAATAAGTCACCAACCAGATCAAGACATTTTAAAATCACCTAATTGAATAGACTAGCTCAGTAGTACTGTATACTTACAAAGTGACTAAAGGTCATTCACGTTCACCATGACCTCAGAAAAATGTTTATAACTTTAGTTTGGATTGACCAACAATCTTTTTACCTGCACTTTTTTCATATACATGTAATTATCCTTCCCGTTCTTTTTTTATGTGTGTCAAATTTCAATCCATTGCTTCATTATTGAGATACAGTATAATCATGTATTAACCTTATGACATTAAACTACACACTATATTACATATAAAGTCATCACATCGTAATTTTGAGGTCATTGTGAATGTGAACAGACTCCAATAAAGGTTCAGTATAGACCATTCAATATAATACAGTAAAATACTTGAGCATTACTGTATGTGTATTAGTATGATAATAATAACCACTGTAATTGGTTGACTGGATCAATATTTGCCAACAGATTTTATTATGGTAAAGAAAGTTTCAGCGCAAGGTACTTCTTCTTCGAAGAAGGCCCTTGTGCCGAAATGTTCTTTGCAAGAATAAATTATTGTGTTAATATTAAGTTCAAGAAACCTCCACTATGAATGCAGTAAATCTAGTTTATCAAATTATTAGTTATAGTTATCATTGTGGTTAATATTAGTGGTTTTTAACTAAAAGTGCTCATTATCACCCAATTTCTGTTTTAGTTAATTATTACAGGTGACCTGTAATTTAGTAACTAAATGTTAGTTTTAGTTATAACTATAACGACACTAATGTGTATGTATGTGTACTGTACTATACTATGAGCATACTACTATAAAGGTCATTCATATTTACTATGACCTCAGAAAAATGCATAACTTGAGTTTCAATGACCAACTTTTCACATGTACCGTTATCCCTCCAGTTCTTTTTTTATGTTGTGTGTTGAATTTCAATCCATTGCTTTGTTATTTAGTTACAGTATAATCATGTATTAACCTTGTGATATTAAACTACACTATCATGGTTTTTTCTAGGGGAGGGGTGGGAAGAGGAGGAATCTTCCCCGCTGTCTTTCCCCTCTTCAGATTAGTATAATAATATTATACTACATGTGTGCACCACATGCATGTACACTTAAGACCATCCCTGAGATTTGTTGATTTAGGTTCTTATAGTATATATCTTCCCCCCTTCAAACATCTTCTAGAAAAACCCCTAACTATAGTACATATAAAGTCATTACATCCTAATTTTGAGGTCATCATGAACGTGAACAGACTTTAGTATTATCAACTTTTTGTTTTGTAACTTATACAATACTAGTGTTACTTGTAATGATTACAACTATATTCTGTAATAATAACCACACGCACATACACATACACACAAACATACATGATATACAATACTAGTGTTATTTCTAATGATATAACCACACATACATACGCACACACAAACATACATGCACACAAACATACACCCACATATACACACAGTACTACTTACGTTGTCACAAACACTTTAATCACCATTATTTTTTGTTTTACAAATAATGCCATACTATTCTTTAAAAGGGTGTTCTGATTACTCACTCCCTACTTGAGTGGGTTGAGAGTATGGAAAGTGTTGAACTATCACACATTAGGGTATTTAAATCTTTTTTTACTATTACTATACATGTAGCTACAAAACCATAATAGATAATTCCTGTTTCTTCAAGAAATAAACTGAAAAATATTTATATTCCGTGTATGGTGAATATGTTGTCATGTAATGTTTCATTTAATTACTCATTAATTATTGTTTAAACAGCACTTACACTATTATGTAATTATTGCCGTAAACAATAATTATTAGTATTTACGTATATAGTAATAATAATATTAATTGGGGCGAAGCCCCACACTAGTCGAGAATCTTGCTTGATTGCTTGCGTACGTATGTCTTTTTCTCCCGCGGGGACCACTTGGCCCCAGGCAGGGTGAAATAGCTTTAACTAATTAATAGGCGTGTACTACTTCGCCCCCACAATGTTTTACATTCATCTAGTAGTAATAGTATATGTGGGTAGGTACATGTAGGTAGGTAGGTAGGTAGGTAGGTAGGTAGGTAGGTGGGTAGGTAGGTAGGCACATGTAGGTAGGTAGGTAGGTAGGTACATGTAGGTAGGTAGGTATGGATACATGTACGTAGGTAAGTAGATAGGTAGGTCAGTAGGTAGGTAGGTAGGTAGGTAGGTAGGTAGGTAGGTAGGTAGGTAGGTAGGTAGGCACATGTAGGTAGGTAGGTAGGTAGGTACATGTAGGTAGGTAGGTATGGATACATGTACGTAGGTAAGTAGATAGGTAGGTCAGTAGGTGGGTAGGTAGGTAGGTAGGTAGGTAGCTAGGTAGCTAGGTAGGTAGGCACATGTAGGTAGGTAGGTAGGTAGGTACATGTAGGTAGGTAGGTATGGATACATGTACGTAGGTAGGTAGGTATAGATACATGTACATAGGTAAGTAGATAGGTAGGTCAGTAGGTGGGTAGGTAGGTAGGTAGGTAGGTAGGTAGGTATATGTAGGTAAGTAGGTAGGTAAGTAGGTAGGTAGGTAGGTAGGTAAGTAGGTAGATAGGTAGGTAGGTAGGTAGGTAGGTAGGTAGGTAGGTAGGTAGGTAGGTAGGTAGGTAGGTAGGTAGATAGGTAGGTATAGATACGTAGGTACATGTAGGTAGGTAGGTAGGTATATAGGTAAGTACGTAGGTAGGTAGGTAGGTAGGTAGGTAGTGTGATTTTAACATTGGTCAGATTATAAATTGGATCACAATCTGTGGAATTGTTTGATAATTTCTACACTCCTGTGTTCACTGACTGGAATTCCATAGCCATTGAACATATGGTAGACTTCCATTTGTAGTACATGTAGCCCTACAACAGGAATTGTTGTGTTGATGTACATGGATTCTCCTGTATGTATGTAATAGTGCATGTAACTGTACATGTACACATGTCCTATAGTATGTAGCTGTACATGTACACATGTCCTATAGTATGTAGCTGTACATGTACATATGTCCTATAGTATGTAGCTGTACATGTACATATGTAGATATACATATACATATGTCCTATAGTATGTAGCTATACATGTACATATGTCCTATAGTGTGTAGCTGTACATGTACATATGTCCTATAGTATGTAGCTGTACATGTACATATGTCCTATAGTGTGTAGCTGTACATGTACATATGTCCTATAGTATGTAGCTGTACATGTACATATACCCTATAGTGTGTAGCTGTACATCCTGAGGCAACTCTCATTTTTCATTTTTCCATTGTCTCAGGTGTTTGTCTTTCTTTCTTTCTTTCTTTCTTTCTTTCTTTCTTTCTTTCTTTCAGATAACATATGTACATATGTCCTATAGTATGTAGCTGTACATGTACATGTATGTCCTATAGTATGTAGCTGTACATGTACATATGCCCTATAGTGTGTAGCTTTACATGTACATATGTCCTATAGTATGTAGCTGTACATGTACATATGCCCTGTAGCATAAAGCATTATTTATCAGAATTATTAGAATTATATTATGATTAATGTAGTTGTACAATTTGACTTATAAGAATTATAATGTCTGTTCACGTACATGTACATTCACGTGGCCTCAATATTTGTATGTGATGATGTTATATGTAATATAGTATATAGTTTAATGTCATGATTATACTGTAACTCATTAATGAAGCAATGGATTGAAATTTCACATACACAATAAAGAACGGTAAGGATAATTATATGAAAATGGTGCAGATAAAAGGATTGTTGGACGATTCAAAATAATGTCAAAATTATTCTGAGGACAAGATGAAGATAAATGACCTTAGTTCTGATATAATGTAGTAGCGTAACTGTACATCCTTTATAGGAATTATGTTATGTATAATCACTATAGTGTAACCATACATGTGTGGAAGTCATGTACATGTGTAGTGTAAGCAGATGTACATACATGTACATGTACATATGACATGTACATGTCTACATGTATTTGATTGTGTATATTAAACATAAGTAGTGTAAGCAGATGTACATACATGTACATATAACATGTAAATGTGTTTAATATACATGTACATGTGTAGTGTAAGCAGATGTACATACATGTACATATAACATGTAAATGTGTTTGATTGTGTATATATACATGTACATGTGTAGTGTAAGCAGATGTACATATATGTACATACATGTAGTACATCTGTATACACTGTATGTGTACATATGTACATAACTGTACATGTGTTTACAAATGTTTATATATCATGTCATACATTCTTATTTATAAGGAAGTTTAAAAATTTAATTATGATTTCCTTCTCCGTGTAATATTAGTATAATTATACTATATACTAGTATGTCCTGTATTATAAACTAATACTTGTTTATATGCATGTTTGTATAGCAATAGATTGGACATTTGATGAATATAATAATTATATGTATATATATGAGACTCTGGTCTTCCTGTATCGGCTGTAAGAATACAGTTAATATAATATACAAATTTTTGATTTCGTCTTGCTATATATAATATAATATATATAATTATATACATATATATATATATATATATATAATTATATTATATATATATATACATGTATATATATATATATAATATTATAATTATCAATTATTATTGTCGTCATCAATATAAATTCATAATTATTATAATTATAATAATATTATCAATTATTGTTGTCATCATCAATATAAATTTATAATTGTTATAATTATAATAATATTATCAATTATTATTGTCATCATCAATATAAATTTATAATTATTATAATTATAATTATTATTATAACACAAGTCTTGTATTTACAATGTATTCTTACACTCAGCAATATTCATCTGTTGATAGACATAATTATGTGTATTTATGTCATTATTGAAGTCCCTATTAGTGATAATGTGTTTATTTAATTCACTAACTCAATATAACACTAATTATATTTCATCTTACAGAACTTCCATTATACAATTGCTCAATAGAAGACATGGCTTCTCTAATACCTATTAGTACTGAACAACAAAGATGGCCTATCATGGAAGTAAGAGCTGTAATAATTAAAGCTTTCCTCCTTTCTATCTATCTGTCCGTCTAATAGTGTTGTTTTACTTCACTATAACTAAAACCTCTATTGATAAGGGATTGCGACTACTGGTTAATCAAACTGCATGTACATGTATAACTAAATTACATGTCTGTTGTAATAATTATAACTACGTAACTAATATAGAAATTAGCCAATAATGGACACTTTTAATTAGTTAACAACCCATTTACTAAGCCTTTATCTAATTAAACTATAACTAAATTAAAATTTTGAGAAACTAGTCATACTATTACTATAACTAAAACTAAAACTAGTTATTGTCAAATTAAAACAACACTACTGTCTAACTGTCTCTCTATTTATGTCTGTACGTCTCTTTGTCTCTCAGTCTCTGTCTCCCTGCCTCTGTTGTTTGTTTGTCTACCTGTCTTTCTATCTATGTAAGTATGCTTCTTTGTCTCTCAGTCTCTGTCTCCCTGCCTATGTTGTTTGTTTGTCTACCTGTCTTTCTATTTACGTATGTCTGTATGTCTCTCAGTCTCTGTCTCTCAGTCTCTCTATTTTTGTTTGTCTAACTGTTTCTCTAACTGTCTCTCTATCTATGTATGTACATCTCTCTGTCTCTCAGTCTCTGTACGATCAGTATCTCTATTTAGTATACAATGTGTACACATCTAGTAATAGTAGCATATTAAATGAGCATTATCTTAGTGATAAACTTTGTTAACCTATATTTCAAATATCATTTATTCTGCTCCAATTCATTAGGTGCTAACTGCATCTTTCTCATCCATATGTCATATAATACGATACATGTACATGTACATGTACATACAGCTACATGTATACATATACATGTATACTTCTGTTAATCAGTACCAAACCATCTGTCATCTCATCTCAATTTACTTTTATATTTCTCATACGAATCTATCTATTTATCTATTATAAGATTTTTATATATTCATACACAGATCCTAGCCAGAATATGCGATGGTAGTGGATTTCACTCTTTCAAAGACAAATTTGGTGAAAATTTAATTTGTGGATATGCTAGAATAGATGGGTAAGTGAGATCCCTTTCCGTGTATCTAGTAAGCACATAGCAATCATTGCTACCTGCCATTTTGAGTGTCAGTGTAATGTCTATCCAGAAGTATCCAAACATTTTCTGGGAGATGCAAGAAAGAATTTTGATTGAAAGTTGCAATGTATATATACAACTTGTCAGTATGCATAAGGACATCTTTGAAAAACTGGACATTTGAAAATCAGAAATTTAATTGCCCAAACTTAATCACTGATCTTCCTCCAAACACTTCCTATTCAGCCAATTTATATATATGAGTAACTAGCTGACTAGGAGTAACATTAACTTCTTGATAACTAATTTTTTCTTTATGTCCTGACAAATGGACATGTTAAAAACACAACTGATTCTGTTCCATGACTGTTGCTAGTGAAGTACTTCAAACCTAACTGTACAATTGAGGTAGCAGTTGCTATAGCATCAACCACTGGTTCCAAGCAAAATAGTCACTTACTAGCTCCACCTATTTCAAGTGATGTGCTGTGTACGTAATTCAAGCATGCTAGAAATAGTTAAATAGCATGATATGTACCAATAACTGATACCACTCCGATATTTCATTCTTTTAATGAAAATGAGCCTTTTCTCAATAATTATGATATCAATTAATGATGCTATAATCACAGGAAATTACATTATTGGTACACGTTTTACAATATCAGTTACATCTTTCAGAAATAACCGATGCTAATACTAAAAATAATGGCTGATAATGACTGATTACCGATCTCATTATCAGTGCATCACTGAAAATCATTAATTTCGCACCACAAGTCTGGTTTTCATAGTCATGTGATACATATACCATAACTACCATCAATTAAGCATTATTTATACACAAAGAGAGTCCATTGAATATTCGAGTTCACATAATGTTTTATTTGTTGTCTTAGTAAACAATAAATTGTAAACCCTTTCAAGTGAATAACAATAATTAGTATTTAATAGCATAGTAATTATGAATATCCTTGTTTACTAAATAATATTAGCATTTATTTGTATTCTCTATGCTATTATTAATTATAGATGTGTAGGTATATCTTAAAAGCCTACGTATGTCACTGAAATGTGAATCTTGTAAATAGACACAATATATATTAATAAATACAACTAAGTGTGTATTGATAATGGATCTATTTAGGAAGTTAGGCCCCTTGTTTACTATGTGTATATATATGCTATAGAATGATACAATTATATTAATTTAATTACTATTCAAATTATCATGGATTTTAAGGAGGGGAGGGGATTAGCCTCATACCCAGGCTTTAAAGAGATAAAGATCCTGAATTCAATTGTTTTCCCAATCGCTAATTAATGTTTTAATTTCCCAGATATCTTGGGCCTCCATTAACTATTGAAGTTATTTTATTTCAGCAAATAGGTATTATAATCAATATGGTGGCTAGTTTTGATCAAGTAGTCTCTATTCCGTACTTTACCTTTGATCTTTTGATCTTATTCTAAACCAAGAGCAGATCTTGGCTTTGTTATTGTGTGCATTGCTGTACATGTTAATTAGGGCATATCTCTTTTTCTCCTCCATCTTAAGAACCCGGCCTGTTTCCTAAGGGGGAACTGACCTTTAGGGAGTGGGAATGCAGGTCCCACCCTTACTTATGAAACTTTGATGGAGTGTTAGTAGGGCTATAACTAATGTGCTGAGAAACACAATTGGGTTTTTAGCTTAGAGCACCCCTTGATATGATTTTAGGGTTCAAATCCTGAAGTCTGTTCACGTTCATGGTGAGCTCACTACTTCATATGTAATATAATGTATAGTTTAATGTCATATGATTATACTATAACTCAATAATGAAACAATGGATTGAAATTTGACATACAACATAAAAAAGAACGGGAAGGATAATTATATCAAAATGGTACAGATAAAAGAATTGTTGGACATTCCAAACTAAAGCTATGAAAGTTATTTTAAAGACAAGGTGAACATCATTAACATTATGTAGAGCTATGACTAAAAACAATTACATGTAATTGGCTTTATAGTTTATCCTGGCTTGATAGTAGTAGGAGCTTATGAGTGGTGAAACCACAAAGGAGCATCCAACTGCAGTACCTGGTGATAATATATATAGACCTTGATAACTGAGATTATTCATATCTCTTGTTTATTATTCTCTTTAACCAGTTAATATTATTGTACAGGGGGAGTGTTTTACTGACCCAGTATAGCATTACCCACACAAAATTCCTTATATGGAAAGTTTTGTAAATAAAATTTGACATTCACAGGGTTGGACGATCTTTCGTAGTTTCACCGCTCATAAGTTCCTGATAGTAAGGGTTAAAATCGTAGCTGATTATGGCCTCTTTCTTAGTAATCTAGATCATTGTTTTGTATAACATAGCATATTGTGTAATTGCTGCATGACATCCCAGTTCTTTCATAAACAGAAAACTAAGAAATTTTAAATAATTGAATTTGTAATGAATGTAAATATTTGAATACACTTAATTTAATTAACATGTAGTTTTAAATATTAATTAAGTGTTTATTTCACACACTTACTTAAAGCCATAGACATGCCTAATTTGATGTCTAGTGAAAACATTTATAATACGTCAGTCTGCTATAGAAATAATTATCCATCTTTGTGTGGTGACAGAGTTAATATTATAGATGAAGAACTTGCCTTAGATAGGACATATGACAGAGGGTTTCATTTAGGGTGGGGTGGGGTGGTGGCTCATTAATAGGTATAGTGCAATAACCCTATACCCTTAGATATGACATATGACAGAGGGTTTTATTTAGGGTGGGGTGAGGTGGTGGCTCACCAATAGGCATAGTGCAATAACCCCTAGATATGACATATAACAGAGGGTTTCATTTAGGGTGGGGTGGGGTGGTGGCTCACCAATAGGCATAGTGCAATAATCCTATACCCCTAGATATGACATATGACAGAGGGTTTTATTTAGGGTGGGGTGAGGTGGTGGCTCACCAATAGGCATAGTGCAATAACCCCAAGATATGACATATAACAGAGGGTTTCATTTAGGGTGGGGTGGGGTGGTGGCTCACCAATAGGCATAGTGCAATAACCCTATACCCCTAGTAATGACATATGACAGAGGGTTTCATTTAGGGTGGGGTGGGGTGGTGGCTCACCAATAGACATAGCGCAGTACCCTGTACCCCTAGATATGACATATGACAGAGGGTTTTATTTAGGGTGGGGTGGGGTGGTGGCTCACCAATAGGCATAGTGCAATAACCCTATACCCCTAGTAATGACATATGACAGAGGGTTTCATTTAGGGTGGGGTGGGGTGGTGGCTCACCAATAGACATAGCGCAGTACCCTGTACCCCTAGATATGACATATGACAGAGGGTTTTATTTAGGGTGGGGTGGGGTGGTGGCTCACCAATAGACATAGTGCAGTACCCTGTACCCCTAGATATGACATATGACAGAGGGTTTTATTTAGGGTGGGGTGGGGTGGTGGCTCACCAATAGACATAGCGCAGTACCCTGTACCCCTAGATATGACATATGACAGAGGGTTTCATTTAGGGTGGGGTGGGGTGGTGGCTCACCAATAGGCATAGCGCAGTACCCTGTACCCCACCCTGAAGTCATGTTTGATGTTTATACTTCAGTCTGTCATGTAATTGTAAACTTGTATGTAAGTATGTAATTGTGATCTTTATGATATTAAAGTTAAGATCATTGTAAAGAACTTGTTAATGTTCCTTAGTTCATTTAGGGGGAGGGGCCTCGCTAATAGGCATAGCATAATCCTATACATCACTCCACCCCTAAATCCTGAAGTCTTTCAAATTTAATTTTTACTCCACCTGACGTATTTCTAAATGAAGTCATGTTTGATGTCTCTACTTCAGTCTGTCATGTAATTTGTAAACTTATAATTAGGATCTTTATGATAATAAAGTTAAAGGTCATTCACGTTCACCTTGTTCTCAGGAAAATGTTCATAACTTTAGTTTAGAATGACCAGCAATCGTTTTACCTGTACCATTTTCATATCATTATCTTTCCCGTTATTTTTTTGTGTATGTCAAATTTCAATCCATTGCTTCATTATTGAGTTACAGTATAATCATGTATTAATCTTATGACATTAAACTATACACTATAGTACATATAAAGTCATCACATCATAATTTTGAGGACATCATGAATATGAACAGACTTTAATAACATCAGTAAACCACTTATAGTTGGAGTTAATGGATCGTGTTTCAAATTTTTATGTGCGTAACACTGCTATTAAAATGAGATCATGATACTAACGAGAGCTTAATAGAGCATTCATGAATATGATGTCATTGTTTATTTAGGTATGTGTAGATTAGCTCTGAGCTGTAACATTGTTGAAATAGCTAGACAATAACAAACAGGTCATGTTGCTATTTAAGGTTGAAAGTCTATTAATTGAATGATAGTACAGGATGGGAAGTCTATTGAGGTCACAATGGATATTATGTAATGCTTGTACGATATTATGTAATGCTTATACAATATTATGTAATGCTTGTATACATATTATGTATATATATATATATATGATATTTTAGTGTGACATAATAATTTTAAGAATTAGAGTAGTAAAGTTTACTGAAAATAATTATATAATTCAGACTGGGGTCAAATACGTCATGTGATAGTATTTAATATACTTGACAAATACTAATTTGTATAATTACTTTTTGTGATGTATTACAATTACTAATATGTTGAAGTATTTCAAATACAATTTTGAATACTTATTAACAAAACTTCATGAAAGGACGGTGTATATATCAAGTATTTAGCATTTTGAAATACATTTTGAAATACATTTTCAGTGTATTTCAGTTACAAACTTGTTATTTCATAAATCAAAAATACAAATACTTTTTAAAAGTATTTAAATACAAATACTGAAGTGACCCCAAGTCTGAAAGTTGACATACACAAAAAGGACGGGAAGGATAATTATATGAAAATGGCACAGATAACATGATTGTTGGCCATTCCAAACTATAGTTATGAACATATTTATGAGGTCACGGTGAATGTGAATGACTTTTAAATTATATTTATAGTTTTGTTAATATTATGCTTACTAAAAGTGCTCAGTTTTCAATTCTAGTTATTACACTAAACCCAAGTTTACGTAATTAAAGTCACAGTGTATTCATATATAGGATTTTATAGTACATCTACAACATCAGGGACTTATATACATTTATTTGTAAGTAAATTTTAATCTTAAAATCTAAATTGCAAGTGAAATATAGTCTCAAATAGCAGCTAGAACTATAGTAGTAATAATAGTACATAATGGTCTTCCTTTGAAATTGGCTGACAAGAATTTAATACAACAACTTTCTGTCAAACTATGGAGTTATAATGATAAAATGATTTTACACTATTTTTCTCGTCAGCCATCTAATCTATTGTGGGATTCACCTTTTGAAATTGTTAAAACCAAAACCACCACATGTTCATGTATAGTAATAATACAGCAGAGTTTTTGATAAGTTTTGAAGTATAGGCCAAATTTGGTTAGTGTGTGTGCCATTTGCTGTGTAAACTAATCATTATCCTCTGTGTCCTAATTGTCATTATAAACTGGACACCTGGACAGGATACATGATCATACAACACATTATTCAGTAGGATATGATTTAAATAATAGTATTGCGTATTGCTACCTAAAATATCATGATACGATAAGTATCACGATATTTGAAATTATAAAATGTAAATTAATGTCCTATTTGATTGTATTTGTCAGGAAATAGTAAAAGAAATCAATTAAAGTTATACACACTGGATTGTTATAATTGCTTTTAGGTATATATAAAATTATAAAAATGGAAAAAAAACAGGTTTACTAAACTGTCCACTCCAGTATATCGTTACACCCAAAAGCTAGTAATATAATATAAATATATTTATTCTACGTTCACTGATCGGGAATTTAGCGACTAGTCAGCCACCTTGTTTCAGTATAACACACAGGATGCTTCCTGGACTAATGAAGTAATTCCATTGAGCCACACTGGGCTCTAAGATGGTAGAAGTCTTCTTTTTGATATGATGGTTCTTTTAAATTGTTCTTTATTACACCTGATCGTTCAGAAGTATTCCAAAATGCTAATAATGTATCGTGATATTGAATGAAAATATTGATATTTTGATATTTCAATACATATCATACATCACTAATATTCATAGTCAGTATCTGTCGCTATTTCATTATAATTAATTTATATATGTTTAAATTATCTTCCTTATTTATTTTATAACTCATTCCAATATCCTGTGCTCTGTGTACCTCTATAATTAGTTCTATTTCTACCTGCCACCTACTCCCAGCACATGTGTCAGTGTAGGATGAAGTATATTCCTTGTGTACATGTAGTACCGCATGTATGATATACTCGCTGTGTACATGTACGATATATACTCCCTGTATACATGTAATACTACTGTAAGATAAATTATATGTACATGTAGTACCTACCACTTGTATGATATACTTCCTTGTTTAATCACCTGTAATGTACTAGCTGTGTACATGTATTACCATGTGTACGATATACTCCCTGTGTACATGTACATGTATTACTCTCTGTGTACATGTATTACTGTAGGATAGATTATACTCACTGTCTACATGTAGTACCACGTACCTGTAATGTACTAGCTGTCTACATGTGGTACCACGTACCTGTAATGTACTAGCTGTCTACATGTGGTACCACGTACCTGTAATGTACTAGCTGTCTACATGTGGTACCACGTACCTGTAATGTACTAGCTGTCTACATGTGGTACCACCTGTCATTATGTACATGTAATACCACATGTACATGTACGATATATACTCCCTGTATACATGTAATACTATATAATCACTATGTACATGTAGTACCTACCACTTGTATGATATACTTCCTTGTTTAATCACCTGTAATGTACTAGCTGTGTACATGTATTACCATGTGTACGATATACTCCCTGTGTACATGTACATGTATTACTCTCTGTGTACATGTATTACTGTAGGATAGATTATACTCACTGTCTACATGTAGTACCACGTACCTGTAATGTACTAGCTGTCTACATGTGGTACCACGTACCTGTAATGTACTAGCTGTCTACATGTGGTACCACCTGTCATTATGTACATGTAATACCACATGTACATGTACGATATATACTCCCTGTATACATGTAATACTATATAATCACTATGTACATGTAGTACCTACCACTTGTATGATATACTTCCTTGTTTAATCACCTGTAATGTACTAGCTGTGTACATGTATTACCATGTGTACGATATACTCCCTGTGTACGTGTACATGTATTACTCTCTGTGTACATGTATTACTCTTTGTGTACATGTAGTATCTCCTGTAATGTACTAGCGGTAGTACCACCTGTATGATATACTTTCTTGTTTACATGTAGTATCCCCTGTAATGTACTCACCTGTGTACATGTACATGTATATGTATTCTGTAGGATGTAATACCATCTGTACGATATGTACATGTAGGAACCCTGTACAAGAAGTATAGTGTACAGGTGGTACTACATGTAGTATATCATACAGATGGTCACCTGTGTGATAAACTCTTTCTCTATATTATATATAATTATAATTATAATTATAATTATATATATTACTGGTATATTAATATACATGTATGTACATGTACGTATTACCTGTTTAATATACTAGTACAACCTGTATAATATACTAGACAAGTATACACAATAAAGACAACATTATCAAGAACCTGTTGTCTTTATTGTACACAACAAGTATAAACAATAAAGACAACATTATCAAGAACTTGTTGTCTTTATTGTACAGAACAAGTTACACAATAAGGACAACATTATCAAGAACTTGTTTTTCTTATATTGTATAATAAAGACAACAAGTTGACAGAACGTACCCATTATCATGACATTATCATTAACCTAATATTCTTTAAAATGTTGTTTCCTTATCAAAATTAAACTTCCTATAATTAATGTTCATTTTTAATTTCCTATTAATGGACATGTGCATGTGGTATTGTGATGTAACCTACTTAGTCCTTTACTTCCATCTCTAATGTATTTCAGATAGGAAATAAATAGTCATGGTTGCATCCTTTCCTCAATTTGTTAGAATGTTATATTATCTACAATTAATACAAAGTATTAAACTATTTTGATCCAGAGATCCAAGCATTATAAACTTCATAGGTAAATAATAAATGCATTATTCATGAGAGACAGAGACACAGAGAGAGTGACAGTGACGAACAGAGACAGAGATAGACAGACAGAAACGAAGAGGCAGAGACAGAGAGACATAGACAAAGACAGACACATAGAGTGAGTGACAGACAGAGTAGACAGACAGAAACGGAAAGGCAGAGACAGAGACAGAAAGACAGAGACAGACAGACATACAGAGGCAGACAGACAGAGGCAGACAGACAGAGACAGACAGACAGTGGCAGACAGAATGAGACAGAGGCAGACAGAAAGAGACAGACACAAAGAGACAGACAGACAGACAGAAGTAGACAGACAGAGACAGACTGAGGCAGATAGAGACAGACAGAAAGAGACAGACAGACAGAAGTAGACAGACAGAGACAGACTGAGGCAGATAGAGACAGACAGAAAGAGACAGACAGACAGACAGACAGAGCCAGACAGGCAGAGACAGACAGACAGAAGTAGACAGACAGAGACAGACTGAGGCAGATAGAGACAGACAGAAAGAGACAGACAGACAGACATAGACTGAGACAGATAGACAAGACAGACTGAGACAGAGGCAGACAGAGACAGAGAAAAAGACAGACAGACACATAGAATAAGGAAAAGAATTATATACTTAGTTCTATTAATTCTTAATAAATTATATACTATTTCGTTTTTCATACAACCAAGTTGTTGATATATGGTATACTTACGCTCTGTCTATATCTCTATCTCATTCTTTGTCTCTATGTCTCTGTGTCAATAATATTGAGCTCAAATAACTTACTGGCTATGAGCAATTGTTTTATCATTTATGTTAATAAGCCATTGTCAGAAGTAAGCTCAGATTGATGCATAAAATCAGCTTGTTAACCTAACTGAGCATTAGAGTCATGCAATATTATGATTGTTATAGTATCATGATAATAATTATGATATCATTATAATATTATATACGTAGTTTCTGGACTATTAATATATCAATCACTAATGCAACAATATACATGTATACATACATAAATACTTAAAATTTAAAATTTTGATCTTGCACAAGCCTCGTGTAAACAGATACTGATTTGAAAAGCCTCAAGAAGACAAAAGGCAGTACAGTGATTATTTTTTGCTAGTATCATGATAATATCATGATAATATTAAAAATCATGATAATGTTTTCCCATAATAATGGCATCATGTATTTCTTATTAATGCCCATTCCTACTGAGCACAGGAGCTTAATCATGATATGAATTGAACTAACATCTCATCTTCATAGTAGATTTCTTGCTCAAACGTTTTATAACACAATAATTATTATTTATAAAAATATAGTTTTGGCCTGAAGGTCTTCAGCTAAGCTACAGAATTTTTTTTATATGTGAGCATGGGAATGACAGGATGGAAGGCTGAAAGTAAAAGTTATCCCAAAATACATGATATATAAGAATACATGATATTGTGTGCTCATCTTATTACTATGATCGTAATGTTAGCTTTCAAATATTTTGCAATAGTTATCTTGTGGGAATACTTGCTAATAACGGTGAACTGGATGCTCCTGCAGCTGTCAAAGGAGCCCATTTTATTAGGCTGTGTGATATCAGGGGCATACCCATGATCTTCTTGCAACATACTGTCTCCGATAGTGAGTTCCTTTCTCTAACTGGAAATGTAGGGACCACTGCTAAAGCAAGAGGCCAAATGATGTCAATGCTCAGCTGTTCACAGGTACGTACATGTATGTATGTATTTTTTGTTGTTATTTTTAGACAGGAATGCCTTATCATCCAAGTGGCTAGTATTCTTAAGGGTCCTGTATGTAACATGTGAAAGTGTATAATAGAGTGGAACCTCCCTCTCCTAAAGACCACTCTATAATAAAGGCCACTTTTTCTTTAACTTCATAATTACGTATATTGAAAGTATTTATTAAAGCCAAAAAACTTAGTGCCTAGGATAATCTTATTAGGGAGGTTTCACTGTAAAGTGAATGTTGTTTGTGGTTACTAATTTGTGCATATTTTAGAGAATACAACATAATTGCTAATATCTATACACATAATTATTATTGTAATTAATATATTAATAACCATTTCAGCACAAAATTCCCAAGATTAAAACGTACAAATTGATAAGTGTTTAAAATGTTGTTAAAACTTGTACATCCAAACGATTGTTACCTAAGGGTCTCATTATGGATACCAACAGGAGAGCTATAGTACTATACTCTGTTCACATTCATGATGTACGTCCTCAAAATTGTGATGTGATGAATTTATATGTACTATAATGTATAGTTCAATGTCATAAGGTTAATACATGAATATACTGCAACTCAATAATGAAGCAATGGATTGAAATATGACATACACAAAAAAGAACGGGAAGGACTATTAAATGAAAATGGTGCAAGTGAAACGATTGTTAGTCATTCCAAACTAAAGTTATGAACATTTTTCTGAGGTCATGGTGCAATATCCAGTTCATTATATTAACATACAATCTATTTCTTGTGACTCAATTAACATCCTTACCTGTTCTAAAATCTATGCTTCGCAGCGAGGGTAATCAGGTTACTCTGATATGAATCATAGGCTAAGTACAAACTATCTCTAATTTTAGACATCAAACTATATGCATAAATCATAAATCCTATATAGGCCTTTCAAAAAATGACCATGAAAAATGATTATGTGGAGAAATAAATTTTCAATTATAGTCTTGTGTTCAATATTAGGTTGTTATGTACAGGAAGCCTCTGAAATTTAGTTATCAAGGAAGAGCAGTCGTTAGGGTTCTTAGGTACTGAATGTCAGTGGCTTCTGCACAAAATAGCTGAATAACGAGTATTATAGCTAACTGACTAATATAGTACTTACACAAACCATAGTATACAAATGATTTCATACTTGAGTGAGAACAAATACAACTTGATATCCTACATTGTGTATATTCTTATACCATACCAGTGTTTTTGATAAGCTCATATGGCACACCATTGGCCCAAAGAGCTTCTTATTTGGCATTGCACAGTTCTCACTTTGGGCCAGTGGCACAGTTAATTATGATTATATTCTTAGTTAATTGGCTCAAGATGTATTCCCAATGACACACACACTAAACATTTTTGAGCCAATTTGGCCCATTCTTCAAACCTCTCTACCATACCATACCAAACTCTATACCATACGATACATGTACCAAACTCTTTACCATACATACCAAACCCTGTACCATACCATACCAAACTCTGTACCATACATACCAAACCCTGTACCATACCATACCAAACCCTGTACCATACCATACCAAACTGTGTTCCATACATACCAAACTCTGTACCATACCATACTAAACTCTGTACCATACCATACCAAACTCTGTACCATACATACCAAACCGTGTACCATACCATACCAAACTATATAAATACATGTAACATTATTTCTTGATTCCTTATAATTATGAAGAAGCAATAACATAGTTGTATATTATCATCTCTTTGCATATTTTAGGTTCCAAAGTTGACAGTATTAATGGGAGGTAGCTATGGACCAAGTAGTTATGCAATGGTAAGTCTAACAACCACTTACAGTATATATCAATAAAATGTCACCATACAGTACAGCAATTACTCAATAGTTTTGTATTTGAACTACAGTAGTTCAATAGTAGTTTTAAATTACTGTACATGTCAATTAACACCATAGGGAGATAGCAATTACTATATACTACTGTATGGTGACGTTTTATTGATATATATATATCAATAAAACGTCACCATACAATACAGTAATTACTCATAAGTTAACTGGTTTTGACATTAATGTTGTACATATCAATTGAACACCACAGTAATGAGACAGCAATTACGTACTATGCTATACTGACAATAGAACTAAGGTAATTAATGTTCTTTATGGTGACATTTTATTGACATATACATTGAAAAGTCACCATACAGTAACAGTAATTACTCAGTAGTTTCATATTTGAACTACAGTAGTTCAATAGTAGTTTTAACAGTAATTACTATACTAACAGTAGGACTAAGGTAATTACTGTTACTGTATGCTGACGTTTTATTGATATACATGTATATATCAATAAAACGTCACTATATAATACAGTAATTACTCATAAGTTGACTGGTTTTGACAGTAATATTGTACATGACAATTAAACACCACAGTAGTGATGCCACAAATACTATACTATACTGATAGTAGAATTAACATAATTACCGTTACTGTATAGTGACTTCATATTGATACTATGAAACTTAGAGTACATTATGACTTTGTTTATAAGTTGCGGCTTTCAATAAGGATTTTCCTGTTAATCGCGGATTTCTCTGAGCGTTAATAACGCAAATATTCATTATCAATAATATTTCACTCCGCTCGAGGAAACCTTTGAGGAATACAAATAAGAAACCCTTGGTATGTCTATAGTATTAGCTAACTAGATAATTAAAATTTCATAGAGGAAAAAAAATTTATGAAATTAATGTTTGACTGTTAAGCCAAAGATAAAATAAGTAGATATTAACAGATGTGTAGAAACAGCCAGGCTTACATGGCATTGTTTGATAAATCTATGAATTTCCGATAAATTGAAACTAAACTGTATACAAAGTACATGGGAGCGGAACAAATTGGTGAAAATAGGTCAAAATGTCTAGTAATAATAATGTGTTCTGGTCTAGAAACAGCCAGTCTTACAGGACATTGTCTGATAAATCTAGTGAATTTCCAATAAATTAAAACTAAACTGTATACAAAGTACATGGGAGCGGAACAAATTGGTGAAAATAGGTCAAAATGTCTAGTAATAATAATGTGTTCTGGTCTAGAAACTGCCAGTCTTACAGGACATTGTTTAATAAATCTAGTGAATTTCTGGTAAATTGAAACTGAGCTGTATACTGTGCAAGCCTAAAGGGAAAGTTTGTTTCTGCATTGACCAAATTCGCTGAACCATATAGGGTCTCATGTAGTTGGGTTCAAATATTATTTCAGAGTGGAACCCTAACTATGTGAGACCTAATGGTTCAAAAATTCAGACTTGAAATTCGAGAATTGGACTGTCCCTCTGGGCTTCCATACAATCTGACTATCCCTCTGGGCTTCCATAGATACAAATATATCCAGCAATTGGCTCACTTTCCACACCTCTGGATATTAATTCTCATTTGTGTTATTTCCTCTACAAATTGATTGATAAATCATTTCGATATATCAGTTGAAATGTGAATGTTATTTTCACCCCCTTTATAGCTGTACAATTATCATTTTTTTAAATTAATGATTAATGTAACTGAAATCCCTATTAGTAACTAAAATATATATCTAAAATACAGGTCTCCTCCAATAACTATAACCTACTAAAATGAAAATTAGGACAATAATTATATATTTCATACAATCAAAGCAATTAAGTTGTAATTAAGGACAGGGTACAGTTTTCTATTTATAGTAACAACTTAATAGACACCTTTTGCCACCTAGAAACGTTCTATTTATAGTAGCAACCTATTAATAGACACCTAGAAACTTTTTATTTATAGTAACAACCTATTAATAGAAACGTTTCACCATCTAGAAACTTTCTATTTATAGTAGCAACCAATTAATAGAAACATTTCATCTCCTAAAAACTTTCTATTTATAGTAGCAACCTATTAATAGAAACATTTCACCTCCTAAAAACTTTCTATTTAAAGTAGAAAATGTTAAGAAACTGTCACTTAAGATATAATGTGACTATCAAGTGATATGTTCGTACTTTGTATTATTACATACATACACACATATGTACGTACATATAATTATATATATATTATAGTATGGTGGTAACATCATCCAATAGAAACTCCCATTTGTAGTTAGGTTGTATGTAATACTTATAGTATGCTAATAGGTCCTATATACAAAATATAGGACCTGAGTTTGTGTCCAAGGGTGTGATATAACCCAAGCCTGCGAGGGCTATATCACATCCGAGAACGCAAAACAAGGGTCCTATATTCGGTATATAGGACCTATTAGCATACTATATACAATATATTGTATGATGGTGACATCTCCTGCACAGTGTGCACATGGAAGGTCTATATACAATATATAGAACTCACCACATCAAAGGGATGATGTCATAATAATTTGTTTGAGTTAATGATGTCACCATTATTTTATATATTATATATAGTATTCAAACAGGTCCTATATACAAAATATAGGATCTAATATAGCCCTCGCGGGCTTGTGCTATATCACATCCTTGGACACAAAAGTCAGGTCCTATATTTTGTATATACATGTAGGACCTGTTAGAATAGTATATAATATACATATAGTTGTATATTTTTATTACTATATATTTTTTGTACAGTGTGGACGAGCGATGAACCCAAACTTTCTGTTTTCTTGGCCATGTGCTAAAGTAGGAGTGGCTTCATCTGAACATATTACAAAAGCCATCACTGAAATGGTTTGTCATTCATATAACATGTAACTACATGTATTAATTACTACATTCACTATAGAATAACGGAACAGATAACATAGAGATAATACATAAAAAGTAAGTAATGTGAATATTTTCGTAGTCAATTATGAATATAATCAGTAAATCATAACATATATATCAGAGAGTATGGTAGTACTCTCTATTGTAGGGATGGCACAGAAAAAAATGGCTGCCCATACATTTCAATTTCAAGTGATGAGCTGAAATCTCTGTATTTACGACTACTACATGTAACACCTTCTAGATGGCCAAAGATTTTTGTTAAGGTAGTAAACCGCCGAGTGGCAAAACGGGCAAAATCTTCATATTTTTTTTTCCCAGACAAATCATTTTTTTGTTTGTTGAACTATCACAATGATTCTAGCACCATTCCAGTCGCATTCATAGTAAAATTCTGGTCTACAAGTATCGAGATGATATCTTCAGATAGTATGAAAGAAGAGATTCTCCGTGACTACAAAGATTGGATCTCTAATGGCACGCCATTTTCATTAATCTAGCCAAATGGAATTTAATTTCATAAGCATAGTAATAACATTTATGAGCAAATACATTCTTATAATAATGAATATAAAAATTACAACCATTGTATAATAATATTATGTACTATGATAAGCGTTGGAGTACTGAATGCTTGACACAGTGACTGACACTACTTCTTGTAGGATGCAGACAGTGCTGTAAGTGAAATAGAAAATAGACATCATCTGTAAGTGAAAGGGAACGTTAATGCATAAATAATTGTACATACAAAAGAGTGACCTTCATTGATGAACAAATTTTAATGCATTTATGATTGTATGATTTCATATGATATATAACTTACACCAGTATTTCTGCTATCTACAGAAAATGCTCACATCATTCAAAAAAAAACAATGGAAACAAAAATAATGAAAAACATTTTCAATAAAATGAAAGCGGATGTAGGGATGTTAAAACCCAAAAAGCATGCAAACAAGGTTAGGTGGGACCCAAAATTAAACAAACCACTTCCATATAACCCTACCTAAGTACAGCTCTTTATATTATGCTTTATAGCAATGTAAGTACTTATGTAGGGTTATATGGAAGTAGTTTGTTTAATTTTGGTCCTATGTTACTTAGCCTCCCAACGTTGTTTGCATACGTTTAACATCCCTACATCTTCTTTCAATTTATTGAAAACGTTTTTTATTATTCTTATAATTATATTATATAATATTATACATGGAAAATCATGTGCTATCAAGATTAATCTATCATGAATCAGCCTGATCCTCCAGTGTGTTCTACTATGCTAGTGAACTGGCTGGTGTTGTGTACTGATATCAATATTAATCTATTATGAATCAGCCTGATCCTCCAGTGTGTTCTACTATGCTAGTGAACTAGCTGGTGTTGTGTACTGATATCAAGATTAATCTATCATGAATCAGCCTGATCCTCCAGTGTGTTCTACTATGCTAGTGAACTGGCTGGTGTTGTGTACTGATATCAAGATTAATCTATCATGAATCAGCCTGATCCTCCAGTGTGTTCTACTATGCTAGTGAACTGGCTGGTGTTGTGTACTGATATCAATATTAATCTATTATGAATCAGCCTGATCCTCCAGTGTGTTCTACTATGCTAGTGAACTAGCTGGTGTTGTGTACTGATATCAAGATTAATCTATTTTGAATCAGCCTGATCCTCCAGTGTGTTCTACTGGGCTAGTGAACTGGCTGGTTTATATCTGTTTTTTGTTTGCGAACATAAAAATTCGTAGTTACAGATAACCCATTCTATTAACAGTCTATATCAATATCCAAATCCCGTGCCTCCACATGCTTCCATTAATAACGCAGTGTGTCAGTGACACAAGAAACATTTTCAACAAATATTATTTCATGGTCTGCACTCAACTGTAAAGCAAAAATAAACATATGAAACAGATTTGAATCTCACTTGTAGTCTTACAGCTCTTAACAAAACAGTAGATTTATTTTTCTTCATGACTACTTTTACAAGCAAAACCTATTTAAGTATTGATCACATTAAATTTACAATTAAATTTCAAAACCCTCTTTAAATACTTCTAAACTATCTGCAAACTGTACATTACTTCATTAACACTTGATGTCTGTTGATGACCTATGCTGTTTCCCGAGGCCTGTGGTTCATAGGGTAATTATGGACTAGTCCATAATGCTCATAAATAAAACCAGAGCTGGATAGTTTGGACATCACAGTACAATGTAGAGTATTCCTAACAGTGATGTGTGATGTTTGTTGATATATCGATATTTTCATTCAGTATTGTGATATAATCCTTTGGGTGTATTGTTGATACACTGGAGTGGACAGTTTAGCATACCTATTTTTTCCAATTTGTCAAATTTTATAGCAACAACTATAACAAGCTAGTGTGCATAAATTTGCTTAATTTCTTTTACCATTTCTTGACAAATACAACCAAACAGGACATTTATTCACATTCTATAAGCATTTTAATTATTATATCAAATGTCATGATAACATATCATATCATGATATTTTTAGCCATGATATGCAATACTATTTTTTAGTTCTATTTCACATCCCTAATCCCTAATTATATTTCACAGAGTAACTGAAGAAGAGAAGTCATTTTCATCTTATCTTATTGATGATGGAGTTATACTACCTCATGAAACTAGACAGGTATTATTAATAGAACAATAGTGGTAAAGTTTGTTCACATTCACAATGTCCTTAAAATTATAATGTGATGACTTCATATGTAATATAGTGTATTTGATGTAATAAAATTAATACATGATTATAATGTAACTCAATAAAGAAGCAATGGATTGAAATTTGACATACACAAAAAAGAATGGGAAGGACTATTATATGAAAATGGTGCAGGTGAAACGAATTTTAGTCATTCCCAACTAACATTTTTCAGAGGACATGGTCAACGTGAATGACCTTTAGTTAGCAATTATGAACTTCATGTGATCAGCAATAAATCACTTCAAACACTTTTATCAGACTTCATGTGTTTTAATGTGTATACTTATGATAATTAAAGCCCCTCTTCGAGCATATTACAGAAATTACAGCATGAGAGAGACAAGCATAGAGCATGGATGTAGTGAGTGCTGTGTTTGTCAAAACCACACATTCGGTGCTGTAATTTCTATAGTGAACGAGAGTGAGTGGATGATTTAACTGAATTATAGTGATGTGTGGGTGATTCAAACATGATGGAGTGCTGTATGAGTTTTCATACTAGTGTTGTTTTAGTTTGACAAAAATGACTACTTTTAGTTATAGTTATAGTATTCCTGGATTTTAAAACCTTTAGTTTAGTTATAGTTTAATTAACTAAAATAATATCGGGCTTACTAAAAGGGTTTTAGTTTTAGTTAACTAACGAAAAGTGCCCATTATTGGCCAATTTTCATTTTAGTTAGTTAATGTTATTACAGTAGACTTGTAATTTAGTTATAGTTTAGTTAACTAAAAGTCAACTAAAAGGGGATTTAGTTTTAGTTATAGTTAACTAAAACAACACTAATTCATACAGCACCTGTTTACAATGGGAATACAGTACATGTATACAATAATAATGTTTTGATATTCTTTATTACTATTATTTGTTTTAGGTATTATCACAGTGTCTTGAAATATGTTTAACATATCAGGAAATGTCACATCATAGCAGAGATACAGCTGTTATAAGAATGTAACGAGAGCAGATATCAGAATAGAAATTAATCTCACTTGTGTGAATGCATTACTATGAAGCATAATAAATTATTATTATGAGGTCTATTGAATTTTAATTACTAGTTATAATATTCGTTTTTATTTATGTATACATAAAAACACATATGAAATAGGAATAGAAAGAGGGCCTTTGCACCCTCCCCCCTCGTTTACAGGTGGCCTACCCCCCTTCTCAATACTCGTAGCTTGTATTATGAAAACACTTAATGCTGGCTCTGATGCAGAGCTGCAGACACACCTTGTAACCAACCACAAGATGGTCTATATGTAAGTCTCAAATAACATTCAGCACCTGAGCAAAATTGGAATCAATAAAACCATGTAACATGTTCATAGTAACCAATATGTGATTTCCAGTTGCTTATAATAAATACATTGAGTAGGAATATGAAAATGATTGGGAGGGCCAGAGTACCACATGACCATTAAATGACAACAATGGGGAGGGGATTGCCAATTTGAAATCACAGGCCTATGAGGACTGCATTGTCCTCCTGTTCCTTGTGCTAAATAAATTATGTTTCAGTATGGACATAATTGAGTTAACTTTTGAGAAGTGTGGTCTATAATCAAAGATCAGATCTAGCTAGACTGAGATAATTTCATAACCTGCATTTTCTCTATTTTTTTAATCTTCCACACTGGCACTGTATTGACTTCTAAAATAACATTTGAATAATAATTTTGAATCCAATATAAATGAATTGATAATACGATATAAAAAAAACAAGTAATATATTAAATCTGTGATCTGTCAACAAACTAAAATAAAAATAACAAAATAAATTACACAACACAATTTCTTCAACAAATAACAGAAAGCACATTCCACGAATATTAATAAAAGTGCTAATATCTGCACCTCATCTCCTGAACATCAAGAAGTGAGACCTTTTACTTGTCTCATAATTGCATCTAATTTGGTACTCTTTTCAGTAAATAGTTTTTTTTCTGTTTCAAGCTCTTCTCTTTCTCTTTCTTGTCTAGCCTATGGGAAAGTGAGGTACATGAATTATAATATTGGCTGGGTGTATTGATACATTTGGGTGTGGTGTTGTTTCAGTTAACTATAACTAAACCCCTTTTAGTAAGGTATTGTGACTTTAGCAATTAAAATTTGTATCCAAGAGCAACTACTGGTCCTCCTAGATACCAAATTTCATTGGTTTTCTAGCTATAATGGCCAAAAAGAGAATGTTTAAAGGTAATTATATCTGACTGTGGATGTGAAAATCATTCATTTGGCAAATAAGAATGCTGTCAAACACAACGCTCATTACTCAGCCAGTTTGTACAGATATCCAACTAATTCTGGTACCCAGGAAGAACAACTATTGCTCCACCTACAGATTGAATTTAGTTAGTTTCCTGTGCAAATGGATGAGTAACAAAGCATTTAAATTCTTATTTGCCAAATGACTGATTTTCACATCTATAGTGAGTTCAAGATTATCACAAAGACCAGTTTTTGCAAATCCACTAATAATTTATGTATACAAAGTTTGTATACATAAATTATTAGTGGGTGTGGCAAAACCAGTATATCGGCAATATCCACTATGGGCAATAACTAATATTAAAAATCATGCCAGGTGCACAGCTCTAATACAAACTGAATCTTTAGTCATTTTCAATGCATCACGGTAGGCAGAGTTGTGTCACATGACTTCCACCCGGAGCGTCTATAAATTGGTAATATTTAATTATAACCTTCTCTTCAGCTATGGCTCTTCTCTCTTCATCATTTTCACGTTTCATTGTCTCCACCCACTCTTCATTATCTTTTTGATGATTATCAATAATTTCTTGTAGTTCCTGTAGAGAGAAAATTAAAATGGTGATTTATTTCGATGGTGGATATGAGAAAGAGTAGTGAAAGATAAGTTTGAGTACAGAATAAACAAACGAATGGACGAATGTCTGGATGAATGGATGGATAGATAGATGGGTGAATGAAATACATGTATTCAACACTGAATGAATGACTATATGAATGGACATAGAGATGAATAGATGGATATCTGGATGGATGGATGGGTGAATAAAATAATGAATGAATGACTTGTATGAATGGATAGAAAGATGAATACATGAGAAATAACCTTTTGCTGACTATCATAAGTTTCATGAAGTTCTTGTTTTTCCTTCTTAAATTGTTCTCTCTCGGCTGTTAAAGTTTTTTCCATTCTACGAAAATTACATAAACAAATTAATTACATAAACAAATTAATTATAAACAACAGACAAAGAATTGTCCAGTACATGAATATTCTTGTTAGCATTAAGAGTTCCTACTAATTAACGTTGGGTTCACATAATAATGCAAAGCCTTGTGTCCTGTCTGTTGTGTTGCGTTTGACATGTTGAAGGAAGTGTGTCACATTCACAATACAATGCATTGATATGACACAAAGAAACACAAGGCTTGGCATCATTATGTGAACTAGCTTTAAGAGTCCTCACTGACTTAAAAGTGTTGATCATGCTACATGGAATAATTAGCACTAAATCTTTTGCTGAGGAATTCAAAGAGAGGAGAGGATGTGTTTACACTAGATTCGAGGTAAGACAGTTTGCATATAATCACAACTTTGATATGTTACCATAGCAACCAAATATTGTCATGGATGGAAGTACTGATATTAAACCAATATATTTGATGATTATAAGCTGGAAACTCCCATAAAACATATTCAGACATATAATACACATACATGTACATGTACTGTATCACTATCTCTCTATGGATAGCCCTCTCAGAGTCTTAAGGTGGATTCACACTATGTAAGTATTAGCTACATAAGTGTGAATTTGCCTTTACTCTACTCTGTGGCAGTCTGTGTGAATTGGTCAGTGGTTGTATAGATAAATAATTTTGTAAGCTAAATGCAAATCTTTTTTGCTGTGCTAGATGCTGTTTTTTTTTTTAGCACTGAATCACATAAAATAATCAGCCTGCAAACATTTTCTGTTATACATTATGAATATTCCTTTAACTGACAAGATTGATCTTTATCTCAAAACAGAAACATATTAATTAACTTACAAGTCTAGTTCTTCATGCTTCTCTTTCAAACTGTCAAATATTTCATTAACTTGTGCGATACATTGAGATCGTAGAGTTTCAAAATCACGAGGTTCAGGCTCCTAATAAAGTATAGTTCATCTATTTAATCACAGTCATTAACTTAATGTCTACTCATATCTACTGTAGTATTAGAGAATACCACTATTCACTAGTCTCATTCCCAGTTACCCATGTTCTCTAGCGAATGGCAACGAGACTACATGTAAGTATACTACACAATGTAAGTATACACTAGTCACTATAGTAACTACACAATGGACTACTAGTTGAAATGAGTTATAAATAGTATATAGCACTGATAAGGGTGGATCTAGCATGGAATTATGGGGAGGGGCTAAGAGGTGTGGCTTGAAAGTGAAATGGTGGCAGAACAAAACAGAAATGTATTTAAAACTACTAGTCTAGAAAAAGGAAGTACAGTATAATTTATATTGTTGGAGTAAAAGTATACTAAACAGTTGTATAGTATAGCAGGAATATAAATAAATAAATAAATAAATGTTTGGCGAAAAGTGGAGGCTATAGCCCATAGCCCCATGCTAAATCCACCTCTGACTGATTGCATAATAAATAAAATACATGTAGTTTCATTCACCTTAGGTGGGGGAGGTGGTAGGTTTTTTCTTCGTGCTGGAATAGGTGTTGTGGTTTTATAATTTCTTCTTGGAGGTACAGTAGGTGATATACTATACATCAAACAATGTAAGTATACATGTACAATGTATAATTACTATTCAATTAACTTACATAATCTCAGGAAATTTAAATTCAAGGACCCACAGATCACTCAACATCTTCTTAGTGTCTTGACCTCCATGAATAAAAACCTACATGTAGGAGAAGGTTAGAGTTTTCTTAATGTACAGTGTACATGTACATGTATATTTGAGTGGTGTTTTAGTTAACTATAACTATAACTAAAACCCATTTCAGTAAGGCAATGTGACTTTTAGTTAACTAAAGTGTAACTACAGTAGATTACAAGTCTACTGTAATAATTATAACTAACTAAATGAAAATGGCCAATATGGGTCTCTTTTAGTTAAAACAAATAAAGAAAATTGACCGAGGTAATTATGATAAAATTACTATATTCACAAGACTAATGAAGATTTCGTGATGTCAGGTACTCAGTTCTTGAAATGCAGGCTAAAAACCCATTCAAAACTTTGCAGACATTAGTTTTAAACCAAGGCTATTTTTACAGGCAAAGCTGTGAAAACAGCCATTTAAGCAGGACATTGTCCAATAAATGAAGCCAATGTCAGGGAAACTGAACCTCAACTGCATACAAAGGATTGCCGGACAGGAGTGGCGAAAATAGTTCAAAATATCTAGCAATTAGCTCAATACTGTATAGCCCTAAATGTTCAAGGGTAAAGTGTTTGTGTTTTGACGATATTCAACTATTTTGTGATAAATAACCTCACACATGGCAGGTGTGACCATTATTTTTGCAAATAAAATTTTCATAATCCGTCAGTTTTTGTGAAAAACACAAAATATATAGCCTGTGAAAATTTAGGGCTGGCTATCTGGTATGTCCACGTACATACAATCTTTATAATCATGATGCATGAATACACATATACAATGTATGCCAGGAGAATATATACACATGTAAAAGCTGTACATGTGCAAATTGAGGTTTTAGCTTCATTCTAGAGGTATATGTACATGTATATAGCCCATACAGGGCACATACATGTATACATACAGATACTTTTATATCATGCTAATGTGTTTGCAGAAGGAATTTTCATGTCAGACAATACACAAAATCCATTTAAATTGTCTAAACAAACATTTTAAAGGAGTACATATATATATATATATATATATATATATATATGTATATATATATATCCCGATACGGCGAAACATCAAGTAAACCACAGGTTTATATGTAAGATATAGCACCCTGTGGTCAGATATAGCACCTGCCGTCAAAACAGACTACAAGAAAACAACACTTACCTTCTCCAAAGTGCCGACAAAAAGGTAGAAGAAACATCAGACATCAACAAAGGTTTTGTCCTTTCGTGATATATATTGGTTATATCACAGCCACTCGTGCTATATCAGATTTATAAAAACCTTGCCCTCGGGCTCGGTTTTTATAAATCTGATATAGCACTCGTGCTGTAATATAACCTATACATATATATATATATACATGTATATATATGTAGTGGTGTGGAAACAGCCAGTCATACAGGACATCGTCCAGCAGTCGGCTCAATGTTTCCACATCCCTGTGTATACTCCCACAATACATTGCAATGATTACTTAGAGATGAACAGTGTACGTACAAATTATATATTGGTAGTATACCTTGCTTCCATGAACGAATGCAGTGTGACCATATCGTACTGGAGGAGACACAGCGTCTTCATCACCAATTATGGGAGTCCATGAAGTAACTGAGAGGAGATGGCACAACATACAGTTACTATAAACAGTCAGTCATACAGGACACTATACAATATGTGAATGTCCAGTAAAATAAAACCATAGTACAATAGATCCCCACCCCCTCATCAACAACCCTTCTGGGGAGCCACTGAATCCACCTCTAAGGGCGTAAATTTAAAAACTATAGTACATTAGATCCCCATCCCCTCGTCATCATCATGCAACAACCCTTCTGGGGCCACTGAATCCACCTCTGAGGGCCTTAATTTAAAACCTATAGTACAGTAGATCCCCACCCCCTCATCATCATCATGCAACAACCCTTCCGGGGGCACTGAATCCACCTCTAAGGGCCTAAATTTAAAAACCATAGTACACTAGATCCCCACCTCCTCATCATCATCATGCAACAACCCTTCTGGGGGGCCACTGAATCCACCTCTGAGGGCCTAAATTTAAAACATTTCCTGTAGGAGTATACCCTTCCAGGAACAGTGTTCTTCACATGATTGATTCTTTCCCCTCTCTAACAAAAAATTCTTTATAAAATCCTGGCAGACATAACATTATGATATACATGTATATGATATAAGGTAATGATACTAAATTTGGTAAATATTGCGCAATTACTGCATTTGATTATAATTATATTCTAAATGTGATGTATTAGTAACTTCTAATTAGTGCAAACAGAACACAGCAGCTGAGTCAGCAGGTCAAACTGTGTGTAATATAACCCAATAACATTGATTAAATTCCATGATCACATGAAGTGACGAGTGTGCAACCTCATCTGGAAGAGAAACTATTGCTTCACCTAGATGACAAATTTAGTTGTACAAAATGGTCAAACAGCAAGTGTAACTATGGCTCCACCTAGATGACAAATTTAGTTGTACAAAATGGTCAAACAGCAAGTGTAACTATGGCTCCACCTAGATGACAAATTTAGTTGTACAAAATGGTCAAACAGCAAGTGTAACTATGGCTCCACCTAGATGACAAATTTAGTTGTACAAAATGGTCTAACAGCAAGTGTAACTATGACTCCACCTAGATGACAAATTTAGTTGTACAAAATGGTCAAACAGCAAGTGTAACTATGGCTCCACCTAGATGACAAATTTAGTTGTACAAATGGTCAAACAGCAAGTGTAACTATGACTCCACCTAGATGACAAATTTAGTTGCCTAAGAGCAAGTGTTTAAATATAAGCATTCGATCATATTATTTTCAAAATTGGTACATGTATGATGTACATGTACATGTAGTATTTACTGACCTGTATTTTTAAAGGAGATGGCATGTGTATCATTAAGACAGGTATCTATTCCATCAATACTTGTGAATCCACCAAACAGTACCAAATTTTTAAAACCCTGAAATGAAAAAGACAGTGAAAACTAACAGTACAAGATAATCAAACACCATATTAAGTAAACTTTGTTGACATTCATAATGACCTCAAAATTAGGATAGTATAATGTAATAATTTTAATACATGATCATACTGTAACTCAAGTGTAATGATAGCTCTTCTTGGATACCTAATACAGCGAATATCAAGCATGTAACATTTGATTGAAGATTTCTTCCTCCTAACAGTGAAACACAATCATGCATGCTGAAGTCTGTTTGCATTCATGACAACTTCAAACTCAGGATGTGATGACTTTATACACATGTATGTAATATAGTGTATAGTGTAATGTCATAATGTTAATACATGCAACTCAATAATGAAGTAATGGATTGAAATTTGACACACACATAGAAAGAACAGGAAGGGTAATTATATGAATATGGTGCAAGAAAAAAGATTGTCAGTTATTCCAAACTAAAGTTATGAACATTTTTATGAGGTCATGGTGAGAGTGAATGACCTTTAATCATACATGAAATGTACCAACAAACCTTGGTATTAATAGAAACTAATGCAGGGTAATCTCTCGGTGAGGGGGCTTGATCAAAAGGACCTAGTGAAGTCCATTCCAACGTTTCTACATGAAATATAGGATATGTCAATAAACGTCACTATACTGCAACAGTATAACAGTAATTACCTTAGTTTTACATTTAGTATAGTATAGTAATTACTGTTTTACTACTGTGGTGTTCAATTGACATGTACAGTTAAAACTATTGTTAAACTACTGCAGTTTGAAAATGAAACTATTGAGTAATTACTGTACTGTATACTGACTTTTTACTGTACATTAACATCATTTAATTAAAGTAGAAATTGATCAAGAAGATTGTATTACATGACTTGCAGTGGTGTTGAAACTTGAAAGTTAGTCAGTCATACAGGACAATGTCCAATAAGTAAGTGTAATATCAACCATGTATAAATGGTGCAGCATATATTGGCGTATATTGTACATGTAAAATGGTACAACATATATTGGTATACATGTATACTGTACATGTAAAAATGATTATTATTACTATGCCTAAAGCTACACATGTTAGCCAGAGTTATTTAGTACCTAGGTTGAGATGGTTGAGGTCATTCAGCCAAACACATTCTCCTGCACTTCCTCCAAATATTACCATCTTGTTATCTAATACAGCACAACCATGATCACAACGAGGTTTGGGAATCTGTCCTGTGGTCTCTGCTAAATTCCATACCAAAGTATCTGAAATTGAGATAACAGTAAAATCTTCATACTCACACCTTAAGAGAGAGTATTTCAGGAATTGCTAAATTCACTAAGTTTAGATGTATATAAATTACATGTAACTAAGGTACAAAGGTACTCTCATCGGGTTAGCACTGAAGGTCACAATACTTACCTGTTTGTAATATGTATGTATCATTACATGCTTTTCCCATCAAAACACCTCCAAATGTTACTATGCGTCCATCTTGAGTAGAAACACTTGATGAACTCTGAGCTTGAGGGATTGTACCTGTTACATTCTTCTTACTCCAAACAGTAGTATCTACAGAGCACAGGATATAGGGTATAGAATATTCAATTAGTTTTTGTTTTAGTATGAAAATAATCACCCCTTTTAGTTATACTTATAGTTAGGGTGACTGGATCTGGATCGTGTTCCAAAGTTTCATTTGAAAGAAAAATTCTCCATACAACATTTCGACTTTATAATCTCCTTGGGTTAAAAGCTATCAAACAGAAATGTTGTGAGGGCCATTTTCTTTCAAATAAAACATTGAAACACGATCCAGTTACTCATAACTATAAGTCTACTCAAACCTCAACAAACATGGATCACGAGAGACATTTGAATTTTCACAGTAAATATGACTTTTACTTTTATTTATAGTACTTGTATACCTGTTATAATCTCTCCAAGCTTCTTTATAACGCTAAAATGTAAATTTACTGTCAACACCTCTTTTTATTACATCACGTGAACGCGCGCACGTCAACGTCTAATTTTCTGGGTCTTTGTTGCAGGTGAAATTTACAGACAGACAACGGTAATTATATATAGATTATATATATATTATATAATATATATTGAAAATATATATATATAGCGAGTTGAGAATGTATAATTATAGATTAGACGGTTGTTCATCAATCACATGACTACAAAGCCTTTAGTTTGTCAAAGCCTTTAGTTTGTCTTACTTGAGCAAGTCCTAATATACACAAGCATGTTAAGAATGTATATACATGTACATATAAGTATACTAATATTATATACATGTACATGTACTAGTGATGGGCGATATATCGATATTATATCGATATCTTCGATATTGGGCAATATCGTTACGGTATCGTATCGAAGAATTTAAAAAAAAACAATATCGATACAGTGACCACGCCCATTTATTAATGTTAAATCACTAAATTTAATTATTTTTTATTAAGCTGGGACTTTTGCAATATGCAGCTGTAAATATCGTATCGATTTGATATCGATATCAACGATATTTACCTTACATCGATCGATATTGTATCGGTTTGAAAAATCAAATATCGCCCATCACTAACATGTACATGTATTTTGAGGCTTCTACAATTGCTCTACATGTAAATGTATATTTAAGGTAGATGATAGATGTAGATCTGTTGTTTAAACATACCCGTATGGAATATATGAAGATCTTGTACACATGTATGTGCTGTATCTGAATCAATACCTCCACATAGATAGATATCAGTACCAACAACACTGTATAATTACATATATACTGTATATGTCATGTGTGTACACATGTATGTATATACATGTAAACTATAAATACATGTACATGTACCATGTATATGTATATGTAATTATGTATATATATATATATATATATATATATATATATATATATATATATATATATATGTTATACCACCCCTGTGAGGTATATATCACATTTATACTAACCGAGCCCGAGGGCAAGGTGAGTATAAATGTGATATATACCGAACGGGGGTGATATAATTAATTTATACCATGATGAAACCACGCTTCTGTGCATGCTCAGTAGTGCTGGACACATGTTTTTATTTGCTCGAATGAGAAAGAGAACGAAGATCCTAATCCACTTCCATCAAAGAAACGTAAGCTTTCCTTATCGAGAAAGGGGAAGGGAAGATTTTCTAGCATTTCAGAACATCAGTTAATTGTAATGTCGAAGCCACAGGTTCCTAAAAACACAGAGAAGTGTAGTAAGTGGTTGTCCTAGTGAAATTCTAACTCCTACTTGTTCTAAGGAACTTCTCAACAAGTGGCTCTGTGTTTTCATCAATGAAACTCGCAGCAAAACAGGCTACCCATATCCACCTAAGACGATACAGTCTCTGCTAGCTGGTATACTTCGTTCCATGAGGATACTAAACAGAATTTCTGTCAGTTACATCTTCTTCAGTTAATGAAAATGACTCGCACCATACTGAATGACTACTATTCCTGTTCAATCATAGTTTTTTGGCGTTTATTGATATTTTGAATAGTTTATGGCTCTCAACTTATATATGTATAATTATATGTATAATTATGTATTTGGGTTCAGTTAATTAAATTTGTATTGTACTTGAGAGATGGATGGAAAGTGTTAACCACAAGCAGGGAGTATATCAAACATCAAAGTAAAATACTAGGGAGTATATCAGTCAGTTTCCTTTCAAGTGTGGTTCCAGCATGGTATAAATATATATATATCCTGATACGGCGAAACATCAAAGTAAACCACAGGTTTATAAATCAGATATAGCACCCTGTGGTCAGATATAAAACCTGCCGTCGAAATAGACTACAAGAAAACAATGCTTACCTTCTCCAAAGTGTGGAATATGACTCACAATAATTAGTAATGATTGTTTTATATATAATATTATTGTAGCATTTGACATATTCATATTGTTGTAGTATCTTGTACGTCTGTCCAATTATTGTAGCCCTTATAATGTATGTAAGATAGATGGCTATTCTATATTTAGCTACCAAAAGGTAGGAGAAGCATCAGACATCAACAAAGGTTTTGTCTTTCGTGATATATATTGGTTATATCACAGCCACTCGTGCTATATCAGATTTATAATCACCTCGCCCTGGGGTTTACGGCCCTCGTGCTCGGTGATTATAAATCTGATATAGCACTCGTAGGGTGTTATAACCTATACTGCTATACATATATATATATATATATATATATATATATATATATATATATATATATATATATATATATGTATATACAGTGTACATGTAATAGTATATTATTATGCCAATAAGTCACCCTACAGTAATAGTAATTATCTTAGTTCTACTGTCAATATAGTATAGTAAATACTGTCTCACTATGTACTGTGGTGTTCAATTGACATGTACAGCAATTACTGTTAAAACTACTATTGAACTACTGTAGTTTGAATATGAAACTATTGAGTAATTACTGTACTGTATGGTGACTTTTATTGATATATACATTGTGTACGTACATGTATGTCACCATACAGTAGCATTAACCATACTGTCAGTATAGTATATACTGTATGTTTGTACCATATATGTACATGTATGTGCATGTGTGGGGTAATATGTATATGATATCATACGTTTATTATCTACTAGTTATATCATTAATAGTCCTCTCTAACATGTACATTTATGGTAAATCAGTGTTGTGTTTACTATTACTTACTTGAGTGAGTGTCCTTCTCTTGGAGTAGGAATATCTCCAGTATGATTAACTGATTCCCATTTCATTTCAGAGGTACTTACTGAAAATGATGGTGAACATATGTACAGACAGACAGGGACAGAGAGATAGAGGGTAGTTTCTACATGTAATGTTCCCTACTATAAATAGTAACAAAACCACACCCACCCACTATATATAGTAACAAAACAGCATATAACCCAAACAATGATACTGCCTAGAATGATGCAAATACTGCTACAGGAAGATACACCTAGAAGAGAGACAGAGAGATATGGAGAGAAACAGACAGAGACAAACAGACAGATAGACTGAGCACACTTCTCCTAATACTACTGTAATTTCATATGAAGCCTCATACTAACATTGTACTTATGAATAAATATGGTGGTACAATGTACAGTACTTTGTGATTATCTATTCATAGCAGGAGTGTAGGTACTTACATGTATGTAGCCTACATAAGTACCTACGTAATGTGGAAGTGGTTTTTTTAAGGAAACACTTCACTTGTTAGTACCATCCCAACCTTTTTCATATAATGTTTTGGTTTTGATATCCCTACTGTACATTTTCTTCCATTTCTATTGAAAATGTTTAAATGGTAATATGCATGCATAGTACCATTAGCTATTCAAAATAATCCAAGGAAAGATGAATCTAATAAATTACATGTACATGTGTATATGTCATTCGGAAATACAAAAGTCATAAAATGTATTTAATGATTGATTTTAATTGTTATTAACTTGTTAGTTATTGTTTAGACTGGGCAAAGAAAACATGAAAAACACAATGTTCAAATATTTATAATTTTATAACATCACATAGACACATACACAGATAGACACACATACATGTACACCCACACATACACACAAATGGACACACATACATGTACACCCACACATACAAACAAATCGACACATATACGTGTACATGTACACCCACACATACACACACATAATTATTTTATTCCTTAATTACAGATATGATGTGTGTGTAGTACATCACAAGATATTACTGTGAGTGACTACAAAAACTGTGAATTTTTCTTGTATAAATAACACTATTGACTATTCATATTGAAAAATATGAGATCATTTACATGTACATGTAACAAGGATCAAACTAACCCCACAAGTGCTTAAGCATTATTTTCGAGTTCTTGGGGGAAGTACTTCAATTTCTTTCAAACACTTTGCTTGATAGTACAAATGTACTCTTTGGACCTTAAGCACAAATAGTTTTATGACACTTTGACCCTTCAGAGCAATTAATAAAGTATGAGTTGTAATAATCACCAGCTGCTATATACTTTTGTCCTGAAAGCTATTTTGAAAAACTAATTAATTTTCTATTTGTTGTAATTTATAATGTATAGTACTTTATTTTATGCTTAAGCTCTTTAAAAAGGGCTTGTACATATGCACTTACAATAGAAATATAAAGTGCTAGTGTCTTTGTAAAGTGCTGTGCCCATCCCTGACATTATGGTAATCTGTATGCTTTAGACAGGAGTGAATAAAACTTCTCCCAAGCAAAACCCACATACAAACACACGCATGCACACACACAACGTAAACACTCTCTCTATCACAATAACACTAGACTGATGAGAACATTATATATATTATGACTTACAATTTAGAGCAAAAAGGTCGTTATAGAATATCGACACTCCATCTTCATTTAAAGCTGAACCACCAAACAAATATGCCTTATCTCCTAACACTGCAACTGCATGCCCCTGTCTAATGGGATCAATTAATATATATATATATATATATTATATTATATAATAATTATGATTATAATACATTCCATGGTTAGTGGTTTACCTTAATGATGGTATATCCCCGACAGGTTTTAGCTGTTTCCAATATTCATACTGTATCTTTGAAGAGTTTGATGGATCCACACTTGCAGACGTTTCAAATGGTGTCTGAATCTCTTCATCCATTCTATTTCCAGTTCTGCAAGTTCTGGAGTCACATAAACCACACCCGCTTTAAAATTAAGGTTATCTAAACGGAGGTTTACGGAGTAGCAGCTATGGCAACAAGAAGGCTGCCAGGTACTCCAGGGAGGATAATCAGCTTCATCAGAAATGTCTTAATTGGGGTATGTCATTAGTAATGTAACTACTTCCATTGAAAATTATTTGTATGATGTCATTATGAGTTTCCTAGTTAGCCACTCCCATTTTCCTTCCCTCCATGTCATTCTTCAGAGGTCTGTTGCAGCTACACCATGGTTGAGAACTCCTGCTGTTTGTTCCACACGGTAGGAATTATGTATGTATGTATCTTAGCTGTTCTCACCAGTCAATTTGCCAATCCTATTCTAGTCTCATTGGTCCATTTGGTCTGCAAGACTACTCCCTGCTAATTATATAATGATATCTATATATATACTGTATATACTGTATATATTTATAGCCTGTTACCATGTGTTATATTTCGCATACCGGAAGTTATAGACCGGTTTATAACTTCCCAGTTTTGCAGACGCTGTAACCAAGGTAATAGTGTCGCGCATGTGTAAAATTGAAAATAGTGTGGGCGGGGAGTTACAGAAACAACTGTTCTTAGCTCGATAACTTTTGCATTTTACAAGATTCATGCTTCTAATTTCATTTGCTGGTGAGTTGAAGCGTTAAGAAAGCTACAGGTGTGAAATTCATGCTTCGTTAGTTGCAGAAAGACACCAAGGCAAATGTATGAAACATCCAGGGCAACGCCCACACTCTGGCTAAGCTTCATAACTTCCGTATTTTTAACAGCACAAGCTTCTAACTTGTTTGAATGTATAGAAGAACTTGTAAGAAGGCCATACATATCAACATTAATCATCGTTAGTTGCTGGAAAGTAGGAAGACGAGTGTTTGAAGTGAAGTGGGTGGCTATAAATCAGTTATAAAATGTGAACGCGGTCTACTTTACTGAAATATAATCCCGCGCACTTGGGCATGCCGCCCTCGTTGCTAGGGATTATATTTCAGTAATAGACCTCGTCCGTATTCTATAACTATAACATATATATATACACAGTGTTTTATCAGTTACTTCTTCATATAAGAAATTACGAAATAATACATACAGTTACTGGGCAGTGTTCTCACCAGGATTTAGCAATAGGGGGTACACGAAAGTGACAAAGTAATTATTATGTCATAGTTAATTAATTAATTAATCTTGTGCGAATTTCTGTTACAATGGGACCCTTACCCTGCTCTTAGGAAATGGATAATAGGCAAATATGTGTATGGAAATACTTTGAATTTACATTTTTGTGTGTTATCATTTTAAAATAGTATTAATATTCAAAATCAATTGGGTGTTTTTATGACTGATAGAGGGGTACATTTGCACTATAGGGGGGTAGTGTACCCCTCTAAAACAACATAGAGAGAACACTGTTACTGGGTTGTAGAAGTACATGTATATATTATATGTGTATGTATGTATATAGATGTATTGCAATATTTAATTATTTGTGTGGGTGTATAGTTAAATAATTAACTAGCCACACATCCCCTAAATTTCTATTGAGAACATCATTTCTTTCATCAATTCATCGACTGTTCTTCATTCTCTATTCATCCTCCATCTATTCATCCATTGTCCACTGATTAATCACCATGGTGATGAACTGACAACATTATATTAATATAGCTCTCCTGATCCCCCTAACCTTCCTGAAGGAATAGCTCACAAATTGGCATTCAATTATTATTACAGTAGAGACTCAAGAAGAGCTGTGGAACCACCTACAATAGCAGCTTCATACAACCCATTATTAACACAGAGTAAGAGCAGTGATACTGATACAGAGACTAAGGACAGTGATACACAAACTGAGTGGGTGTAAGAGATTATCATGTTGTTTGTATATGTTATATTTCGGATAATGGAAGTTATAGCCATTTATAACTCCCAGTTTCCTGATATAGTGGCAGATAATGGAGTTACATGTATTTTACATACGCAAGGAACAAAATCCAGACTATAAATCAATTATAGAGTACACAGTTTATTTTATTATCCAGTGTACGAGTGCTAATTACATTACACATAAATAATAAAGTTATACCTGCTAGCCTGTAAATAAAGACAAACACTGCTCCTTGACAACTTTTCTGGCATACAAGTAGCTGGCCATTAAATCAAATACCAATGCATAAAGGAGCACTAGGTGTAGAGTACTGATTTGACAAAAACCAATTGAAGGGGTGGGGGGTGGGAAGAGCAGAGCTCAAAAGAGGACACTCCTAGCTACTAGGTTTTGTTGAATACAAACAGACAGTGTTTTTGATAAGCTCATATGGCACACTATTGGCCCAAAGAGCTTCTAATTTGGCACTGCACAGTTCTCTCTTTGGGCCAGATGGCACAGTTAATTATGATTATATTTTCCCTAACAGCATTAATGCTTTGCTAATTGGCTCAAAATGTATTCCCAATAGCACACACACGAACCATTGTTGAGCCAATTTGGCTCATGCTTCAAAAGTTATCAAAAACTCTGAAACAGGAGCTTGTCAATGGATGCACTCCTGTTAATTATAATTATGATACAACGCAGCAGAGTTGATCTGCTCATGTAGTTAATTATCATAGTTTATATTTTGTTTCAACTTTTAGAGATCACAGACCCATGTTAACCATGCCTGCAGTTCCAGGTGTAGGACATAAATGGTCACAGATAGGATAGTAATGTAATTGTTTATATAGTCACTAAACTGTTTGTTGTACAAATTGTGTATTATTAATTCATCATCTATTAGAAGATAACAAAATTTTAAAAACTTAAAATCTGATAATAGTTTTTATTTATCAAAAATAACACAATTAGTTTGTTAAGTTTATAGTATAAAATTTTAATGGTAGACTTTGGGAAGTCATGGTTTCAAATCCAATGCCCTATATCTGATAAGTGCTATAGTATCAATTCTATTCAAAGAGTTGATTATTACTACTGTATTATAACAATAATGTTATTATCACTGAAATCAGTATATATGGTGATTAAAGTAAAAACATCTACATGTACATAAAATCAATTTACATGTATACACTATATTTTGGACACAAAACCATTATGCTTAATGTATAATTATTTCACTTAATATAATAATCTTCGCAAACAAAAACTATAATAATTTATAAAATATCAAATAATAATATTATATCTGTTATTAGAAGAATTCTATAAAGTAGAAATAGGTCCATTAGACACACACAACCTTAGTGGTGGAAGAAGTTTACATTGGGACTTTGTAGGTTCTGGAGGAACACGAGCATACTTCCTACGATATTTCTCATCGATGTTGGTTAGGTAATACGTTCCAGGATAAAGACTTGTGATGTCACCAACTGGACTGTACGAAGGTTTATGATGAGTTTCTTCACGGAGTTTCATTATACTCTCAAATTCAGCTGGAGATCTAACCTTTCTATTTTGAAGACGAGTTGGAACATCTTCTAAGGTAGCCATGAGAGATACAAGACTAGAGTCTGGGGAAGCATCTGAAGAGATCCTAAGAGAGTACATTGAACTGGCTAGACCTGATCCATAAGAAAACAAAATGACTCGTTTACCAGCTACCTCTGACGGCTTCTTACTATTAGGGGAAAGTAATAAATAAATCATTTTAGCATTTGATAATTATGTATGCACCACCTATGTACATGTACCATATATACACATACATCAGGTTTTCATACGGGATTTTTTTTAAGGGAGGGGAAACTGTGCCACTGGCCCAAAGAGAGAACTGTGCAGTGTCAAATAAGAAGCTCTTTGGGCCAATGGTGCACCATAAGCTTATCAAAAACACTGATGTACATGTATACATGTAGTTGTATACACAGGTATCCAAATGAACATTTCTTGTCCAAACCTCTCTCACTTACCATGCTAGTAGCGATACCAGTCCTCCATATAGTGAAGCAGTGTACATGTTCCCAACCTCCTTACCAAGAAGAACAGTGGGTACAGTCTTGGACTGGTAGCTGTCTCCAGCAGCTTTCATACTTGCCTTTTCAATATCTTTGTCTCCTAGTGTCTTCTCTAAAGTCAACCCTCTGAGGGAGTAAATACAATAAATTCTAATATCACATATCTACTAGTCTTGTTTTAATATGATAATAATTGCCACTTTTAGTTATGGTTATAATAATATGATGGTTTTTATGGCCCGTAGGGCCATCCCTATGATTGCTTTCCCACGGGTTCGATGTATGTTTATATATATATTTTCTTGTGTCCACTTACGCGAGTATGCGTTGTATACGTAGTTAAGGAAGTTACATCATTCCCGGGGGCTAGGCTCGGTCAATTAATGGGCGTGGTGCGTAAAAGAACGCGCGATCATTGATCAAGCTCTACACAGCAGCAGAAAGAAATCTGTGTAGCTTATGTAGAAACTGGAACTAATAGCTAGCTATTCTGCCTGAAATATATTCCTAAAGTTCTACAAGGTCCTTTGAAAGGTCAGGAGAGTAGATAATCAAAATAATAAGCTGTTGTCTTTCATGCTTGATAAAGTCAGCCATGATTACCGAATGCTGGACACCACAAAGCAGTCATAGAGATATGTTTATCTTTACTTAAATTTGTAAAGCAATCATAGGGATGTTTTTTTTCTCTATATACACTTGTTTTTTGAAATTTTAGTTGTGGTTAATTCACTGAAACAATTTTAGGCTTACTAAAAGGGTTTTAGTTTTAACCATTTTTAATTTTATTTAGTTACAGTTATTATAGTAAACTTGTAATTTAGTTATAGTTTAGTAGTTAACTAAAAGTCATAATGTGTTACTGTGTTTCAGCTATAGTTAACTAAGAGAACACTACTATCTACTAAAAATTATTATCCTAACCTTGTCAGTACAGGTTCATGAATAAATTTATGAAATAAACTCGTTTCCTTTAACATGCCTCAGGTCTCATATTAAGTACATGTAGCACATAGTTAATACAGGGTGGGAAACACAATTTTCATTCTACTACAAGCTCCTGATTCTACACAGTACATGTGCACAGAAGTAATACTATACATGATACTGGACTGCTCATCATATAATTTTGTGTTATTTTGTCACATATAATATATCAACATACTTCAAATGTTCTAGTCCAGCATATTTCTCATTCATTTCAGCATTAGGATTGTTGAAATAGTCCTGAAGTACTAGTCTTGCAAAACTCTTTTGTACTAGTCTTGTAAATGGGGAATGAAAACAGTAAAAGTCACCATCATCAACAGTATAGCTCTTCTTTGATCCTGATGCTTTCTCTCCGTATTGTTGGTAACATTTATCCAATGCATTGAGATAGCACTGAATGGATAGTTTACCATCCACGACAGGGTACTCTGAGCTGAGGTTTGGTTTGTAGAAATCATAAGCATGTTCCATGTATATAGCTCTTAGACCTACATAGTAAAAATATTAACTTATACACATGTACATGTATTCAATATGTGTCAATAAAAAGTGTTACAGTAATTACCTTAATTCTACTGTCAGTATAGTATTGTAATTACTGTCTCACTACTGTGGTGTTCAATTGACATGTACAGCAATTACTGTTAAAACTACTATTGAACTACTGTACATGTAGTTTAAAAATGAAACTACTGAGTAATTACTGTACTGTATGATGACTTTATATTGATATAATTTATACTGTACAATGTACTGTGTACATATCGATGTCAGTATTCCATGTATGTGTGTACACGCGTGAAAATATACAGACTTGGGTCAAATACATTGCAAAAGTATTTATTTATGAATATATTTCGGGGCGTGGCGCGTTGCATCTTGTTACCTGTTTCTGTTGAAGTGTTTCGTATAGTTAGGACGAAAATTGTGTAACTTTGTCATCGAATGGCATGCTAATTCATCGAGTGGAAACAACATGGATGATATCCCTAACGATCCCAGGGCCTAAACAGGGGGGGGGGGGGGGGGGGGTGGGCTCCGCCCCCCAGACCCCCATAGTTTGCCAGGAACAGCACTGGGGAGTCACCTATATCCTAATTTTGGCACTATTCACCCCTCATAGGCTCGTCTTAGTTCTTTAGACAGTGGCAAGTTGTCACTTGGTGTCGATGTCATGCCAATACAATGTGCCACGCCCCAAAATATCATTCCGTTTCCGTTCTGTTTTGCATTCTGTTCCGCGTTTTAGAATCAGCCAATATTGTATTATAATTATAATTACAAATACTGAAATTGTATTTAAAATACAAATACAAATACTTCCTGTTCAAATGTCTCAGATATCATATTTTTGTGATGCAGATGCTACATGTACATGGTGTTAGTACATGAAGTCATTTGTTTTCTCAGAGGAAGTGATGAAATACATCAAATGATAAACCTGCCTTGGTTTAATTTGTCATTGCTTGCATTAAATGAAAGGTATTTCAGAATATTTAGCCGTATTTGAAATACTTTTGTGATGTTATTAATTACAAATACAAATAATTGATGTTGTCAAACTGCAAAATACAAATACAAATACTTAAAATACAACTAAATACAAATACTCTATGTCTAAGTCTGGTATATATGGATGTGTGTGAGTTTGTATGTATTTGTACGTGGTATGTGTGTTTTTAGTGAAACTTTTTACATACCTCTTTCAAATTTAATAGGAGCATCAGGACCAATCAACATGGCAACAGCTCCTACTCCTCCAGTGGGTCTAGCGTTACCTGATGCATACACAGCAATGTCAGCAGCAACAACTAATGCAAATCGCCCTGTGGACAATGAAAAGAAGAGTTTACTATTACCATTATTTATTACTATAGGAAACAGAGTTTTTGATATGCATAATAGTGCGCCATATGAGCTTATTAAAAACTCTGATAAGAAACAAAATTTCAAAACACGAACTATTTGGGTAATAATTAGTCACAAAGAGATCACACTACATTTCTTAACGTGTTATATTGACAATGGACTCCTAGAAATGATAATTTAAATACCATTTATGCAATTATTACACTAGATAGTTTTAAAAATGCACATGCATTGTACAATACAGTAACATACCATCCCATGCACTGCTTTCAACCCATGATACAGCATTGAACAGAGCCTGAGTTCCTCCAAAGCAAGCATTAGTTGTATCAATGCCTTCAATATTATTGTTACCACACTCCATAAACAACTGCATCAAAACTGTCTTTGCTGATTTCGACTTATCTACGATAGTTTCAGTACCAACTTCCAGTCGTCCTATATCATTAAAAGCCACATTATTCTTTTCTAAGAGTGAATGAACAACAGTAAGAGCTAATGAATGGATGTCTTCTCTATCTGAACAGAACCCCATATTCGTCTGACCCAATCCAATTGTGTACTTCCCAGAACTTGCACCATCATAAACTTCCAGTTCTGTCTGATTAACGCATTGAGACGGGAAATATACTTCCATGGCCTTAATACCTACATTTTCAGGCCATTTTCCTTCTTTGATGGAAGGTATGTTAACAGCTGTACAAAGATTAGTAGCCATTGCTTTTTGATAACAATTTATTTCTGAAATATGAAGTTTAGAGACCGTTTTAGGTTATAATAGTATTTCCATTATCTCTCCACTTTTTCCAATGTCGTGGGGAATATACCAAAAGAAAACTTTAACACATGCTAGCTCATTGTCCAACCCATTTTGAAGGCGTGACATGTGGGATGTTCCTGAATCGACCAACCAAATCATCTCGTTAGGGGGCGTTACCGGTACCGTCCGATACCTCTGGTGATCGTGGTGCGTGTGGGGAGAGGCTCTTCAGATTGGATTGATGTGATTGTCGCCATGTCTGATAAATACAACCACACTACTATTTTTGAGGCTTTCTGGGTGTATGTCTCAGAGGTGAGGGTCATAAATTATGTGTGTTTTTACAACCTCGACAAAATATTCTCCTGATCCTCGAGACATTATGTATAGGGCCTATATTAGTGACGTGCTATATGTATCGAAATATAGATTTTTTCATTCAATATTGTGATACTTTATTAGCTTTTGGGTGTATCGACTCACTGGAGTGGACAATTTTTTCAATTTGTCTGTTTTTATACCTAAAAGCAGCAATTATATATAGCAAGCTAGTGTGGATTAATTTCTTTCAATTATTCAATTATTCACATTCAACAAATATCATGATACTGTATTGTATGATCATGTGATGGATTGTGTTATTTTATGTATTTCTGCATCCCACTTGTACAACTAACTCTAAAGCAATAGACCAGACCCTTCCTCTTGGAGAAGGGGCAGACTGTCCTATGAGACTATACCTTGCTTGCATTTTTTTGAGCACAGAGGCTCTGACACCAATCACAGTATGACAGTAACAATAGTAGCCACTAATTGACAATCGCCACTAAGGTTGGACAATAATTCAATATATCTCATACATTGTAATATTATTGTTAATCATATCACATGATTTTGGGCTAATATTATCGCAATGGTAAAGTATTGTCTTACTGCAATTAAATAATAGTTATAATATAATCATGCAGTTGAAAATACTATAACACTTAATTTTGAGCCATTTGCTCTGAAAACAAGGATCAGTAGTGTCATTTTTTCTAAATGTGAGTCTAGTATCAATGAGTACATGTAGTTGCAATATTGCAATAACTGCAAGTCACCTTTATGCAATAATTGCAAAATGTAATTTTCAGTATTGCCCAACCCTAATTGCCAGTGCTATGTGATGTGAGACAACAGCTAGTATAAAGCAAATGAAACAGACCTGAACAGTAATCGCCTAGATTTAGGATGAGTAGTAACATTGTTTTAGCACCTGCTATTGCTACCACCTTGTCATTGTCAGTAGACACCATGTTTTTAGTTTGTCATGAAACCTCTTGTGAAACCTTAATGTAGATCATAGTAAAACAAACTTCTTCCAAATCATTAATCTCAAATGATACCCTTTTACAGATTAGACCTAGTGACTGTACCCATTTCAGATGATTGGATTAATAATGTTCTTGATACATGTACATGTAATTATATTGTTCTGTTTTCTATACAGGCTCCCACTTATCATATCATACTAGAGGTTCTTCTTGTACTATGGATAATAAAACTACTTTTCTTCAGTGAACGTTACCATCCTAATAAGGAAAAAGACAAACCAACAAAAGAAGTTAGTAATAGTTAATAGAAACAATCACGATGTGCTGTCTGGTGACAGCACTGGAATCACCCACTCCATCATAACAGGGCTTCATACAACAATATCTCAACTACAACTAACAAGCTTTGGAAGCAACCTCAAAGGGCCTGAAGTTTAAAACTTACCTGGAGGAACATACCCCACACACCCCCCCCCCCCACCCCCCCCCCCCTAGGTAGTGTGCTTTACATGGTGGATTGTTTTCCCTCCCTGACAAAATTCCTGTATAAAACTCTGCAAATAACCAACCAGCTTCAAAAGGCTTCTCTTCATTTACAGTATATAAAAGTCACCATTAAATTACTATTACTATTACCTTAAAAATCAGTACATTGCTATCACTATTACTGCCTACATTGGAAGTCAGTGTTACTGTTATGGATTACTATAGCATTGAGGTTTCTTTGAAATTATTAAACTAAACGACCATTGCATTTGATAATGTTCATGAGTCTCTCAAAAACAGAATCAGTAAGTCTGCACCTTCCTGGCTGGAAAAATTTCCCTCCAATACTAAAAAGTCTTTCTACTGGCCCTACTATAAATGAACATATTACTTAAAGTCAATTACAATTACTATTACTATTACCTCAACATTGATTACTATTACTAATAGTATTACTATTACTATTACCTCAACTATATATTACTATTACTAATACTATTACTATTACTAGCTATTACCCAAGTTATTTAATTTCATGTGCCTATTACTGTTACTATTACCTTGAAACATGTAATCTTTACTATTACTATTATTACTCTATGTCACCATACAGTACAGTAATTACTCAGTAGTTTCATTTGCTAACTACAGTAGTTTAACAGTGGTTTTGACACTAATGTAGTACATGTCAATTGAACACCACAGTAGTGAGACAGTAATTACTATACTATACAATAGAACTAAGGTAATTACTGTTACTATAATATTATTATGGTCACTTTTTATTGACAAATATAAATTATACATAATTATAATTATATTATATTAATAAAAAGTCACCATAGATTATAGTAGTTTCATTTGCTAACTACAGTAGTTCAACAGTGGTTTTGACAGTAATTACTGTACATGTCAATTGAACACCACAGTAGTAAGACAGTAATTACTATACTATACTGACAGTAGAATTAAGGTAATTACTGTTACTGTATAGTGATGTTTCATTGGCATATAGATGTACTGTATTATATCAAGTAACTTTTATTAATAGGAAGAAGAAGAGTTGATTAAAGACTGGCAACCCGAACCTTTAGTACCTGTCGATACATATCCTACTGACAGACCATCAGAAGATGATCCAGTAGTGTCTGGGTAAGTCAAATATGTACGTATTATATAATGATAATGTTCACATTCATGATGACCTGAAAATTAGGTTGTGATGAGTACAGTATGTAATATAGTGTATAGTGTAATGTTATAAGGTTAATACATAATTATACTGCAACTCAATAATGAAATAATGGGTTAAAATTGGACATACACAAAAAAGATTGGGAATGATAATTATATGAAAATGGTGATTGTTGCTCATTCTAAACTGAAGTTGTAACATTTTTACTCAGGTCAAGTTGTGAACACCTTTTTTTAGTTTTCTACTTAGCAATAAAATATGTTCAGTTGTGCTTTTATAGTCAAGAAGCCTCACAGAGAATGTTGCGAGAGTTTGCATAATTTAATTATTCATGAGAAAGCAATCATAGGGATGGCCTTGCTGGCCATAAAAAATAGTTGTTAAATATCAAATGGTATGTATGTACGTGACATTACTATATATGTATTTTAATTATTTAGAATTGCTGGACCTCATGTCACAGTAAATGGTATTCAATGTCTTAATTTAGCTACTTACAACTTTCTTGGACTGTTAGGAAATAAATCCATCAATGTAAGCTACTGTGTATATACGTATATACATAAAGTCTGTTTACATTCACAATGTCCTCAAAATTAGGATGTGATGACTTTATATGTAATATAGTGTATAGTTCAATGTCATAAGGTTAATACATGATTATGCTACATGTATAACTCAATAATGAAGCTGAATTTAACAAAAAGGACTATTATATGAAAATGGTACAGGTAAAAAGATTGTTTGACATTCCAAACTAAAGTTATAAACATTTTTCTGAGGTCATGGTGAACCTTTAGTTTATAAAAGAATAATAAAACAAAATGAAAGAACATGTATCAAAAGTTCAAAACCAAAAAAGCACACAAACAAGATTGTAATGGTACCTTAGTAAACTAATCACTTCCCCATAACAAGCTTACACAAGTATAGCTAAAGTATAAAAAAAGAAAGATCCAGAGACTTATGTAGGGTTGTTATCATGGAATTAGTATTATCTACAAAAGTTATGCATGAAAATCCATGTGCCTAGCATGCTAGCAAAAGACGTAAAACATAATTGACAAACAAACACAACAAAGAATCAGCCACAATGGCTTAGAAAATATTAAGCCACAATGGCTTAGAAAATATTAAAAAGCAGCCACTCTGGTTTAGAAGACATGTACTTGTTTAATGGTTTCAATTAGTAGAATATGTACATGTATTATTATGGATCAATTGTATTCATGTAGCATTTCATTTAGAAGGGGGGCTTTTGGCCCCCCTCCCAGTAAACTAAAACTTCAAATTCAAAAATTGAAACCGGTGATAATCAAAGTTAAAGGAACTCAAAAGAATATACAATAACAATAACAGTTAGTTATAAAATGTATATAGTAGATTTGTAATTTGATTATAGTTTCATTAACTAATAGTCAAAATGCTTTTCTAAAAGAGGTTTCATTTATAGTTAACTAAACAATACTACCTTATTGTGTTTTTTTTTCAACCATACTTACAGCTGTTTGTTCTTTTCTATATTCTATTGAAAGATATTACGACTGGAAAATCTTATTCCAAAATATGATGAGGTTTTGTCTCTCGTATGAGTACTTAAAAGTCTGAATAATGATAAATAATTAATGATCAATTGTAGTGTTGTTTTAGTTAACTATAACTAAAACTGAAACCCCTTTTAGTAAGGCATTCGGGCTTTTAGTTGACTAAACTATAACTAAATTACAGGTCTATTACAATAACTATAACTAAATGAAATTGTCTAATAATGGGTACTTTTAGTTAGTTAACTAAAACTAAAACTAAAACCATTTTGGTAAGCTTAATATAATTGTTAATTAAAATATAACTAAAACTAAAAGTTTGATAAACCAGGGATACTATAACAATAACTAAAATTAGTTGTTAATGTCAAACTAAAACAACACTAAATAACTATTTTCTTGTTTTAAGGATATAGCAGCTGATACTATTAGGAAATATGGAGTTGGTTCCTGTGGTCCACGTGGTTTTTATGGTACTATGGGTACGTTACAACTGTAGTCTAATAATCTCTATCGTGTTTATTTGTGTGTCTATGTGTCTGCGTATATATGTTTGTGTGTTTCAGTGTGTGTCTATGTCTCTGTGTGTCTATGTTTGTGTGTGTCAGTGTGTGTCTGTGTGTATATGTTTGTGTGTGTCTGTGTGTCAGTATGTGTCAGTGACTCAGTGTGTCTGTGTGTATATGTTTGTGTGTGTCTATGTGTCAGTGTGTGTCTGTGTGTCTGTGTGCCTGTGTATATATGTTTGTGTGTGTCTGTGTGCCTGTGTATATATGTTTGTGTGTGTCTGTGTATGTATGTTTGTGTGTGTCTGTGTCCGTGTGTGTATGTCTGTGTTTATGTGTGTGTGTCTGTATGTGTACTTACAGTTGAATTTACAAGTATTTAAATACTTGCCAGTACTTAGCAAAGGACTTTAGTACAAGTATAAGTACATGTACACTGGATTAACAATCAAATAAACTACAAGTACTTCTATGTGTGTACTTCAGTGTGCACTTAAATACAAGTGCCAATGTACTTTGACCCATGCCTGGTATATAGATGGATACTTTTTCTCAATATATCTTCTTTAGTACTAAAATCAGTACCAAGCAGGCATGGGTCAAAGTACAGTACTACTAAAATTAGTAATTTTAGTACTGTACTTTGTCCCATGCCTGCTTGGTACTAACTTTAGTATTGTACTTTGACCCATGCCTGCTTGGTACTAAATTTAGTACTGTACTTTGACCCATGCCTGCTTGGTACTGATTTTAGTACTAAACAAGATATATCCAGCTTTATTACTGAATCATTACTGATGGCACTAGTGTCTCTACCTTTCTGTCTTCTCTGAAAACTGTGGCCTGTCGAAATAAAATGTACATGTATATTTTACAGATGTACACTTGAAACTTGAGGAAAGAATAGCTGAATTCACTCATACTGAAGAAAGTATTGTTTATTCATATGGATTTGCAACAATATCAAGTGTGATTCCGGCCTATTCAAAAAGGAATGACATCATTTTCTGGTAAATATACTATGTTCATGTTCACAATGAGCTCAAAATTAGGATTTGATGACTTTATATGTAATATAATGTATAGTTTAATGTCATAAGGCTAATACCGTAACTCAATAATGAAGCAATAGATTGATATTTGACATACACAAAAAAGAAAGAAAAGGATAATTATATGAAAATGGTGAAGGTAAAAGATTACTGGTTATTACAAACTAACACTTTTCTGAGGTTGAGGTGAATTTGAATGACCTTTATTATAAAATCCACTCCTCAAATGATACAAAAAACTCTTCTCTATCACATATGTATAAATATGCTCCTCTCCCTATCCAGAAAATGTTCAGTCCTAATCTACAATATATAATCAGTGTTTCCCCTAAAGGGTGGTACCATGGCATTCCCCCATCCTTTAATTTTAAAGTTTCTGCTATTTTATAACACCAAGTGAACATTGTTAACCAAACATTGTGTATGACTGATACACTGTCTCACCATTAATATTTATCCTGGGGGAAACACTGTATAATATAGTTTGAAATTGTAACTCTCATAAAGGCTGCTCCAGTTCAAAACAGTGGTTTTCAGATACTATTCAGCGATAATATTCGGAAATGGCAAATAAATCAGCTTTAAAAAATGAACCCATGATTACTGTATACACTTGATGGGATATATAAATGAAACAACCAATGGGGTTGGCTTAGGTGGGTGTGGATTACTGTTTATTTTGAACTGATGTAACCTCTATCTCGAACAATAAACCCTAAACCATAAGGTCATGGATACTTTCCCAGTCCTTCACCAATTTCTGACTGATGGATAGTGTTTGAAAATCCCAATCAGCCAACCAGATCAATAGCCACTTTTTTAAAAAACCTAAAAAATGCCAAAAATTATCCTTTTTGAATTTTAATATTGGGGTCATCCCAAAATAAATTCTACACACACAACAAGAAGTATATTTTTATGTGATATGTGTAGTATATATCAATAAACAGTCACCATACAGTACAGTAATTACTGTAATTACTCATAGTTTCATATTTGAACTACAGTAGTTCAACTTCAACAGTAGTTTTAACAGTAATTGCTGTACATGTGAACACCACAGTAGTGATACAGTAATTACTATACTATACTGACAATAGAACTGAGGTAATTACTGTTACTGTATGGTGACATTTTATTGACATATCCTATATGACAAATGTCTGCATTGTTTTATTAATTTTTTTTCACTATTCTTCGTTATTTTCTTATAGTGATGAATCGGTAAATTTTGAAATTCAGAAAGGTCTAAGCGGATCAAGGAGTAAAATAGTGTTCTTTAAACACAATGATATGAATCATCTTGAATCACTACTAGAAGAACAGAATAAAATAGATAAAAAAGTTAGTCAATATACAATATACCATGCAGGTTTTCATGCTGGAATGTTTTTGTCTGGGGGGATAACAGAGGATTGTGTGAAGGTGAATTATCATAGGGGGTGTGAGGGTATGGCCCCCATGAAAGTGTTTAAATCTAGGCTCTCTGAGGTTGCTTCTGGTGGCTTCTGGGACCTGTAGCTGATGATATTAAAAAAAGGTTCCAGAGGTATAGATATTCACCACAATGGTTTAACAATGTATAAAACTTTTGGAATTCTGGCAGGGAGGATCCCAGGGTGCCCCCCCTCTGTATGAATCCTTGACATGAAATATCATTTCTTTTGGGTTAACAACTCAAATGTATTATAATACTATATATATAACGTATATAATACTATATTTGTATATACCTGTAGCTAGAAACAAGCTGTACTGGTTTTTGATTTGAAAGTGGAGTTAGTTAAATTTTATATTATAATGAATTTTCGTTTCAGAATCCCAGTAAAGCAAAGAAAACAAGAAAGTTTATAGTAGCTGAAGGAATGTATATGAGTAGTGGTGACTTAGTACCTCTACCAAAATTGGTAAGTTAAGATCAGTAGCATCTTTATTTAGATCTATGATTTTGTTGCTCTCAGTTGTGTACCATGGCACTCTCCCACCTTTTAATTAAAAAACAAAACACTGATTGAACATTGTTAACTAAACGTCATATATCATAAATGCACTACTCCACCTTTAATATTTATACTGGGGAAATGCTGGATTTGAATAATTGTGTTTCATAAAAATTACATGTGATATAGCCTTCTATAGTTACACTGTATGTATCACATTCACAATGACCTCAAAATTCGTTTAATGTTAAAAGGTTAATACATGATTATACTACATGTGTAACTCAATAATGAATTGTTTAAAAGATGCTACTGAGTTAAGGAACAATATGTGACCGAATTTGCAAAAATCAGGCTTATGGGATAATTATTAATTTTGAGATACGAGTGAAAATAGACAGTTATGGCTTACTCAGGTGATCGCTGTTTTACTACATAAAAAGCTTCATTAACATCTTACCTATTCACTCATACCTTCAGAGATGTTTGGAGACATCTCTGTGCTTCGCTAGCCGCTCCTAAAAACGTTTTTAGTCATTATGTTTAATGATTAAATAATTGATTTAATTGCTTTTTTCTCAAAATGAAGGATTTGTGACTACAACGGTTTAATGTAGCTTTGTCTTTTACATGATTGGGATGTATCATATATCATTCTGGAGCTAATTAAATACTCTATTCAGGTAATACAAAAAATCAATTTTGGAATTTTATCCCATAAGACTGATTTTCGCAAATTTGGTCACATATGTTGTAAAATTGTAATACTTAAGAAATAAATTTTGATGTATATTATTGGTATTGGGATATACGTGTAATTCAACATCAGTTAGCTGTACTATAAAGAAAGATTTACATAGTTACAGACGTACTATTATCAACCATGTAGCTGTCATATATATACTATAAGTGATATTGTTTCCAAAACCAACCCTTTGATTGGATCAATGTAATATAATGTCAATAATGAACATTATACATTATTAACATGTATGTACATGTACGTGTGTAATTTATTTTTTACTTTGTGTGTTATTAGGTTGAGTTTCGTAATCGATATCGTGTTCCTATCATTCTTGAGGACAGTCTATCATTTGGTGTACTGGGAGCAACTGGACGAGGAACTGTGGAACACTTTGGATTAACAGTATGTGTTATATATAATAATAGGATAGTCTAATAATAACACTAATAACACTTTGTATTAACAGTATGTGTTATATATAATAATAGGATAGTCTAATAATAACACTAATAACACTTTAGATTAACAGTATGTGTTATATATAATAAAAGGATAGTCTATTAATAACACTAATAATACTTTTGATTAACAGTATTTTGATTATCTACTCTCCTTACCTTTCAAAGGACCTTGTAGAACTTAGGAATATATTTCAGGCAGAATAGCTAGCTAGTAGTTCCAGTTTCTACGTAATCTACTTAGCTACAAGCAGCTTTCTTTCTGCTGGTCTGTAGAGCTGAGTGCGCGTTGCCGCGTTCTTTTACGCGCCTGACGCAACTTTCTTAACTACGTGTACAACGCATACTCGCGCAAGTGGACACAAGAAAAAAAATAATAATAAAATAAAAAAAATATATATATATATAGATTCAACTCTGTGGAAAGCAATCATAGGGATGGCCCTATGGGCCATAAAAAGTATCCTTATGATTGCTTTGCAATGACTAGTGACATGTACATGTACACAGGGGTGTGGAAACTTTGAGTCAATTGCCAGACATTTTGACCTCTTTTCACTACTATTGTCCTGCTCCCCATATACTTTGTATATAGTTCAGTTTCAGTTTACCGGACATTCATTAGTTTATCAGACAATGTCCTGCATGACTGGCTGTTTCCACACCGCTGCATGTACATGTATGTATCAATCATTGCTGAAGGCACTAGTGTCTCTACCATACTGTGTACTAGGACCTGAAGAAGTAAGTGTAACTGCACTAAGTCTTCGTCCACAGAGCTTTGATAAAACTGAAGTACTCCTTCAAAGTTCTAAATGATGACTTCTCATGTGTGAAAGATTCTTTCATCATCTTTATACCATTTCTCTGCTCCATTTGTAGTTTTACATACTTTCCTGCTGGTCTGTAGCTCAAGCATGAGTTCTTTTACATGCCACGCCCATTAATTGATCAAGTCCATGTGATGTCACAACTTCCTTAACTACGATACAACCCATACTTGCATATCTGACACAAGCATATAAGTAAATAAATAAACTAATTAATTAATTAATAAATATATATAATTCAAACCCGTGGGAAAGCAATCATAGGGATGGCTCTATGGGCCTTAAAAATTCTAGAAGGTAACATAATTACTAACATTTATCCGACCAATATTTCACTTCATTCTCTTTCACACATACACACTCACTCCCTTTCTATCATTTCAATCTCTCCTTACAGCCAGATGATGTTGATTTAATATGTGTTTCCATGAGTATGGGTATGGCCAGTATGGGTGGATTCTGTACTGGAAAATCGTTTGTCATTAATCATCAGAGATTATCTGGATTGGGATACTGTTTCTCTGCCTCTCTGCCTCCTCTTTTGACCACTGCTGCAATCGAAGCACTGAATATCATGGAGAATAGTTCTGATAAATTTCAGAAACTTCGAGACAATGCTAAAAGAATGAGAACACTTTTGAAAGGGTAAGCATTTCAGTATTCATTTATTTTATCATATTCACTTAGCCCTTCTTTCTTACTCTCTTTTTAAAGTCTCATCTCATCTACTTCTTGTTCTTCCTTCCTTTTTGTCTCTCACCTTATTCCTGTCTCAACTCCTAACTAATCATCATTTGTCTTCTCTTCTTTAGAATTGCTAGTTTAGAGATATGTGGTTATGAATATTGTCCAGTTATTCATCTTCGTTTCAAAGAACCTGGTGACTCACGTGAGTCTGATCAACAGATTCTGGATACCATTGCTAGTGACTGTCAAGAACAAGGTTTGGCAGTTGTCACAGCAAAATATTTGGAATTAGAAGAACACAAATTACCTCCTCCAAGGTATTCAATCATTTGTCTGTAGTTAAAGGCTATGTACATGTATTTCTGTTATTGTGTTGACAAAGGGCTAAACACATGATATGTTCCATGCTTATTGCTCTTTCAGTCATTTTTATGGCCCGTAGGGCCATCCCTATGATTGCTTTCCCACGGGTTCGATGTATGTTTATATATAATTATATAATATTATATTCTTGTGTCACTTGTGCGAGTATGCGTTGTATACGTAGTTAAGGAAGTTACGTCATTTTCGGGGGCTCGGTCAATTAATGGGCGTGGCGCGTAATAGAACGCGCGCTCAAGCTAGTACAGAGCAGCAGAAGCCAGAAAGAAAGGTGATTGTACCTTTACTAGCTTATGTAGAAGCTGGAACTAATAGCTGGCTATTCTTCCTGAAATATATTTCTAAAGTTCTAGAAGGTTCTTAAAAGGTAAGGAGAGTAGATAATCGAAATAATAACTATAGTATGCTGTTGTGTTTCAGGCATGATAATGTCAGTCATGATTACTGAATGCTGGACACCACAAAGCATACTTTTATCTTCACTTAAATTTGTAAAGCAATCATAGGGATGTTTTTTTTCTCTATATACACTTGTTTTGAATATCATAAGATAAATGAAAGAGGATTGTAGCCTGAGGGCCTCACTTTATACACTATAAGTTCAAGTGTCGTCAACTCCATAATGTATACATGTTTAATACAGGAGATGTCTTCTACATACAATACACTACATCAATAGAAAGTCACCATACAGTTCAGTAATTAATTACTCAGTAGTTCATTAACCCGAGCGCGTAGGCGGAGGGTTATAGTAATCGGTTTGTGTGTGTGTGTGTTCCCCACTAATCTTTGCAACGGCTTACTTTTGAAGATTCTTGGTGACTGCGAAGGAAAGAGCACACTAGGTCTACTGCGAGATTCAAGCGATTTGCAAGAAAACTCTTCGATGGAAAAGATACAGCCGTGTAAATACTCGTTGATCCGTCGCCATCTTGAAATTTTATCGTTTTTGCTGATGTCAGCAGGAAACACTAACTTTTGTCTCTTTGAAGCTTTGTTTCTTGGATTTTGTCTGTCGTCCTAACGAGTGTTTATACAGCTATTTGTGAAGTTTTGTCCAGAAATTCGCTAGTTTTCAAGAGATCTGATGGCCAGGCTATCCTCATAATTCAAGTTGCATATTCATGAGTAGTACTGACTTCTTAGTGTTGATACGAATGGTGTGTTTCTGGCTGTTGCAATAGGTTACTTAGGCAAAGTTGTTCTAAAGCCTTGCTGTTTTAGCAATAGCTAGCGAGGGTTCTGCACTTCAGTGCATTCATTAATGATAATTGCTGTACATGTCAATTGAGCACTGATTATAGAACTAAGATAATTACTGTTACTGCATGTATGGTGACTTTTTATTGACATATACTGCATCACTTATGGAGAAAGCAGGGCTGTAAATCATCATGGATACTTAAAATATAATTTGTGAATTGTTGATCTAAGTGGTTAATGGTACAAACTAATTGTTTTCTATCATTCTTTTCCATGTAGTATCAGATTATCAATGTGTTGTGAACATACTGAAGAGGAATTGACACATGCTGCATCAGTAATCAAAGATGTTGTGTCTAGGAATATAACTAAATGAAATATAAAAAATTATAATTTATAAACTCTTTAATTCAAGGTATCATGATTTTATGTACGTATATTTATAATTCAATTAATATATTTGATTTATAATTTGAGTTTGTTTCATGGTACATAAGTATATTTCCACCAGTGTTTTTGATAAGCTCATATGGTCCACCATTGGCCAAAGAACTTCTTATTTGGGACTGCACAGTTCTCTCTTTGGGCCAGTGGCACAGTTAATTATCATTATACATGTATTGTCACATTAACTCTTTGTTAATTGGCTCAATATGTATTCCCAATAGCGCACACACACTAACCACTGTTAAGCCAATTTGGCCCATGCTTCATAACATATCAAAACCTCTGTTAAATTGGCTCAAAATGTATTCCCAATAGTGCACACACTAACCATTGCTAAGCAAAAACTCTGATTTACACATTTAAAATTATTAATATACATAGCTTGATCATCTTTCATTAACGTTATGGCTATCATGTACATTTGTTCATCCAATAAATATAATTAATGCTCTTTGTAGTACTAGTAATTGTTATTAATATGTATAAATTCATTGTTGTCATACACATTTGTTTGATATACCAGATAGTTAACCTTGTGTGTCAATAATTATAATAAAAGCTAAATTGCCATACATTAGTTATTGCTTTGAAATAAAATAAAATTCACTAAGCAAAAGAAAAAATAATCCAGATGTGGCAACTGCATAATGATACATGCTAGTTGGGTAAAGTACCATGATTGTAAATTTCATCCTGTTATGTAGACTGATCCTTTATTCCTAAATCATTGTTGCTATGTATATATCCCATGCAGCAATTGTATAAACCTTTGTACAGTTGTACTTTTTCTGGAGTAACTGTTGTATATTTGTTTGTGTAGCTATCAATATTATAATTGTAAAATTATATTAATGTCATATTCGTAAACTACTTATATTGTGTGTGGCTATCTAATTATGTTATAACACACCTATGAGTGCTATATCAGATTTATAATCTCCGAGGATGAGGCAATTATAAATCTGTTGTTATAGCACGAGTAGACGTATTATAACGAATATATTTCCAGAAAGGCAGATTTTCTATAAAACCTGCGATTACTTTGAAGTTTTGCCGTATCGAGATATAATATTATGTATTATAATTTATAATCATGTATAATTATTAGATATATATATATAATTATATATACATATATATATATATTATACTGTAAATGCAGAAATATTCATTATCAAGACATTCATGTTCTAATTGTTTGGTGAGTAAATTTTTCGTACATTCCTAGTGCAACTAATAATCAGTGCGCTTTAAATTATACAACAATTTAATTTCTTGTATTAAATTTTCATACATCAGCCTGTGTACAAATGTTTTTTTTTTTACCAATTATGATATTTCTTTATTTTACTTCAATAATTATTTACCAGACTAATTTGGTTACTTATAGTCTATTCATTATCCATATTGTAAATACAGAAGAAAAGTCTCTGTACAATATTGGAATTGGAACATCAGGTCCTCCACTAATAAGCCACTAATAACTCTGAGTATCCTGATTTAAGATGACTTTGTATAGTGTGTTGGCACAAAAGGGCCATTCCAATCTCAATTCATAAGAGATGGTATGACGGAGGCTAAAGGGGAAGTGACTGACACCTTTCACTTTCCTCTCTGGTTTCATATCATCAGAATTAACTTGTTTCTCCTTTTAAAGTTTTATATTGCACTTTAAACAAACTAGTCATGACTATTATCTTCCTATGAATATACTTTAAACTAAATATAATGCTCCAAAAACAATTCTAAGAAAATAATGTTAGTGGATAAAATATTTATTTGGTTTGAAACTTTGGGAAACTAGATACTCGTGGGATCTTGTTTTGTACATGTTTAACTTGCGGCTCACCTGTAAAAACTATTGGAAATAATTAATCATATATACACTACATCACACTCTCATCTGTAGAATATAACCTTGAATATCCAGGCTTCTTGCCAGCATTTTAAATTTTGGATGTGGGGTAGGCTGGTCATCAGATTTTTTTATCCTAGAGTCAGCTGCAATTAACTTTCTAGCAAACAAACCACTTCCATATAACCCTACATAAGTACAGCTCTTTGTATTTTGTTTATAACGATGTGAGTACTTATGTAGGGTTATATGGAAGTGGTTTGTTTAATTTTGAGTCCTATGTTAGTTTCCCAACCTTGTTTGCATGCTTTTTGGGTTTTGACATCCCTACATCTTCTTTTATTTCTAAAATGTTTTTTATTATTCTTGTTTAAAGTGCACTGATTATTAGTTACACTTGGAATGTACGAAAAATTTACTCACCAATTAGAACATTAATGTCATGATAATGAATATTCCTGCATTTACGGTATATATATATGTATATATATATATATATATATATATAATTTATACATAATTATAAATTATAATACATATTATATCCCGATACGGCAAAACTAAAATAAAATTGGTCAATAATGGCACCTTTAGTTAGTTCACTAGAACTAAAACCAATCAAAAATTGTTTAGCTATGACTATGTGAGAGACTAGGCACACTATAACTAAGAGTGGTCATTATTGCCATACTGAATCAACCTCTGCCTAATACATGTAGTATATACGTTTTGAATTACAACAGTAGAATAACAAAGGTTGATGACAATAATAAAGTTCAATGTAGAGGAAACTTCTGTTACCAAAATTTGTTATTTTAAATGTAAATATGGAAAAGTATATACTACAATGTATTTTCCAGGTAAGATATGATTACAACTGTCTGTTATGTTAACTTTCATACATTTATATACAAATGTTTATACATTATTATATCAGTGAAAACATTTAGGCCCTATATTTATACCCCTGGGTGGGTGTGGCTTCCAAAAATATAAGATTGTGAAACTTGCAAGACAAGAAACTGATTGGAGTTTCATCTACCCCTCCCCCTAGTACAGCTTAACGATTTTATTTCACTTCCTACTGACTAAAGATAGTTCATGCATATAACTACAATCTTTGGTCATCTAGAGGGTGTTGGTAGTCATAAAAACACTAGATATGAATAGGTATGAATAGGTATGTGTGTATTTAAATGTACCGGTATATATTACCAGAGATTTCAGCTCGTCACTTGCAATTGAAATGTCTGGGCGGCCATTGTTTTTTCGGTGCCATCCCTACATAGAGAGTACTACCGTACTCTCTGATTATACAACAATTTAATTCTTGTATAAAATTTTCATACATCAGCCTGTGTACAAATGTTTTTTACGATATTTCTTCACGATATCACGAAAGGGCCATTCCAATTTCAATTCATAAGTAATGGTATGAGGGAGGCTAAAGGGAAAAGTAACTGCCAACTTTCACTTTCTTTGATTCACTGGTTTCATATCGTCAGAATTAACTTGCTTTTTCTTTTAAGGTTTTATATTGTACTTTAAACAAACTATAAATAAACTATTATTAAATTTGTTTTTTCTATGAATATACTTTAAACTAAATATAATGCTCCAAAAACAATTCTAAGAAAATAATGTTAGCGGATAAATAGTTATTTGGTTTGAAACTTTGGGAAACTAGATACTCGTGTGATCTTGTTTTGTACATCTTTAACTTGCTCTTCTGTAAAAACTATTGGAAGGGAAAAAAATAATTAATCATACACTACATCATACTCTCATCTGTAAATATAACCTTGAATATCCAGGCTTCTTGCCAACATTTTAAATTTTGGGTGTGAGTCATCAGATTTGTTTATCTTAGAGTCAGCTACAAGTAACTTTCTAGCAAGGGCTTTCTTGGAAGATTCTTCCTCCTCATTTCCTTCCCTCTTTGCTATCCAGTCCATTATCAGGTTAGAAATAATCCACCATTTGGGGATTTTGGGCCCTTTCAACAAAGTAATATGTAGTTCATTCCGGAATACTTCAATAGCTTCATCAGAATAACTGCTGATTTCTTTGGCTACCATCATCACGTCATCTTGAGAAAGTTCTATGTATTGAGACAATCAGTCAATCACTAAGTGTATCAATCTAGATCATGCACTGTATAACATAATTTTTAGAATTAGTATTGTATTACCTCCATTCAATTTGAAACGATGTTCTATTTGATTCTAGAGGGATGATTGATATTGAAGTTGATGAAATAACTAGCAGTTATACATACCTCTTGTAAAGCTTTATTCCAAGATGGGTGGATTTGTTTATCAAAAAAATCGTTTTGACAACATTTTGGACATAACTTTTTGTTGGAGAGAATATGCCGACGGTGGTGTATGTTGTATGAAATCTTTTGATGATCATCACTGGCACACACTACTGCAAAGTGATATTTAGCTTCACCCCCACGTTTAGCTCTCTTCAATGCAATATTATGTGCAGCTTTGACAATACTACTGCAGACAATGTCCATGTCTTCATCATTGCCATTGGGTTTTGTTAATAGCTCAATAACATCACCTTGTCCTACAATTTCAATCTCAATGGGACCCTTGGATAGTCGTGCTTGGATAGCTGTAACATTCATTTCTTTCACGGGAACAAACATTGAATGTGGTAGACAATTTAGAAGCTCAGAAGCAAATGCTATTTGCATATTCATACCTGGAGCCTGCATACTGCTAATCATCTGTACAGCTCCTGGGTGACATTCGGTTTTAGGCTCTCCCAACCGAGCAAAAGCTATGTAATAAAAGCTGGGATCTTTAGTGACAGGAGCTGTAAAGTCATCTACAGCAGACAAACGACAACTTGGAACTTTAGCAGCAAGACCAACTGAGGTCAATACATCAAGAAAGATATTTGCATCTTCTCCAAACATATCACAGGACTTAGCACATTCAAGAGATAAGACCCCAAATGTAGATACGTCTCTGGCCATGGGTTTAACTAAAACATTAAGCTTTTTCAGGAATTCCACAGGCTTGACTATGATATATTCGGATTGGTCGTCAACAAGCTTGATGTCAAATATGTAACCAAAGGAAGTAAAGAACTTGACGAATTTTGGGAGATTATCTTGGGTGATGCCACATTCTTTAGCTTTTTTTTCTAAATCAGTATGAGTTAGAAAAATCGACTCTTGCACTTGAAGTGAACTGCAAAGGAAAATCCATGAAATAGGAATATCAGCTTGTTGTACCTCTTGCTGTAATAGCTGGGTTACTTTCTCCAGAAACTCTGTTTGTAGTGTGGAGCTGTTTCGATTGATTGAAATGACATCAAAATCAAAAAGATGAGACAAACCAGCTTGTTCAGCAGCATTCTTACATCTGGTGTTGAGATTTTGCATCTTTGCCTTTAGATTTTCTTGTTGGTGCTTCCCACTGTGCACGGCAAAAATTTTGCAGACTTTTACTCGCTTAAACCTCAAATCTTCACTTAAGCAGCTTGATCGAAGTAAGTAATGAAGACGAGATCGCCATAACATTGTGGCTCCCTGAGTATCAGGAGGTAAATGTAGATTTGGAACGTCACGATCAAGATCAAGAAAAAGCCACGTGTAGTTATTATACAAATAACCACGAAAACACTCAAGAAACCGTAGAATAGTTCTACTAACAGCCAGTTCCCAAATATTGCAAAAAGCTATCCCACTTGGTAGCGCTTTCTCTAGAGTACGTACATGACGTGGCTCAAAATGGTGGCGAAGGAAGTTGTGTACTGCAATAATGGTTGATGTTAGAATTTTATCTTTGAACTGGCACTGTCCATCCATAGATGTATAGTCTGTATTAAAACTTGGTACTTTTTCATTTAGTAGAAGGCTTTGATGGAAGCCAGACAGAATACCATAAAACAAGCTCATAGTAGGAGACCCTTGAGTCTCTGCAAATCGAATCTTCCGGGTAGAAGACTTAAAGCCACTTGCAATCAGCTGGTGTTGTGAGAAAGATGATGCTGAAAATTCCTTGTTTTGACCCCAGAGAATATTTTGAAGGGCTGTTGACTTTCCACTTTGAGGAAGACCACCAAATGTAAGTAGTAATGGATATATCACTGCTTTCACTGATTGATCTTTTATCATATTTTTTATATGCAGCAAAGTGATGATTTCATTATTTTTACCTGTAAAATGAGAATTGTATAATTATTGTAAAACGTAGTATAGACAGAGTTTTATTGCTTTAGTTTTAATAGCACTAATTTAAATTTCTGGTTTACACTATGTCGTCACCATGGTATAACTCAGAGTTAAGTGTAAATCTTGTTTACTATCTATTGGTTACATTCCCTTAAGTGCCATATCAGGTTAATAATCACAGTCCATGAGGTGATACATATAATTATACGGATTATATATAAATTTATTTTACACATGCAAAATATGCATAGTTTTTTAAAAAATTTACTTGCAGCAAATTCTTTCTTAGAGCTTTTAAGAATTTAAGCAGTGTATAGTTCAAAGTAATGATAAAATTCGTTACATTTTAAGAGAGCATAAAAAACGTGCATATTTAATAATTTCAAAGCTAACCAGCATCTTGAATCATTTTCATTTTGCGAATTTCTACCTCTTTCAGTTTTGCAACAAACACATATTCGAAATTATTATAACCACACCCACCTTGATCAAGCATATAATGTGTGAGGTGTGGCTCAGCATCACAGATGCAACTGAATGCAGCTTCTTTGCAACTTTCTGGACCTCCTAACACTCACCTCAACCTTGCTTACCAATTACAGCAAGCATCCCATTCTAATTTCCTTTTACTTTTTTTTTTTTAAGTACTCAAGCTAACTTCAAAGTAACATCAAAGGGCAGACACTTGAATCAAAGCACTGGCCGACCACATCCAACAAAGCGTGGGCATTTTTGACAATAGAATGCTGACATACCGCCACCACATTGGCATAGTCTCGTAATCTACAGTAATTTGGGGTGTGGTACATCCAAGTTCCCGTGAATTGTAGTTTAAATTCAGTATTCTATTAAGTTGGATACACTTCCTCTCTGACAGGATGTTGTAAAATTACAACCTTTGAAAGGGCTACAAAACAGTTCAGTCGACCGGCCGCGAACCCGTAAAAATGAGCAGGTCGTGAATATAGTATCACGTCGGGAACGAGAGACTTGACTTGTATTACGTACCTTCTGGTATTACAGTTGACTGTCCAAGTTCTTTTAGTTCTTCAAATCCACTAAAGACATAGGCACTACTTTGAAGTGGTGATGAGAATTCAGAACTCTGTTGTGCCTCACTCGCATACTCATCTTCAGAATCAATATGCTATTATTATAATAACAAGGCTAAATTAACAATTAGGCAACACAAAAATAACTCACAGCCATCTTTATACCTAGTCTCGCGAGCCAGACTCTCTGTTTCTTGAAAAAAATTATAATTGGGTGTGGCTATAGTCGCATCTCGCGGTCAACGAAGCAAAAATTTCACTCGTGCCTCGTGGTCAATAATGCCTTTAGACCTGTGACCTCAAGTTATGAATTCATGAATGGTAATATATACGTTTTGGTGCACAACTTACCGATGACTTGTGAGCACTCTTTTTCCGTCTCGTATCCCCGTCCACTATACACCCAATAATAATTTGCTTAACTGGCTAAGCAAAACTAGGTCCAGAAACGATCTTGATCACGCGTTCCACTATGGCGTGCCGTTTGTCTCAAAATTCAAGCAAATCGTTACTTGTGAACTATGCGGTATTTACACTTGTACGTTTGATCGATATTTGTTACTTTTGTTCGATATTTATAAATAACTGTTACTTTTCATCGATATTTATAAATAACTGTTACTTTTCATCGATATTTATAAATAACTGTTAGTTTTTTTTATCACTTTTGATTTATATTTATAAATAACTGTTACTTTTGTTCGATATCTGATCGAGCAATTAGTATCCGATATCCGTCTAATTTGAAGGTGGAGCTAATTGTTGCTGCAATGTCGATACTCCAAATTCAGTGGGGAAGATGAAGTGGTTGCCGGCCCTAGTGGCCTTACTGCACTGCAGAATGCCTTAGTAGGAGTAGTCTTTTCTGTTTTCTCTCAGTTTGAGTCTTCTAAATCAGAGAGTGATGAAGATTTTGAGCCAAAATCAAAGAAAACAATTGCAAAAAAGTAATAGTAACATGATTTATTAATATATAATTGGTTCATAATTATTATATTTATTTTCTATATAATTATATGTATATTATAATTATTATATTTTTTTTATTGAATTGACTACTATATAACCTTTCTGCCATTTATTAAAAATTTACTAAGCCTAGATTAACTAATTGTATAATTATGATCAAAGTAACTGTTTTACAAGCAGTTATTTATAAATATCGATCGAAAGCAACGGTTATTTATAAATATCGATCGAAAGCAACAGTTATTTATAAATATCGATCAAAAGTAACAGTTATTTATAAATATCGATCAAAAGTAACAGTTATTTATAAATATCGATGAAAAGTAACAGTTATTTATAAATATCGATCAAAAGTAACAGTTATTTATAAATATCGAACAAAAGTAACAAATATCGATCAAAAGTAACAGTTATTTACAAATATGTACAAGTGTAAATACCGCATAGTTCACAAGTAACGAATTGATTGAATTTTGAGACAAACGGCACGCCATATTCCACTTCCATTACTAAATTTACTACCGTAATTGTCCGTTTAATTGGCAGTATAGTGAAGAGTTTTTATGGCCCGTAGGGCCATCCCTATGATTGCTTTCCCACGGGTTCGATGTATGTTTATATATAATTATATATGTTTGTGTCACCTACGCGAGTATGGGTTGTATACGTAGTTAAGGAAGTTACATCATTCCCGGGGGCTCGGTCAATTAATGGGCGTGGCGCGTAAAAGAACGCGCGATCAAGCTCTACACACCAGCAGAAAGAAAGCTGTTGAGCTTACGTAGAAACTGTAACTAATAGCTAGCTATTCTGCCTGAAATATATTCCTAAAGTTCTACAAGGTCCTTTGAAAGGTCAGGATAGAAAAAATCAAAAAAATAACTATAATAAGCTGTTGTCTTTCATGCTTGATAAAGTCAGCCATGATTACTGAATTCTGGACACCACAAAGCAGTCATAAGGATACTTTTATCTTCACTTAAATTTGTAAAGCAATCATAGGGATGTTTTTTTCTCTATATACACTTGTTAACTATACCATAGTTTGTCATATCGTGGTCAGATATACCTGAAACTTACCACAGGTGTAGTTTGCAATATTGGAAAACTATGCTAGTTAGATTTGCGACACTTCTTTTGCTGTGTTTTGAGTGGTAAACACTGTCCGTTCAAAGGTACTACCCGTTCGAGTAAATATTTACCAATACCTCCTTTTCTCCAGCCTCTAGTATCGAGACTGTACCTGCAATCTGGGTGAATTTTGCATATCTTGTGCTTAAAAGCCTTCTCTTTCAAATGCAGCTGGTTTCATATCCATAACATCTTCAGATCTGGAGATACAGTGTCCGATATAAGGGCGCGTCCGTTTATTCGCCCTTTACCCTATTCATTCATTCCTTCCCAACTTTTTTTTACTTTGAACAGTTATAACTTCAAACGCATACCTCCCACAGCCGCCAAACTTTCAGATACATGGTCTTCTATTGCTCTGTTGTTTTTATAACGAAGTAAACTGTATGAAAAGTTACTTAGAATGGAAAATGCTAAACTCACTACACATCCTTGCCAGATGCTTTAAGCGTTGATTTAAAGACTTGATAGAGTAGAGAAAGAAGTTTATCAAAATCGTATTGAAAAGAGATTTGCCACAGACATTGTTTTAGCAAGTTACATTCTATCTCTGTAAGCTCTCCAGTTTCTGCCATTTACTTGCAATAACCCACACCCTCAGCCACACCCATGAGATCAAACGTGGAGGTCAGTTTAGAGCAATACCTTCCTTTCTGCTATTATTGTGACTTTCAAATTACATATATTTGAACTGTAAGTTCAATGTTTTTGCTCATTGTAGTTGTAACAATGTACAATTCATTATAAGATAATTATCTTTAGTAACTGACAGTTGTGGCATAGATATTTTGAAGCTAAAGCGGCGAGGCCACGCACCAAAGGTGCTTCATTATTTTAGTAATATAAAAATATATTATAGATGTCTGGAATAATAATAATTACGAAATAATTTATGTACAATGCTATTCTTTTCATACAAAACACCGCACAAAATACTGTTGACTTTGAAAACATTCTTTGCCCAAGGATGTATGCATGTTAGCAATGATGATGATTTTTTTAAAAACGCTAATAATAAACCAGTCGAATTAGAAAACAAATTATATCGAAAATAGTTTATTTAATTATAACAAAAAAGTAGAAAAAGTGATAGCTAGCTAATTCGAAAATATTTTCAAGAATGATAGTCTCGAGAAATATAGCTACTTGAAAGAGATAGAAATTAGTTCATACTATTTCCAATGAAATACAATTGAAAACGATAGTACTTAGTTAATTCATTGGATTAGGAAAAGAAAAAGGTTTTATAAAAAGAACATTAACGTTATAGGTAGTCGATAGAAGATAAAAGATTAAGAAAAATAGACTAGTATATTCAATACAAGCATAATTAATCATAGGCTTTTCACTGTAATAGACCAAATTTAATTAGTATTCTTACGAATCGAAAATATAGAAAATTAAGTGTGCATGAAGCTACAATTTGCTCCAAGTTGTTAATTTTTGACAGAAGGAAGTTCTTTTCAGTGATTGTGTCGGTTTTAACATTTACCAACTCAGTAGATAAGGAGGAGATCTTGGATTCCAGATGGTACAACATAACCAGTATATTTTTAAGTGTTGGCTTTAAGCAGAGCCAAGAACCTTCTAAATCTCGTACGTAGTGACTGGTCATCCAGTCTCACACACTTCTGCATGGTGCACCCAAGCTTTGTATGTTATATATGCATTTATAATTATTCTCTTTTGTCTTATTTTGTTTTGTCTTATGTATATTATGTATATTGAGGAAGAACAGCTACACAGCTGATTTTAATCGCTTTGTTGAAATAAAACAATACAATACAAAACAAAACAATACAATACGATACAATACAATACTCTGCTGGAACTCCAGAGGATATAAAGTAATTTATTGTTAACATTTATCTGGCTTATATTAAAAATAAAACATTGCATCTCATAATTAGTGTATTGAATTCATAATGATAAACTGCCATACAAGTATGTTATATAAAAGATAACTGTACTGAGATCTCCTGTGCTGCTTTTAACCAATCTCTTTCAAACTTTTTTGCAATGAATTCAAAACTACCTTTCATTCGAATTAAAACTTGGAGAAATGTCTTACAATAATCTTCTAATTCAGACTGAGTGTCTCTTAATCTAATCCCAGCCATAAACGAATTCAGAATGCTATCAGGCTTTGGATTCCTCTGCACATCTACTGATATAATTCCTTCTTGAAACATTTCATTCTTGATACTCTCCAAAGAGTTCTCTATGAGAGTACACAGATTAGCATAGTATTTGGTTACAACATCCTCAATCAATTTTTGCAGTTTGGTAATATCAAACTGAGGTTTACTTGTAGTAATACCTGCAAAAAAACAAAAAAAAAACAACATTTCTCATCCACCTGTTACACCGGATTGAGATGAAATGGTCTCTCAATTCAATTCTATAATGTTTTAACTTTAGAAAATGTATAAGACATAACAAATCTCAAAGAACACATACACAAATGTCAATCACCTTCATGAGACAATGAAGTTAGATCTCTTTCTGATGATTCTACATGAAGACAGAGAGGAGATAGTGAATACATACATAAAAGTGTATGTATATGTCATGTCTCAAGTGCTATATCTGATTTATAATTATTGAGCCCGATAGCCTGAGGGCAAGATGATTATAACCCTGATGTCAATAGCATGAGTGAAGCATAAAACATTAAATATGTCATGCCTTCTCTTTGGGATATGGCCCTCAGGCTCATCAACTGCAAACCTGATATGGCACTCAAGGCATAACATATCATATACAAAATATAATAATAGCTGGTTAATCATAGCAATAAAAGTGTTATTACTCAGATACTTTTAATTAAATATGAGATCACTAAAACTAACATTAGTTTTGCCTCAAGTAAAATGTGTACTTGAAGACATGCCAATTTAGTTAGTATTTAGATTATTCAACTAATTGATTTTAATGTTCTCATATATGATCTATTTTTAATATCAAATTATAATTTTGACTTAAAAGAGTACCTTCAAATGTCCGAACAATGAAAAGTTTTGATTCCTTTGTATCAACTCCATTGAGTTTGACAGGAATTTTGAGAATAGTTTCAGTAGTAATATTCGGATCATCCATTGCTTGTATAGTTACTAGAAATTCAGGAGGCTTTGGTATTTCTTTTCCAAACATATCCACCATTTCTTGATCAATCTTTAAAATTGAATTTGATAATATAGCAGATACATAGAGATTATCTTCTTACACTGAAAGGGTTGGCATGTGCCACTACTTTCCATCCACATGAAGCAGTATCTTCGTCTATAGTCATTTTCATATAAGACTGAGTGAATGTAAACTTGATATACTGATCATCCTCTGCATTTGGCATTGTCTTTTTTGCATACTATATAATAATAAAAAAGAATAAAGAAACGCCTTTTAGACAGTCCACTGTTTATATACTAAACTAAACTTCCTGGCAATTTCAGCATACCAGTGTACAATGTAGTAACTATAGTTAGGTGTAGTGTAAGATACAATAACTAAGAGAATTATATTCTTATATAGTCTCATGGTTTCAGGATAGTCATTGATGAAATTAAGATACAGGAGTAGTGAATATATGATCAAATAACTTGCCTCTAGAAGTGCATCTAATTTTTTAGTTGTTATAACTTTTGTCAACCACTCATTCATTGGTTTCTTTCTAATATAGAAGGTTTGTATATAATAGCTCTTCTTAATAGCACCAACTAGTTTAGGGGATGAATATGTGGTATTATGAAATGATAGTATTTCAATTTTGATTGTACAGAACTATAGAGATTACCTACTGCCTCTAATTGGACCGTTGTATCCTCTACATGCTCCTCAGCAAGTTGTTCATCATTGTTCTGATCATGATCAGTGTTTACCAATTCAAGTGGTGGCTGCTTTCCAGTTACATGTTCTTCATTCCCATAATCCACTTCCATCATTCCCAAACCTAACTCATGTTCCTGTTCTTCAGTTTCTTCATTCTCATCATCTTTTTTCACTTCCACTGCAAGCGCATTGTCATGTTTCTCCTCTTCATGCACCATTTCATTCACTAGACCATCTTCTGATTGTTCAACTGTGGTTTCATTCTGCTGTTGGTCACCGTGACTTTCCTGTTCGTTATTTGCTGAAAAATTACTATCATATAATACTTCATTCTAAATTTAAAGAAAATTTACCTTGGTCATCTTCCTCAGATGACTGTGATGGATCACTATCAGTCTCCTCTTCATCACCAGAAGTACTTGCATAATCACGTTTAGTAAGAATTGCTACATTGCAAAACTGAGATCGTGAAATTACACCATACTCATTGTTAGGTGTGAATTCTCCTCCATCAATGAAGTTAAAACAGTATTTATATTGTTGTTCATAAGAACTTGGGTATGCAATGGCAAAGGAAAGAAACTGTATTTGCCCTTCCTCTTCAATATCTACACAGTGTTGAAGCTCAATGGTTAGATCTTTTAGAACAGCTTTAGAGACTGTGATAGCATATACAGCACTGACTAATTCAGTTCCCTCAGGTAAAATGAAGTTCCCTCCAGCAAGAGCACTCACTCTCACTTCACATGTTTCAAGAAGAGAAAGAGTGCCTTGAGAAACACGAAGACAGAAACCACATTCCTTCCATTGAAAGAACTGATGTTTCTCTCCTTCTATGAGAAACAGCTTCTGTCCAGCAATTAAAGCTCCATGTAGTAAATCTGAACAAATGAATTAATAATAGGATCAAAAATACATCAGTCATGTTAAACAAATCACCTGTCATTGGAGTTAATTCATTGAATTGTACACCAATATCACAAAAAGATATATGAAATATGCCTTCTTTCTCACTAAGACGTTTCTCCAGTGTGTCTATTTCTGCTGCCATCATTTGCACCATTTTTTTGTAAGGGTCTACCAATATAAAATTACAATAAATATAATTGTACAGTAATATATGAATTTGGTAGTATATAATACTACCAAACGATTTGATTGACTGACTTTCAGTTCCACTTTGAACAATAGAAGAAATAACAGTCTCGTTTTCTTGCACAAGTTGTTCACCTTCACTGCTGCTTTCGATTACAGAAGAAATACTGGCGTGCTTGTGTTTTGATTTTTGCTCAGAGAAATCATTTTCATCCTCTATAGTATTGGTAGTAATTTTGTGACCAGTCTCAACTACTACAATACACAATACAAAGAATGAATGAAATGTGTATATGTCATTAATCACATTTGCAGAAGTCTACGGATAGTTTAACAAGCTAAATACTTCACACAAACAGATAATCAAACTTGTATAATAATGATCATAATTATAGCACAAACAAACCTTCAGATGAAATGTGTTGGGAGTCTTTCTCTACGATTGGAACTGGGTTGTAAATCTTGTCCTTCAATTCATCTTTTATATATGTGGTACAGGAGGATTTTCTTTCTTTTTCTGTCTTTTCATGATCAGTGTCCACTTTTTCTTTGAGACTTGTTACTTTGGAATCTAAAAAGTAGTCAGTAAACATTCAAGTGGAAAATGAGTTTAATAATAATAATTACAAGTATAATTATATATGATTTGCTAATTAAGTTCAGTTGATATAGAAGTGTTTGTTGATTACTATCTGGATAATTGGCATGTTTTTTAGAAGATGAAGGTCATAGAACTTTAGAAACAGATAGATCGTGATCAATTGATGGACATTTGTAGCATCTTACTACATTGTTTCTATGTCCAGTTTGATCGAGTAGTTCATCAACAATGTGTTTAAATAGTTTGGTTGCACATGTCACTGTACCACTGTGATTAGTCACTAAAGCCAGTTTGAGTACAGAAGTATTTCACAATTGATTACAATTAATTCATCTGCAATATTCTTTGCTTTGCACCATTAATTCCATATCATATGCCCATTTAGTTGTTTGCAAGGTTTTCTTTGGTATTCAGTTATAAATTGCTTGTAGTATATCAACTTTTGTTACTTCAGTAACGAATCTCTCCTTTGCACTTTTTGCAGCCATGCTGTGGCTTATGTGGTTGCTTTGCTTTGTTGCATCATTCCGGGAGCTAAGTCAATTAATGGGTGTTGCATGTGATAGAATGCACGCTCAATTTCTAAAGACCATTAGTAAGAAAGTTGCTTGTAGCTTACACTGGAAATAATAGCTGTTCTATCTGAAATATATTCATAGCGTTCTACAAATTCTTTTAAAAGTGAGAAGAGTAGATAATCATATAATAGGCTGTTGTGTTCAGGTATGAGAAAGTCAGATTACTGAATTTTGGACACCACAAAGCAATCATATGGGATACATATACCTTGTTTTAGAATAATAAATTACTATTTCTGTTTGATATCTTGTTAGTAATCTTTTTTTCACAAACATGCATATATAATAATTATGTGTACCACAGTGTTTTTGATAAGCTCATATGGCGCACCATTGGCCCATAGAGCTTTTTATTTGGCACTGCACAGTTCTCTCTTTGGGCCAGTGGCGCAGTTAATTATGATTATATTGTCAGTAACAGCATTAACCCTTTGTTAATTGGCTTAAGATGTATTCTCAATGGTGCACACACTAACCACTTTTGAGCCAATTTGGTCCAAGCTTCAAAAGTTATCAAAAACTCTGGTGTACCATCACCACTTCGTTCTTTAAAAACAAACAGGAGACTTCAAAGATTTATCAGTACTATCAAAAGATCTGGAAGTCACGTTTTTTTTTGTTATGATACTGGTGTACAATAATATCACAAAAACATGTAACTTCCAGTGAAACAAGATAAAGGGTATTAACCTATTTATTTCTTCATGTGACAACAACACAAAAAAATTTATGTCCTCGTATTTTCTCTTGTTTTCAAGCAATGAGTATGTAATAAATAGTGTTGGTTAGAACCCTTTCAAGAGGGCTCTAACTATTACATAAACATACATTGAACCCATGTAAAAGTGGGATGGTCCTGTGGGCACATGCATAAAAATAATTCTGCAAGGGATCACCTTCAGTGCTACTTTCAATTAAAGAAGAACTATTAGTCTGCATGTCTTTTGATTGTTGCACAGAGAAATCATCACCTACAGTACTAGTCTCCTCCATTTCCCCTTTTATGTCTGTGTTATAAGATACTTCATTTTCCATCTCCACTTTGTTTTCAAATCTCGTTGCTATGGAACAAAAAGTAACCAGTAAATAAATAATATTTTATGCATGTGTAAACCACTTTAACATGAATATTCAAATAAAAATAATGTTAACATTAGGATATTTTTATAACAGAGGTTACTGCTTTTCATTACTTGAAATATGAATATGTTTTAGGAACATACCTTTTATCTTGTTTTGCTGTTTTAGCATGTCTATTTCACATGCCATTTTAATTCTTACTTCTTTTTGAGTGAGTTTTACTATACATGAACAATTATGAATATGAACGAGTTGTGTTTTATATTAATATCATAATTATGTATGTGGAGTGATAATTTGTGAAGCCAGAACAAAGATGATAATGTATTCACCTTCCAGATCACTGTATTTGTTTTCATTGGCAAGCAAAAATGATTTCTCTTCATCCAGCAATAGTTTAGTTTGCATATCTGGTTCTGATATGGAATCAATCATAATTCAATCGTCTTACACTAGTAACGAAATATTTTTACCTTGACCAATTTTAATAGATTCTGAATCATACTCTTTTGTTGATAACTGAAATCTAGGAACTCGCACTTCAAACGTAGACTCAGATACTCCTATAGTACATAGTTATCTGTATTTACATGTGTTTGTATATATGCTAACATGTCTCTACATACACTGTAGATAATCATTTACTTACGATTATAACAGGCTATGATAGTATTAATAATACAGTTACATTAGTAGTGAATTGAACTCTATAAACTATACCATACTGTTAAAGTACTTAAGGTGTTTTGTAAGAATGCTAGAAGACTTTAATTATGTAAGTATATAGTTAATGTTCCTCACCTTCATGTTTTTCAAGCAGAATATGAGACTTGTCTGATGGAACTTGTACATCTTCTATGCTTTGGATAAACACCGAAAAACCTGGAATATTAGTGAGCTTTGTCAATAAGCTTTTAGCACTGCATTTCTGCAGATATGAAATATTATCTACCATGACATCAGAAAGATTAACTCGTGAAGCAATACCAACTTCATCTTCAACTTTCTCTGTATACTCTGGATTATATGTGGAGAACAATTCAGTTTTAGAAATGTTGATAATATTTTGGTATACATCATTAGTGTCTGGAGAAGTTATAACTCCAAGTCGTATTAAAACAGTCTTATATTCATCATCATCTAAATCTTGTATATTAGATGGAAGTTTCACAACTGGTTTAATTGTCCATACTAGAGATGCGTAATCAAATACTACTGCTTCGTTTAGTTTAGTAAGGCCAATATCAAGATGTGGAAATCTATGTGGAGGTTGACAGGGAGCCTTAATCCAACTGAAAGCATGTAAACTGGCAACCTGTACAAAACAAATATCTCCTATTTCAGATAAATAGTATGCATTATCTGATGAGTTATACCACTCTTTCCCCTTTTCTGAGAATAGGTACTGGATTAAAACATCAGAAGCTTTACCAAGATCTTTATGATTACCTTTAGAAACTTGTTTACAAAACTTGCTATATTCATTAAATGTAACTACTGCTCGAAGTCCAAGATAACGAAAAAAATCCATCCATTCTTCCTTTCTATACTCTTCACTTAAGAAAAGAAACTCATCAGGAAATGTAGTAAAGATGGGAATAGTGTGATCAATAAACTCTTTAACGGGTAAAAGCTGAAGTGGGTTTTTTAGAGACTGTAAACATGCCAATTCTTTAAGGCTTTCTATAAACATATACGCAATTACTCCTCTTTGATTACGAAGCTGGACATCATGTTTAACTTCCTGATACAGATGATCTCTTATGTAGAGTAAGTGTTGCTTTCTTTCATCATGTGTGAGGGTATTGAATTGTGGAAAAATGAGTTGCCTGTAGATATCCTTTTGATCCAATTGTGACCCCAATAATGAAAAATCATGGCCACATAATTTTCTCCATGAACCATTGTATTCTAAGAATACAACTGTGTCACTAGGAGCCCATTTGTCATAGCCTGCATTGCAGAAACCCAATGGCCACAAGTAAACTTTCTTCTCTCCTAGATTTGTCAATTCTCCCTGGATTGACTCGAATAAAGGTAATGCTTTGATCTTGTCCTCTATTTGATGATTGTGTCTGTAGCTCGTTCTACTCAGATAGTCTAGTAGAGTATCAACATAATTGTTACTTGTGCTTAGATTATTAAGTATTTTCTGTTGATAATGCATGTGAAACAGCACAAGCAAAATACAATCATAGTCTGTCATTTTTGGACAGTATTTTGTGATGGTTTGGTTAGTTGTTGTTGATACATTATCAAGTACTGGTATACCAAGATGATTTAGAACATCAAATGCATTCAGCAGCTCAGAATCCAGAATATGGTATATGTCCTCTACTGTTGGATCATCAGGTTTCACAACGGGAAGAATTTTAGAACTTGTGCTGTACAAGTGTTTGTTGGTGGCTGGAAGAAATGCCCAGGAACTCACAATGGATTTTTGATGATTTGTAAATAACGTGTCTTCTTCTGACGAGATGCATTCCCAAATATGTTTCAGGGTTTCCATATTTAACAACTCATCAGAGTTATCAACAACTGTATGCTTTAACTCTGATGGAAAGTTATCAGTAATCAGACTATTGATGATATGGAAGCTCACATCTTGTGACTCAAGGAAGTAGGAGGAACATAATCTTGTGGATAGCAAAGAAGGATGTAAGAATGCAGACAGACTTTTGCTAAAAAGATGTGTGAAAGAGCTGCACATTATTTTGTTGTGTTCATCAAAATGTCTCAAGTGGTTATCAGCTGTGAGTAACAGTGGATATCCAAATGGAGGATTAGGGAATTGTTTTTGATAAGATATTACTGCTGTAGTATTAAACGTATACCTAAGGAAGTCAGCAAACTTCTCTTTAGTTTTAAAAGGTGTCTTTACAATATGACATGGGCACCCATGCAGTAATATGTGAGGATGATAATGACAGTAAAAGTCATAAACTGAAGCTGGGCTTACAATGGCTGGTTGATACTCTTGTAAGTGTTTGTAAAGCCTATGTGGAGCACATGTTAATACCATTTGTATTCTACGTAAGATTGAAATTATATTTTTTTCTCTTGGCTGAAAATAAGCCTGACAAAACGGTGTATGTTCGTCATGTAGAACATTCCACTGTACTTTAACTCCATCTTTCTTTCCCTTTCTCACAAAGATCTCTGAGGCCAGAACACAAGGATTGGCCAACCACAGTTTCTTAAACACAGATTGTGCCAAGAGCACACAGTTTGGCTTTAATGGATTGGCTTTATGAGTTAATTGCACATCATCTTTTGACTCTTTCCAGTAAGGAAATAGCTCATAATATTGATTAATATCATGGTAAAAGTGGTTTCTATCTTCATATGGTTTATCACTGATGTAATGATCGCAAGCTTCGGTAAGAAAATGAATGTAAGATGAAGAAATAGCTTCCATAAGTTTATCATTCCATTCCTTCTTTTCATCTTGTCCTTCAGTATCTCCTGACCAAAGTGAATGACGATTACTACTCAATACAAACTGACCATTAATATGAACTGGAAGACCAGATAGTCCTGGTAATGGTAGAAAACAAAAGATCTTTCCTAATGGAATGTCACTTATATTTAATGAAGCTGCTATACCATGTTTTGGGAGGACTTGACTAATATATCTCCATTTCTGAGAAGGATTTTGAATGTCTCCTACTCCTTGTTGAATAAGCCACTTCTCTTTGTGTGTAATGTACTCTTGATGAAGACCATGCATCTTTGTTAGTGGACTAACATACATGTTTAGTAAAGAGTTGTCCTCTTTAGATTCAATACTCAATGGATATGTGACTACATAAGGTTTTTTGGTCCTTACGAATTCTCGTAAATTCTTGAACAATTTATCGTGATTCTGCTTTGCTTCAGCACTAAGATGAGCTTCATAGCTTACTTTCAGATGAAATTCATTGGACTGGTCATCAATCACATAGTAATGGAACACTGTTACATGATTGAGAAAGAGAAGGGCTTCCTTGATCATTGGTACCCACACGTTTAGCATATGCTCCAAGTTTTCAGCTGTTAGAGGTTTTGTCATTATTTTGTTTTCAATAATCTCTGACTTTAGTATCTGCTGTTTGGTATATCTCAGTGGAAAACGAAACAGAGAACCAGTCTGGAGACCTGGTGGTTGGTTAGGAAGTGATTTATCTTGTAAATATGCATTACGTAAATCAGACATAGCAACCCAGAAATCGTCTTCTATATTATCATAACGTCTTCCAGGATTACTAATATTAGCTCCTGGTATGTAGTAACAGTGTGGATCAAACACACACAAGGTATTCCCTCCTGTAATGAAACTAGGACAGTCAGTGATATGATAGACAACATTGAACCCGATACCAAACTGTCCTATTGACTCTAGATCATCTCGTTTTGATCCAAGACCCAGTTTCTGAATTCCTTCTATATCTTTCTCTGTGAAGTTTGCATCATTCCAAACCAATAAAGCTGGTCCTTGAAGCTCCTCCCACTCTTCAGAAGGTATTTGTTGTTTCCCATGTGTCCTCTTATCAAGAATAACACACATCTTAGTGGCTTTAGCATCATCAGCATTCAGTAATAACTCTTTGATTAGTGTAACATCAAGAGGGTAATCTTGAAGAATATTCTTGATCCTCTGTGTCAATTCTTCTCGTTGACCAAATAGTATGCCACCAAACTCTTGATTTCCTGTGGCATATTTCTTCAAGAATTCACTTCGTATTTGCTTCACTCCCAAACACAGAGCTAGTTCTCTGTTAAGAGTTGAATGAACTAGTACACACTCCTTACCAACTGGTAACCATGGTGAATCATTGTGTGACAGCTCATTAGCTGGATACAGAGTATAACTGTTATCTGGTAAAACAACATCTAATTCATTCAGATCCTTCATATTTTCAGGAGTATTGTAGTTCAATTCATGCACTATTGCATCTACTATTTTATGACAGCTATCAGGAAGGGTTTCCTTTCCATATTGTTGATGCATTTCATCCAAAACACCAATTAACTTTTTAACACTAAACCTGCTATCAATGCATAAAACCTTAGTTAGAGACTTTCTCTCTGATAGCATAGAAGGTAGTTCAAACAAGTATGGTCCATTTTCTTTCCAATCTCTAGCTACATTTTCTGGACTAGTAAAGCAGTTTCCAGTCCAAATGAATGGTTTATTTCGAAAAGTAATTAATGTTTTTTCAGCTTCAGTAGGCTCTTGTTGTTTCTCTACTTCTTTTGAAGTTGCAAGATAAGAGCATGTTGGCCTTTCCAATTCCAATTTCCTGTCCAAAGCTTCGTATGATATACGACATATGTATTTGACTATACTATACTTGTCAGAAACTTCAACCGTACTAGATTTAAATGTATCAATAAGGCATTTGAAATGCAGTAGGATGTCATTAAGACTTGGTGTGGTTTGAAATCCAAGGTGAGCATGCAGCGACCTTGATATATAACCACAACCTCCTTTATCAGGTAGTTCTGTATTTACCAGAACTTTCTGACTCCCCAACATAAAACAGTTGTTTTTCAAATTCATCTGGTCTGAATAGAACATTTGTGACGGGCATGAAAATTGCAAGTCTTCACCTTTCCAAGATAGAAAGTAATCATCTGGTTTAGGAACAACAGGAATGAAAGGAATTTGCTTGAGTTCTTGTTGTTGTGGAATATTTAGAAGCGGACTTTCTGTTTGGTGAATGGTAGAGTACAATGTATAAGATGGTTTTTGTCTTAGTGTACACTTGATAGATTCCTGTTCTCTCTTAATATTTTCTTCAATGCATGAGATGATTAGTTTCACTCTTTTCAGAGCTTTCGTATTGTTTTTGCCATAGACTGACTGGATGCTCTTTGCACATTCTACAACTACATCCCAGGGAAGATTTGAGGTGAGTAAACCAATATCCAACATGGTTTGATGTACTGACTTTTGTTCACAAAATTCACTAATGGGAAACATTTCACTGTCTGGATCGAAGAGTTCATGAATGTCAGCTGAAGGGTCCACCAACTGAGAAGCTAGTTTCAGTTTCTGACCATTTGGAGTACAAGGAATGCAAGGATTATTCTGAAGAATGTTCATTAACTCAGGCTCATTGGAAGTAGTAAGCTCATTAGCAACAGTTAAGAACATACTAAAGAGAACATCATTACGAATTTTACATTCTTTGTCAAAGTAAGTAATATTTTGGAAGAACTCTTGTGAGAACTCAAGTTGGTCTATCATGCGAAGACCTCCTATCAATACCTGTTGAAGTTGTGTGAGATAAGAAGTTGGCAAATATACTACAGGTATTTGAAGGATATCTACAGCTTTAGGGACACATTGTGGAATACTACTTGACCCTATTTGTAGTAGTATATTTGGAGACAAGAACCTACTTTGGCCTAATGTTAACCACTGATTGGTAGCACCAGAATGAAAGAGATCTTCATTGGATATGAGCTGATAAAATTGACTTATCAGACTTTCCCATGGCTGCTTGATAGATAATTGCTCGGTAAGAGGTAGTAAAGCAAAGAAATCATACTCAACAAGCTTGTTTGAGTTGTGTAAATCTTTCAGTAGTTTTAGTAGTTTGCAGTAGGCTTTTGGAATGACTACCTCCATTAACTTGAGATTCCACCATTCTCGTGAGTCTGATGGACTACTGGATGAAGTACTGGTCCATATACCACTCCTATTACTCATAACAGCAAAGTTAGCACTTACATGTACTGGAAGACCCGTACTAGGAACTGATAATGGAAGAAAACAGAACACTGAACCTCCATTTAGTGGTTGACATCTGAATTGACCTGACTCTTCAGTAAGTTGACATGCTACAGTAGCTATACTCTGCTGATTCTGATGCTGATATATGTCATGTAACTGTTCTGTGTGAGATGAGACAAGCCAAGTTTCTTTTGTTATGCTACCTGAAAGAAATGAATGTGTTTCCACTTTCCTTGTACTATCGCTGTTGTCGCTTCTCTCTATGATGAGTTGTAAGGATGCAGCACTATCGTTACTCCTTATCGACTGGAATGTTATTTTCATTACATGGTTTAAAAATAGCAATAGTCTTGACCCATTTTTAGTCAAATCTTCTTGTAGTTCATTTATTATTGACTCTCCATATATAGTTGAACTGATTTGACTAGCATTTCTTCTGAATGGGAATCGAAACATTGTTCCACTGTATGGTATAGATGTATCAAAACCGAACAAGCCTTGATATGGTACTAACTGTTGTGACTTTGAAACAAATGTGGACATGTACTTCATTCGTTTACCTGGTTGGTTTTCATTCTTTACTACTCCTCTCAAATGTTTGAGTGTTGGATCAAAGATGTAAAGCCATTCACCACTCACAAAGGAAGGAACATCTGTGATGTGGTATACTGAACAAAACCCAACTCCAAACCTACCGATTTTTAATGGTTTGTCTTTCTTTGTTGCTCCAGCAAGTTTTGTTATGTTAGCAAAGTCTTCTTCAGAGAATGTACTGTTATTGTGAACTACTAGAGCTGGACCATGACTATCTGCCATTCCATTGAACAATAATCTATCAGTTGTATGAGAACGAGCATCGTAAAGAATGTTTACCTCTGTAGCCTCTGCATCATCAGCATTCTGGATCATCTCTTTGATAATTGTCAGTCCATCTTTGTATTCCTTGAGGATATTGCTGAGTCTAGTAGTCAGTGGTTCCTGTTGACCAGCATCTTCAAACACCTCTTCTGTGATGTCTAACTGATCACTCAAAGGTGTTAATCCAAGTTGTGAAGCTAGGTGAGCAACACTTGAATGGACCAATTTGTACTCCTTATCTGATGACTTGGCAATCTGAAGTAACATATCATTATCTGTATAGGCAACTTCATCTCTAGGTAGAAGTTGAGGGTAAGTTTCGTCACTTTCTATAGGTACCAAGATTTCATGCTTATCAATTAGATCAGGATTCTGAAATACCCATTCTAAGATATTCTTGATTGTAGATCTGGCATCATGATCACTGACATGATACTGTTCTTTTCGTATTGTTTGAAGTACAGATAAGATTTGTACTGGGGTAATGTGTTTCACTACACCAAATTTATTGAGAAGCAATTCAAACTCGCGCATTCTTGATGGCAGAACAAAGATAAATGGCTCAATGTTCATTCTGAAAGAGGGATTTGCTTGGAGCGCACATATTTGTGGACTATAAAATGTTGAATGGCTTTCGACCCAAACCCAATTTTTAATGGAATGTAAATTAATTACATGCATATCACATGAGCCAAGATATCGATATGTTTGAAAAGCTATTTGTTCCAGAATATGAGACTCAATTTCAGTTTTGTTATCAATCACATTTTCAAAATGTTTAACTACAGCATTTGCTAACTCATGTTTTGAAGTAGATAAGCCCTGACACATTTGAGAAGGGAAGTTCTCCACAAATATAGCTTGAGATCCAACTATCCTGTACAACCCTTTTGAATCAAGTGTTCCTGAATGAACTACTACATTTTCTGTATTGGAGGAGGCAAAACATCTTGGATACAGCATGGAGGCTTTCCATGTCAAACATTGTGGATAATCTGAAGGTGGATCACTAGCTACTGGAAGGAAGTTGTAACTTCTTGCTCGTTCTATCATGGCATCTTTTAAAGCATTGCCCCAGTAACCCACTTGTACCTTAACACTTTGGTTTATAAGATTTGGATACGTGTTAAGAACTTTAAGCAAAGCCACCATTCTGGAATAGCTTACTAGACTACATTTAACAGGGACTGTACTAGAATTAGGATAGGGCTGTATAGTACAAATTATATCATATATATCTGTAGCTGTCACTGAGGTTCTCAGGCCACATTGACGAAGGTGAACGATGTACAATTGATATTCATCTTTTGGAAATACAGGCTCATCTAGGTAGAGCTGTGAGAGGAGTTGATCTTGAGGATCAAATAAGGTTGAAGGGGATTTCCTCTCTCCTGAGTCAACAGTGACAAACGGGAGTGTTGAAATAGCCTTGATGAAGGAAGTTCGAGATTGAGGGAACTTCTGTAAGAAAAGATACAGGCTATCCAGTACACTTTTCATGAAATCTGTCAAGTTCCCATCAGGAAACTGGTTGCAATTAATTTTTGGAAATACCACATTCTCTAGAAATTCTATTCCATTCATAATGTTCACATGGCCAACTAAATTCTGCAGAATTTTACTATTGTTGCTCTTATTAATAACCAAAGGCTGGCTAGGAAGCAAATCTGTTCTAAATTCAAAATAGTCCCCTTGAACAACTGCCTTGTTACTCATACCCTGTGATTTTAACGTATTGATGGAATAACGCATGCCATGATACTGTAAAACAGAGAAAATAGACATTGCACAGATCCTGTTGATCCTACCTGCATTGGCGAAACTGGTATGTGTAGCTGCTAGGAAATTCTGGAGTGCACATGCTTCATTATCTGTCAGTTTTGTATTACTAAGGCTATACGGAGGAATAGTATCTATTACCTCACCTGCTTCAAACTGGTAAATGTATGTAGTAATTAGTTGATGACTTAAATATGAGAAATCATTTACACTAGCTAGTTTGATGCCAAACTTCTCAAGAGTTGTTCTTAAAATTGACGTGATAGAATAATGGGCATATTGTGTCACATATATTAATCCTGCTTGCTTGTTTAGTGTGTGAATACTAATTGAACCATTTGAATGTTTAACAGGTACTATATATTTACTTTCAAATATACCCAAATCATAATTCTGAACCCATTTCCAAAATTTCTCAAACTGTTGTTGTGACCATGACTGTGAGTTTGATTGAGGAAGAAGCTGAGCTACTTCATCAACACCTAAGATTGTAAGCTGTGTTACACTACTGTTAGCTACATTTGTTAACTGTGTATGGACAAATGGATAGCTTGACAATAAATCAACCATCATGTGTTGGACACCTGGTAGGAGGTCATATCGAATGGAAGTATTACAAACGTATATATGGGAAGATGCAAAGTACCTGCTCATTTTCTGAAAGGTAGCAAAACTATAATTTACAAGAGGTATCAGCTCAAGGCCAATCATGTCAGAATAATTATTATCTGACAAGCAATACTGAAGAATATCCAGCTTCTCTTCATATGACATAGATGTGTAAGCATAGGGATTCAGTCTGAGATAATTCCTCAAATGGGAAGGTCCAATAATTGAAACACTTCTCTTGTAGTAATGCTCTATTGTGTTCCACTGATCTGTTGAAAGCTCAACTACTTTTGCTCTACAAACTAAAAGAACCTTTTTCACAGCTGGAGAGAGTGATCCAGCTTTGGGAACAAACATTGCCTCTGCTAATGAAATCCATTGACCGTTATTTGCTTCTGTATAAACTATGTTATTATAAAGCAGTATCGTTTCAAATAGGGTCTTCAAAATGCCTTCCCATGGTGTATTTTGTACTAATTGCAACGAAGGCCAGCAATTGTATACTATCCTATGTGGAAGAGAAGGCACTCTTACCAGCGCTTCAATTAGCTGAGCATAGCAATGTGGCACACAGTATTGAACAAGCAGCTTATTCCATGTGCCTTCTTGATCATCTTGTCTTTCTTGGGCTTCCCATTTAAGAGATCGTCTGTTGTTACTAACAGCAAATGTTCCATTGACATGAATGCCAAATGGTGTCTTGTCCTCTGTTGGAAGAGGAAGAAAGCAAAAGATTCGACCTTTGGAATGAGCATCAGTATCACTGACCTCAAATGCCGTACCTACCCAGGGAAGGACATGTTGTTTTTCAGCTAATGCTAATACCTTGGGATTATCACTACCTATTCTATGCACTACTACCCATTCATATTCACTTTTTATGCTCCCATCGATCATTTCAATATGAAAATGAGCTGTCTCTTGAATGACTTGCCTGACAGCATATGGAGATTCCCCTGTGAAGGTGGATTCTACACGTCTAACTAACAATTGTTGTTCACTCTGACGCTTTGTAGAATCACGCGAACTAATACATACTTTGAAAACTTGCTCGAAGTTTCCCAACTGTGAAATCTCAACTACTTCTATTGAACAAACAGATCGCAGAAATAAGAGTAGGTATTTTGCTTCTGCTTTCAAAGCCTCTAGTAGCTTTCTTAGTTTTTCAATCGTGTAAACTTCATTGGAAAGTTTGGAGGCTCTATTGCGAAGAGGAAATCGAAACAATGTCTTTCCATCGAATGATGGAGAATGCATGGAGAAATCACCTACTCCATTAAAGGGGCGTACTAAATCTGGACAGGTATACCGCACATCTTTCAAGTAATACCCTTTACCAGACTCACCCTTCCAAATGTGTTCTTGTGGTTCTAGAAATCCACAGTAGTCTTCACTAATAATAACAGGAAGATCTAGAAATGTGAAATGTATGATAATGATATTGGGTATTCATTAGAATATGATTATATATAGCATTCTATTCTATGAAGATATAATATTCAGTATAACTTATGAATATTATTATTATCATAGTTAGTGTGAATGAATACTGATTCTTCTTATCATAATGCATGAATATCATTATCAAGGAATGTTACCCCATGATTCACCTGTAATGTGATAGACAGAATTGAACCCGATTCCAAATTTCCCCACTTTGTGAGGATTCTTTGCTTTACCACTTTGCTGCAAGCTTTGTATACTATCCCAGTCTTCTTTCTTGAAAGGGGCGTTATTAAATGACATCAAAGCTGGACCTTGGAATCGGTCCAGTTCTTTGAATGTGGCACTTTCCACCAAATTGTGTGGGAGTGTTTGCATGTGACGACAATCTAGGTAAAACTTGACTTCCGTGGCCCTGGCATCATCAGCATTCTGAATGATTTCCTGTGTAATGAACATGACATAATGAAAGTGCACTTTTCTCAATAGTGGTACATGATACACAAATTTGAAAATAAAACTGTCTGATAGATGTATGGTCTATATAGTAGCAATGAATAGTATATTAGAATCAAGGATCAATATTCAAAATATCTATGTGGATGACACTAGGTCTGGTTCACCTAACTAGTCTAGCATAATAATGCCACAACTATTTTTGTTCACATTTTAATTATAATAAAGTTGAGAAAGTAACATAACATTTGTAGTAACTGCTTGACCCTACAACTACAATAATGACTTACATATCTTATTAACAATATATATATATATATATATATATATATATATATATATATATATATACATATAGAGTAGCGTGGGCAATTGTGGGCCACCTAAGAGGAGGAGTTTAGTTTCTGCAAACACGAGAAGTTGAGCTATTGCAGATAGCACCTATATATGTCTACTCTAACTAAAGTAGTATGCAAATTGACAGACCTTGTTATAATTACCAATAGAAATGTTACACCTGGTAATGGAGGCAATAATGGGCCACATGAAGCTAATGTGAGCCAGTCTACAAAACCTCTTTAAAAGGAGAGTGTGTTGACAGTTAAGTTGTTATACTAAATTTACTAGCTCAGGAATGATAATAAGTACGTTTAGAATGATTTAATTAATACAGTTTGTAGTAAAATGCATTAACGTAATATTTTGCACTATTAATTATAATAGTTGTATTATTATTCTTACCAAATTACATAATAATTATATTTCTATATAATTGTAATGATAATATTAATAATTATTATTAACATCATAATTATTATTATTATGATAATAATTATTGTATATATATTTGGATTGTAATTGCATTATGTATAACAGATTATGCATGCAATGTACAATAAAAAGATTTTAATTGATTATAAAAGTGGTTGGTACATATAAAAATAGTAAGTAGTAGTATATTATCTGATATGATGTATCTTCACATAAATAATGTTCCGTTTTCAGTTTCAGAAAATATGAAAATTCTTTATCAGACTAAATTACCGAAAGATCTTATTACAGGGAATTTTGTTTCTCTCAAACTCTTCAGTACCTTTGTTTATAACCTTCTCCTTCCATTCAGTTACCAGAAATATTCTTATAAATAAGTAATTATATTGTTAACATGATGTGTCCATAATTGTAATTCTATTGTATGTTTTTCCATATACTGTATATATACCGAGATAGTTTCAATTGGCTAGTGTATATGATATACACTAGTCAATTGAAACTATCTCATGAATGGAATATTATTAAATTTGCTGCATTTTAGTATATTGGATGCATAGTTTCTGACAAATGGTGAAACTGTAGGAGTCCCCCAAAGTAGATGGTCTGTTAGCTACCAGTTGTAACGAAGCAAATCATGGTAAGCTCATCCAAATCAGTGTACCTCAGTAGTAAAAGATTGGAAGTGTACCAAAGTTGTAAATCATGTAGGTAAGATACAAACCTACATTCGAGCAAAATTTGAGTTTTCTTGGTAACTTCTCTGAAAAATAATGTTATGTCCTATTAGGAGTGGCCCATAATAGCCTCTGGCCCACAATGCCCCACCCTACTCTCTCTCTCTCTCTCTCTATATATATATATATAAGAAGCATTGATATCATTGTTAGAATATATGTGTGTGTGTAACCTAACTCACTTTGAATATCTGTCCACTGGGATATTCTTGCAGTATATTGGAGATCATCTGATACAATGGGGGTCTTCTCTGACCGAATGTTTCTCCAACAGGGTGAACTGGAGACAATCCAGCCATTATGTGTATGCTTCCTCCCCGGAAAAAGGGAGGGTCTAAAAATATACGGATCGTATGTTGAGACCACACCTTGAGCTATAGGTGCACGTGCATTTTAATTGTGATATGAGTTTAGCACAAATGTATGTTTATCCTATATATGTTAATACGAATGAAATTTAGCTCTATTCCTTGCATACTGCATGTGTCTAGCTATTTTCAATTTTTCTAATATGAACTGATGTTTCTGCTATAGCAAAGGTCACTTCCAGATTATCAGTTGTAATAATAATTGAAACATTTCGGCTTGTTTCCATGTTGCTAGCTTCTCAATTGAAGAATATTCTGTTATCAGGTTTATGCTATAATTATGCTTATGGTGAGAATTTACCTCAAATGTTTCAAGGATACATAATTACAATAATACAAAACTATAACTAGATATCATTTTATGCAAAAACAGAAACTGAAGAGGACGTTTGAACAAAGAAAAAATGTTTTGACAAACTTCATAACTGTAGGTACAATATGGAAAGTACAATATTAAAATTAGTACTACTTTTGATTCGTCTGCTGCTCATTAAAATGACATGTATCTTCTGTATGCTACAGTAAATAAATAAAAGAGAACAAGAATCATGAAATCCACAAAATTCTTGATAATAGTTATGATATTATATTTTACTAATACATGATGTTGTCCTAAATAAACATACTTCTTTTTAAAGCTAAAGGGTGTTTTCAGTCACTGCTATTAATCACTATACTACACCACCGGTTACATTTCAGGTACCTTTGAAACGTAACTGTCATCTCCAAAACAATTTGTTTGGAGGGAAAATAGGAAGTTCTAATTTAATTCTTTGGAGGATTGTCATGTAAGTCATATCACAATTGTATGTTATATAGTACTACATGTCTTACCAAACATAAGTCCAGCCTCTTTGCCAATGTTTCAAAGGTTACACGTTCTCCATTTTCAGGCAAATTTGGAACATAAGTGGATGTAGACACTGTAGATTCTTGGCTGTCCTTCTGATCAATATGTGGAAATTTTTTGTGTAAAGAAAGTAGTTTTTTAGCTAGTGATTTTTTAGAGGATTCATCTTCTTTGTCTTCTCTCTTTTTGATCCATTCCATTATCATTTGGAAAACACACCACCATTTCATTTCCTCATCAGGTGGTTTCAAATTCAGTTCATTACCAAAGGCACTGATGACCTCTATAGGGTAAGACCCAATTACTTTTGCTGGCATCATTATATTATCTTGAGAGAGATCTGTAGAAAATTAATAAAATTTCAGAAATCAATAATATTTTGATTTTAATGTTTACAAGGGCTGTCCAATTACTTAAGTGATTTATAGCACTTTAAATGCAAGAATCTTTGATTATATTTCTGCCTATATGCAAACAATTAATAATTAAAGCTCCACCCGAATAAATGAATCAAGAATAAACTCAAAGATAAATCCTTAAATTATCTGTCATTAGAGTTAATTCAGAAAACTGTTCACAAAAAGATGTAACATTCAGATCTGATTGAACTGATGAACATATTTGGAAATAATGTATACAATTATATATATATATATATATATATATATATATATATATATATATATATATATATATATATATATGTAATTAACTCACTTTCAGTGCTACTTTGAATTATAGAGATATTAGTCTCTGATTCTGGCAAAGAGAAATCATTCTCATGTTCTATATTAGTAGTCTTAGCTCCTATAATACAAATACAACATAATTTGTGTATATATCATAATCACACAAAACATTTTGTATAGATGTCTATTAGCATACAAACAGTACATAAAAGATCTACTTTACAAAAAAACAGATAATCAAACTTGTATTACAATATAATACACACCTTCAAATGAAATGTGCTGGAATTCATTTGTTACAATTGGATCATCCTTCGTTTTTACCGTCATGTCTGTGCTATAGGATGCTCCTTGATAGCTAACATTCTTGTGTTCGAAACTTGTTGCTTTGGAATTAAAAAAAGGTGAATACACATTTTAAACATGAATGAATATTCAATTAGAGAAAATAAAGCATTTGTTACAAACATTTTTGTAACAGAAATATTTCACCACATAATGAAACAAAATTATTAAATTAATATAATAAACTACTATCTTGTTTCGCTGTTTCAGAATGTCCATTTCCAATGCCATTTATAATTATAATCTAAATGCATCTCATGAAATTCTGACAAAATTCTGATAAATGTGATTGTAGGAAAGGCATCACCAGCCAGCGCTTTAAATCACATAATGCACATGCCCTTTTATGCATACATACAACATTAACATAAACATAATAATACTTATAATTAAGTATTAGTTAACGAGGTTGGGGTTATAAAGGTTCAGGTTACATAATGTACAAGTGCATTATGTAATCGAGATCCACCTCAAAACGGTAGTATAAGTGTTTTATTGCAAATTGACTTAATGCACAAACTCTTGAAGATAAAAGATGTTAAATATATTAAGGTTGTCCAATGGGTAAAAATCTTAAACAGTGGGTACCCTAGCAAATTTAACATGTGTGAAAATGATTATTACTGCAATCTTAAGATGTGGTCAAGGGGTGTCTAACCATGGTTAATACCATGCGTGTTTCAAACACTCACCTTGCTACCTTCTTGTGACTAAGAAAGAGCAATTTGGTATCTACTGCTTTCTTGGAAAATATTCCATTCCAGTCAGGAAATTAGAATCCTGATTTATTTAAATTGAACTTTTAAAGCTGAAATGCAAGTATTCAGATTGAAACTTCAAAGTTAATTGATAAATTGTACTTAGTTATTCATTTCCCTACATGCAATCTACTCTCATATTTTGTATTGTAGCTTAGAAGATCTATAATCATGAATAACACTAAAATTCCTGTGGGTTAAGAAATTAAACTGGGTATATCTGGTACCCATGGACAACCCTAGAATATATATTATTCACCTTCCTGATGACTGTCTTCACATTCAATAACAGAAATTGGTTTCTCTTTATTCAGCATTACTTTAGTTAGCTCTTGTCCTTTGACTTCATTTTCTGGGACAATAGTGATGAACCTGTACAGATCTAAAACTGACACTGTTTCCCCTTTGGGTTCTTGCTCATTCAGGAGAATCTTGTATCTTGTCATAGTAGGCTCTGAAGAAGTTGATTCTTCACCAGTGAGTTCATTTTCCCATACTGAATATTGATATAAGACAATGGCCCAGACAAATATTTGTGCTGATGTTTTGTAAACCACCCATTCCTTGGGACGGAAAATATGATTCTTATCTCTGTCCCGTATATGGTATAATTCCTTGGGACCTAATTTGGGAGTGTACAAACCCTCCTCCTCCTCCTCCTCCTCCTCTTCTTCTAACTGTAACTGAACTTCAAAATTATAGTGATCATACAGTGACTGAATTTCTTCAACACATTTGATTTTTAAGCATTCACTAATACCTGGTATTAACTTCAAAAATGTTGTGAGATTGAGCTGCAAACTTCTTGCTACTTCTATACACAGAGACTGTGTTAACTCTTTTATTAACGGAGAGGTTACTTGAGTCTTCTTGGTTGCATATAGTGTGTAATCATTGTTTACATTTTGAAAAACAAAATCAGGAGAAATTGTTCCTATGTTAACTGTCAAATACACATTAGCCTGTATGTAAACTTGTAACACCAATAATGTTCACATTATTCAATAGCTCTAGCAAAGTGGAAACGAATGTTGAAGCATGTTTGCTAGATAAATCATACCGTTGTACAATGAGTGGCAGAAGTTGTTCCAGATGTGGAAGAAGTCTTTTCAATTGGTTCATATGTAGATACAGTGGACACTCGTTTACATCTACAATGGGATTCAATACACTCTCGTAACAGATAAGAGACATTCCTTTAGGTCTTATTTCTCCTGGAACTCTGAGACAGATGTCTTTTTCTATCATACTTCTTTCAGAAGTAGAATAAAACCTGGTTGTGCTCTCAAGTTGCCTTGTTCGAAATGGCTGTTGAGGCCATGTGTCAGGTGGTATCCGAAAAAGAGAATATGGTGCATCTATGAAATTGAATTCTCTTAACTCTTTTGGCCTGTATCTGGTACTATCAGCAAATACAAGGTTAGTAGAATTAATCAATTGCCAAGTTTTCCAGTTGGTGATGCAAGGAAGCTGAGCTCCTGGACTAAATCTTCACTTCTTTTGTCATATCCTGTGAGTGTTGTCGCTATCTGTCTAAGTTTCAGTATGGCATGTCGTACAGTTTGTAATTCATTAAGACCAAGAGGTGTGTCATTAAACTTTCTTTTTATCTTTGCTAACACATGCTGAATATGTTTCACACCAATAGTATCACAGACACCCATGATTTCAAGAGAGAAATCAATTTGACTCAAATAGTATGGTTTTCGATTGATATAAGGAATTAATGTTTCGTCTTCAAGTGAAAGAAGTTTCACTACCTCTATTGGCTTCACCAAGACAGGTTTCCTGGGCTCAATGACATCAGCAGAAACTGGAATACAAGGAATATCATGAAGTTTCTTTATCAAATTCTCAACTTTGTGTTTCTGCAAATATGAAATATTATCAATCATCACATTAGAAAGATAAGCTCGTGTAGGAGTATCATCTTCAGCTTTCTCAGTATACTCAGGATTATATGTGGAGAATAGTTCAAATTTAGAGAGGCCAGTTTTGGAAATGTTGATGATATTTTGGTATACATCATTAGTGTCTGGAGAAGTTATAACTCTAAGTCTTGTTAGAACTGTCTTATATTTATCATCATTTAAATCTTGTATATTAGATGGAAGTTTCACAACTGGTTTAATTGTCCATACTAGAGATGCGCAATCAAATACTACTGCTTCGTTTAGTTTAGTAAGGCCAATATCAAGATGTGGAAATCTATGTGGAGGTTGACAGGGAGCCTTAATCCAACTGAAAGCATGTAAACTGGCAACCTGTACAAAACAAATATCTCCTATTTCAGATAAATAGTATGCATTATCTGATGAGTTATACCACACTTTTCCCTTTTCTGAGAATAGGTACTGGATTAAAACATCAGAAGCTTTACCAAGATCTTTATGATTACCTTTAGAAATTTGTTTACAAAACTTCCTATATTCATCAAATGTAACTGTAACTCGAAGTCCAAGATAACGAAAAAAATCCATCCATTCTTCTTCTCTATACTCTTCACTTAGGAAAAGAAACTCATCAGGAAATGTAGTAAAGATGGGAATAGTGTGATCACAAAATTCTTTAATGGGTAAAAGCTGAAGTGGGTTTTTTGGAGACTGTAAACATGCCAATTCTTTAAGGCTTGCTATAAATGTACGTGCATGATGTCCTCTTTGATAGTAGAGCTGGACATCATGTTTAACTTCCTGATACAGATGATCTCTTATGTAAAGTAAGTGTTGCTTTCTTTCATCATCTGTGAGAGTATGAAATTGTGGAAAAATGAGTTGCATATAGATACCCCTTTGATCCAATTGTGACCCCAGTAACGAAAAGTCATTCCCACATAATTTTCTCCATGAACCATAGTATTCTAAGAATACAACTGTGTCACTAGGAGCCCATTTGTCATAGCCTGCACTACAGAAATCTAGTGGCCACAAGTAAACCTTCTTTCCTGTTAGAATTGTCAACTCTCCCTGTATTGTCTTGAATAAAGGTAATGCTTTGATCTGATTTATTATTTGATCATCATGTCTGTAGTGTGTTCTACTAAGATAAAGTAAATTTTGATAATAACGTCTGTAGATTGTTTTACTAAGATAGGATAGTAAACTATCAATATCATCATTACTTGAACTCAAATTATCAAGTATATTCTGTTGACAGTGCGTGTGATACAGTACAGACAGAATGCGATCATATTCTTTCATTTCTGGACAATATTTCAGAATAGATGAATTAGTTATGTTTTTGTCATCAAGCACAGGAAAACCAAGACTATTCAAACAGAGAAAGCCTTCTTTTCTATAACCTCAAAGTCTGAAGGTTTTACAATGGGAAGAACTGGACTGCATGAATTGTACAAGTGCTTGTTAGTGGCTGGAAGAAGTGCCCATGATTTAACTATTGATTCTTGATGATTTTTAAACAAAGTATCTTTTTTTGATGAGATGCACTCCCAAATTTGTTGTAAAGTTTCCATTTTCAGAAGTTCATCAGAGTTATTTACATCTTTGTTGTTTAACTCTGACGGAAAATTATCTTCAAACAAACTGTTTATCATGGTGAAATGTATATCCTTTGACGACAGGAAGTATGAAGAATGTAGTGGTTCATCAATCAAGGATGGGTGTAGAAACATTGACAGACTGTTGTAGAATAGGTGTACAAAACGACTACGTATTGATTTACAATCCTCATCAAAATATCTCAAGTGGTTATCAGCTGTAAGTAATAAAGGATATCCAAAAGGAGTTTTAGGAAACATATATTCAGTTTGAATTAACTTGGTAGTGTACAACATATACCAGAGGAACTTAATGAAGTCTTCTTTGTTCTAAAAGGTGTTTGTTCAATATGACATGGGCATCTATGTAGGAGAATGTGACAATGATGAGAACAGTAAAAGGTATAAACTGAAGCTGGGCTTACAATGGCTGGTTCATACTCTTGTAAGTGTTTGTAAAGCCTATATGGAGCACATGTTAATACCATTTGTATTCTACGTAAGATTGAAATTATATATATCTTTTTCTCTTGGCTGAAAATAAGCTTGATGAAATGTTTCATCATCATTTAGAACATTCCATTTTACTTTAACTTTATCTTTGTTTCCTGTTGTCACAAAGATTTCTGAGGCCAGAATGTCAGGATTTTCCAGCCAGAGTTTCTGAAACACAGACTGTGCCATGACCACACAGTTTGTATTTAATGGTTTGGGTTTATGAGAAGTCAATTGCGCATCATCAGGAAATAGGTCATAATATTGATTAATATTATGGTAAAACTGGTTTCCATCTTCATATGGCCTATCACTGATGTAATGATCACAAGCTTTAATAAGAAAATGAACGTAAGATGAAGAAATAGCTTCCATAAGATTATCATTCCATTCCTTCTTTTCATCTTGTCCTTCAGTATCTCCTGACCAAAGTGAACGACGATTACTACTCAATACAAACTGACCATTAATGTGAACTGGGAGACCAGATAGTTCTGGTAATGGTAGAAAACAAAATATCTTTCCTGATGGATTGCCACTGATATCTAATGAAGCTGCTATACCATGTTTTGGGAGGACTTGACTCATATATCTCCATTTCTGAGAAGGATTTTGAATGTCTCCTACTCCTCGTTGAATAAGCCACTTCTCTGTGAGTGTAGTATACTCTTGATGAAGACTATGTGTCTTTGATGGTGAACCAAGATACATCTTTAGTAAAGATTTGTCCTCTTTAGATTCAATGCATAATGGATATGTGACTACATGAGGTTTTTTGGTCCTTTTGAATTCTCGTAAATTCTTGAACAATTCATCATGACTCTGCATTGCTTGATCACTAAGATGAGCTTCATAATTTGCTTTCAACTGAAATTCATTAGATCGATCATCAATTACATAGTAATGAAACTCTGTTATGTGGTTAAGAAATAGAAGGGCTTCTTTAATCATTGGAACCCACTCATTTAGCATACGCTCCAACCTTTCAGCTGTTAGTGGTTCTGTCTTCACTATATCATCAATTATGTTTGACTTTAGTATCTGCTCTTTGGTATATCTCAGTGGAAAGCGAAACAGAGAACCAGTCTGGAGACCTGATGGTTGGTTAGGAAGTGGTTCATCTTGTAAATATGCATTACGTAAATCAGACATAGCAACCCAGAAATCGTTTTCTAGGTTATTATAACATCTTCCAGGATTACTAATATTAGCTCCTGGTATGTAGTAACAGTGTGGATCAAACACACACAAGGTATTCCCTCCTGTAATGAAACTAGGACAGTCAGTGATATGATAGACAATATTGAACCCAATACTAAACTGTCCTATTGACTCTGGATCATCTCGTTTTGATCCAAGACCCAGTTTCTGGATTCCTTCTATATCTTTCTCTGTGAAGTTTGCATCATTCCAAACTAATAGAGCTGGTCCTTGAAGCTCCTCCCATTCTTCCGAAGGTATTTGCTGTGTATCATGCCTCCTCTTATCAAGAATAACACACATCTTAGTGGCTTTAGCATCATCAGCATTCTGTAATAACTCTTTGATTAGTGTAACATCAAGAGGGTAATCTCGAAGAATATTCTTGATCCGCTGTGTCAATTCTTCTCGTTGTCCGAATGCTATGCCACCAAACTCTTGACTTCCTGTGACATATTTGTTCAAGAATTGACTTCGTATTTGCTTCACTCCCAAATAAAGAGCTATTTCTCTGTTAAGAGTTGAATGAACTAGTACACACTCCTTACCAACTGCTAACCATGGTGAATCATTGTGTGACAGTTCAGTAGCTGGATACAGAGTATAACTGTTATCTGGTAAAACAACATCTAATTCATTCAGATCTTTCATATTTTCAGCTATATTATGGTTCAATTCATCCACAACTGCATCTACTATTTTATGACAGCTATCAGGAAGAGTCTCCTTTCCATATTGTTGATACATTTCGTCCAAAACACCAATTAACTTCTTGACACCAAATCTGCGTTCAATGCATAAAACATTAATTAGCGACTTTCTCTCTGATAACATAGAAGGTAGTTCAAACAAGTATGGTCCATTTTCTCTCCAATCTCTAGCTACGTTTTCTGGACTAGTAAAGCAGTTTCCTGTCCAAATGAATGGTTTATTTCGAAAAGTAATTAATGTTTTCTCAGTTTCAGTAGGTTCTTGTGGTTTCTCTACTTCCTTTGAAGTCGCAAGATAAGAATATGTTGGCCTTTCCAATTCCAATTTTTTTTCCAAAGCTTCGTATGATATACGACATATGTACTCGACTATATTACACTTGTCAGAGTCTTCAACCATACTAGATTCAAATGTATCAATAAGGGATTTGAAATGTACTAGGATATCATTAAGACTCAATGTGGTTTGAAATCCAAGGTGAATATGTAATGACCTTGATATTTCACCACAACCTCCTTTATCAGATAATTTTGTATTTACTAAAAGTTTCTGACTGCCCAACATGAAACAATTGTTTTTCAATTTCCATTTGCCTGAGTAGAACATTTTTTTCCAAAGCTTCGTATGATATACGACATATGTACTCCACTATATTACACTTGTCAGAGTCTTCGACCATACTAGATTCAAATGTATCAATAAGGGATTTGAAATGTACTAGGATATCATTAAGACTTGATGTGGTTTGAAATCCAAGGTGAATATGTAATGACCTTGATATTTCACCACAACCTCCTTTATCAGATAATTTTGTATTTACTAAAAGTTTCTGACTGCCCAACATGAAACAATTGTTTTTCAATTTCCATTTGCCTGAGTAGAACATTTCTGATGGGCATGAAAATTGTAAACCTTCACCTTTCCAAGATAAAAAGTAATCATCTGGTTTAGGAACAACAGGAATGAAAGGAATTTGCTTGAGTTCTTGTATTTGAGGAATATTTAGAATCGGAGTTTCTGTTTGGTGAGTGGTAGTAGATTTATTAATATTTTCTTCAATGCATGAGATGATTAGTTTCACTCTTTTCAGAGCTTTCGTATTGTCTTCGTCATAAACTGACTGGATGCTTTTTGCACATTCTACAACCACATCCCAGGGAAGATTTGAGGTTAGTAAACCTATGCACAACATGGTTTGATGAACAGAGTTTTGTTTGCAAAATTCATTAATGGGAAACATTTCACTGTCTGGATCGAAAAGCTCATGAATGTCAGCTGAAGGGTCAACCAACTGAGAAGCGAGTTTCAGTTTCTGACCGTTTGGTGTACAAGGAATGCAAGGATTATTCTGAAGAATGTTCATTAACTCAGACTCATCGGAAGTAGTAAGCTCATTAGCTACAGTTAAGAACATACTAAAGACAACATCATAACGAATTTCACATTCACTGTCAACGTAAGTAATATTTTGAAAGAATTCTTGTTAGAACTCAAGTTGGTCTATCATGCGAAGAGCTCCTCTCAATACCTGTTGAAGTTGTGTGAGATAAGAAGTTGGCAAATATACAACAGGTATTTGAAGGATATCTACAGCTTTAGTGACACATTGTGGAATACTACTTGACCCTACTTGTAGCAGTATATTTGGAGACAAGAACCTACTTTGGCCTAATGTTAACCACTGATTGGTAGCACTAGAATGAAAGAGATCTTTGTTGGATATGAGCTGATAAAATTGACTTATCAGACTTTCCCATGGCTACTTGATAGATAATTGCTCGGTAAGAGGTAGTAAAGCAAAGAAATCATACTCAACAAGCTTATTTGAGTTGTATAAATCTTTCAGTAGTTTTAGTAGTTTACAGTAGGCTTTTGGAATGACTACCTCCATTAACTTGAGATTCCACCATTCTCGTGAGTCTGATGGACTACTGGATGAGGTACTGGTCCATATACCACTTCTATTACTCATAACAGCAAAGTTAGCACTTATGTGTACTGGAAGACCCGTACTAGGAACTGATAATGGAAGAAAACAGAACACTGAACCTTAATTTAGTGGTTGACATCTGAATTGACCTGACTCTTCAGTAAGTTGACATGCTACAGTAGCTATACTCTGCTAATTCTGATGCTGATATATGTCATGTAACTGTTCTGTGTGAGATGAGACAAGCCAAGTTTCTTTTGAAATGTTATCTAAAAGAAATGAATGTGTTTCCACTTTCCTTGTACTATCGATGTTGTCTTTTCTCTCTATGATGAGTTGTAAGGATGCAGCACTATCGTTATTCCTTATTGACTGGAATGTTATTTTCTTTACATGATTTAAAAAGAGCAACAGTCTTGATCCATTTTTAGTCAAGTCTTCTTGTAGTTCATTTACTATTGACTCTCCATATATAGTTGAACTGATTTGACTAGCACTTCTTCTGAATGGGAATCGAAACATTGTTCCACTGTATGGTATAGATGTATCAAAACCGAACAAGCCTTGATATGGTACTAACTGTTGTGACTTTGAAACGAACGTGGACGTGTACTTCACCCGTTTACCTGGTTGGTTTTCATTCTTTACTACTCCTCTCAAATGTTTGAGTGTTGGATCAAAGATATAAAGCCATTCACCACTCACAAAGGAAGGAATGTCTGTCATGTGGTATACTGAACAGAACCCAACTCCAAACTTACCGATTTTTAATGGTTTGTCTTTCTTTGTTGCTCCAGCAAGTTTTGTTATGTTAGCAAAGTCTTCTTCAGAGAATGTACTGTTATTGTGAACTACTAGAGCTGGACCATGACTATCTGCCTTTCCATTGAACAGTCAATAATCTATCAGTGGTATGAGAACGGGCATCGTAAAGAATGTTTACCTCTGTAGCCTCTGCATCATCAGCATTCTGGATCATCTCTTTGATAATTGTGACTCCATCTTTGTATTCCTTGAGGATATTGCCGAGTCTAGTAGTCAGTGGTTCGTGTTGACCAGCATCTTCAAACACCTCTTCTGTGATGTCTAACTGATCACTCAAAGGTGATAATCCAAGTTGTGGAGCTAGGTGAGCAACACTTGAATGGACCAATTTGTACTCCTCATCTGTTGACTTGGCAATCTGAAGCAACATATCATTATCTGTATAGGCAACTTCATCACTAGGTAGAAGTTGAGGGTAGGTTTCGTCACTTTCTATTGGTACCAAGATTTCGTGTTTATCAATTAGATCAGGATTCTGAACTGCCCATTCTAAGATATTCTTGATTGTAGATCTGGCATCATGATCACTGACATGATACTGGTCTTCTCGTATTGTTTCCAGTACAGATAAGATTTGTACTGGGGTAATGTGTTTCACTACGCCAAATTTATTGAGAAGTGATTCACATTCTTGATGGGAGAACAAAGATAAATGGCTCAATGTTCATTTTGAAAGAGGGATTTGCTTGGAGCGCACATATTTGTGGACTATAAAATGTTGAATGGCTTTCGACCCAAACCCAATTTTTAATGGACTCTAAATTAATTACATGCATATCACATGAGCCAAGATATCGATATGTTTGAAAGGCTATTTGTTCCAGAATATGAGACTCAATTTCTGTTTCGTTATCAATCACATTTTCAAAGTGTTTAACTACAGCATTTGCTAACTCACGTTTTGAAGTAGATAAGCTCTCACACATTTGAGAAGGGAAGTTCTCTACAAATATAGCTTGAGATCCAACTATCCTGTACAACTCTGTTGAATCAAGTGTTCCTGAATGAACTACTACATTTTCTGTATTGGAGGAGGCAAAACATCTTGGATACAGCATGGAGGCTTTCCATGTCAAACATTGTGGATAATCTGAAGGTGGATCACTAGCTACTGGAAGGAAGTTGTAACTTCTTGCTCGTTCTATCATGGCATCTTTTAATGTTCTGTTTTCATTGCCCCAGTAACCCACTTGTACCTTAACACTATGGTTTGTAAGATTTGGATATGTGTTAAGAACTTTAGTCAAAGCCACCATTCTTGAATAGCTTACCGGACTACATTTAACAGGGACTGTACTAGAATTAGGATAAGGCTGTATAGTACAAATAATATCATATATGTCTGTAGCTGCCACTAAGGTTCTCAGGCTGCATTCACGAAGGTGAAAGATGTATGATTGATATTCATCTTTTGGAAATGCAGGCTCACCTAGGTAGAGCTGTAAGAGCAGTTGATCTTGAGGATCAAATAAGGTTGAAGGGGATTTCCTCTCTCCTGAGTCAACAGTGACAAACGGGAGTGTTGAAATAGCCTTGGTGAAGGAAGTTCGAGATCGAGGGAACTTCTGTAAGAAAAGATACAGGCTATCCAGTACACTTTTCATGAAATCTATCAAGTTCCCATTAGGAAACTGGTTGCAATTAATTTTTGAAAATACCACATTCTCTAGAAATTCTATTCCATTCATAATGTTTACATGGCCAACTAAATTCTGCAGAATTTTACTATTGTTGTTCTTATTAATAACCAAAGGCTGGCTAGGAAGCAAATCTGTTCTTGTTACCCATACCCTGTGATTTTAACATATTGATGGAATAACGCACGCCATGATACTGTAAAACAGAGAAAATAGACATTGCACAGATCCTGTTGATCCTACCTGCATTGGCGAAACTGGTATGTGTAGCTGCTAGGAAATCCTGGAGTGCACATGCTTCATTATCTATCAGTTCTGTATTACTAAGGCTATATGGGGGAATAGTATCTATTACCTCACCTGCTTCAAACTGGTAAATGTATGTAGTAATTAGTCGATGACTTAAATATGAGAAATCATTTACACTAGCTAGTTTCATGCCAAACTTCTCAAGAGTTGTTCTTAAAGTTGACGTGATGGAATAATGGGCATATTGTGTCACATATATTAATCCTGCTTGCTTGTTTAGTGTGTGAATACTAATTGAACCATTTGAATGTTTAACAGGTACTATATATTTACTTTCAAATATACCCAAATCATAATTCTGAACCCATTTCCAAAATTTCTCAAACTGTTGTTGTGACCATGACTGTGAGTTTGATTGAGGAAGAAGCTGAGCTACTTCATCAACACCTAAGATTGTAAGCTGTGTTACACTACTCTTAGCTACATTTGTTAACTGTGTATGGACAAGTGGAAAGCTTGATAATAAATCAACCATCATGTGTTGGACACCTGGTAGGAGGTTATATCGAATGGAAGTATTACAAACATATATACGAGAAGATGCAAAATACCCACTTGTTTTCTGAAAGGTTGTAAAACTGCAATTTACAAGAGGTATCAACTCAAGGCCAATCATGTCAGAATAATTATTATCTGACAAGCAATACTGAAGAATATCCAGCTTCTCTTCATATGACATAGATGTGTAAGCATAGGGATTCAGCCTGAGATAATTCCTCAAATGAGAAGGTTCAATAATTGAAACACTTCTCTTGTAGTAATGCTCTATTGTGTTCCACTGATCTGTTGAAAGCTCAACTACTTTTGCTCTACAAAGTAAAAGTACTTTTTTCACAGCTGTAGAGAGTGATCCAGCTTTGGGAACAAACATTGCCTCTGCTAATGAAATCCATTGACCGTTATTTCTTTCTGTATAAACTATGCTACTAAGCAGTATTGTTTCAAATAGAGTCTTCAAAATGCCTTCCCATGGTGTATTTTGTACTAATTGCAACGAAGGCCAACAATTGTATACTATCCTATGTGGAAGAGAAGGCACTCTTACCAGCGCTTCAATTAGCTGAGCATAGCAATGTGGCACACAGTATTGAACAAGCAGCTTATTCCATGTGCCTTCTTGATCATCTTGTCTTTCTTGGGCTTCCCATTTAAGAGATCGTCTATTGCTACTAACAGCAAATGTTACATTGACGTGGATAGCAAATGAAGTCTTGTCCTCTGTTGGAAGAGGAAGAAAGCAAAAGATTCGACCTTTGGAATGAGCATCAGTATCACTGACCTCAAATGCCGTACCTACCCAGGGAAGGACATGTTGTTTTTCAGCTAATGCTAATACTTTGGGATTATCACTACCTATTCTATGCACTACTACCCATTCATATTCACTTTTTACGCTTCCATCGATCATTTCAATATGAAAATGAGCTGTCTCTTGAATTACTTGCCTGACAGCATATGAAGAGTCCCCTGGGAATGTGGATTCTACACGTCTAACTAACAATTGTTGTTCACTCTGACGCTTTGTAGAATCACATGAACTAATACATACTTTGAAAACTTGCTCGAAGTTTCCCAACTGTGAAATCTCAACTACTTCTATTGAACAAACGGATCGCAGAAATAATAGTAGATACTTTGCTTCTGCTTTCAAAGCCTCTAGTAGCTTTTTTAGTTTTTCAATTGTGTAAACGTCATCAGAAAGTTTGGAGGCTCTATTGCGAAGAGGAAATCGAAACAATGTCTTTCCATCGAATGATGGAGAATGCATGGAGAAATCACCTACTCCATTAAAGGGGCGTACTAAATCTGGACAGGTATACCGCACATCTTTCAAGTAATACCCTTTACCAGACTCACCCTTCCAAATGTGTTCTTGTGGTTCTAGAAATCCACAGTAGTCTTCACTAATAATAACAGGAAGATCTAGAAATGTGAAATGTATGATAATGATATTGGTTATGCGTTAGAATAATGATTATAGCATTTTATTCTATCAAGATATAATATTCAGTATAACTTATGAATATTATTATAATTATTATTATCATAGTAAGCTGATTCTTCTGTAGACACCTTATCATAATACATGAACATCATTACCAAAGAATGTTACCACATTATTCACCTGTAATGTGATAGACAGAATTGAACCCGATTCCGAATTTCCCCACTTTGTGAGGATTGTTTGCTTTACCACTTTGCTGCAAGCTTTGTATACTATCCCAGTCTTCTTTCTTGAAAGGGGCGTTGTTAAATGACATCAAAGCTGGACCTTGGAATCGGTCCAGTTCTTTGAATGTGGCACTTTCCACCAAATTGTGTGGGAGTGTTTGCACGTGACGACAATCTAGGTAAAACTTGACTTCCGTGGCCCTGGCATCATCAGCATTCTGAATGATTTCCTGTGTAATGAACATGACACAATGACAGTGCGCTTTCGATAAAAATAAAATCGATCGTATGCATGGTCAATATTACTTAACTCTAATATAAGAAATATTATACAATGTAATAATGAATGGTTATTTTAACCCTTATTTGGTTACAGAAGTTTTACTTCCTCCTGAGACTATGTAAATCAGTGATGCTTTCTTGTCTAGCTAGATAATGTTTACAAGATAGCTATTGATTTGATCTAGTATAAAGTACATGCCATAATGAAGAATAGCAAAAAAAGCAATATAATGTACATGTACTTTAAACATGTAAATCTCATAATAATTACACATGTATGTGCTGCCTTTTCAGGAGCTATTATAAATATAAATTCATGTACATACTTATATTACTTAATTACTCTGGAATGTGCTTATTGCTTTCGCAGATGTTGGAATTGGAATACTAATAATACATCACAGGTTGTACCTATATAATACTATGCTACATAATTTTTTATATATAGCTACATTTTATTAATATATATGTTTGTTACCATATGCCTTGACATGACATGTACTTTATACTAGTCAAGATCAAATGAACTGTGACTTGTAAATATTACCTAGCAGGAAAAATAAATAAGCGAGGAGGAAATTGAAACTCCTGTAAACAACTCAAGGTTAAAAAACCTATTACTTTTTACAGTGTATGGATAACAAGAATCAAGAATATATATAACATGTTAAGTTTTTTTTTTTAATGACTGCAAATCTTTTTCTATATATATCACTTTAATTCTTGTTCAACAGAGATAACAGAATTAAATATTATAATTTAATACATATAATAGTCATGACACTAGTACTCATAGGATGTATGTTAGAGAAGTGACTTTGACTCACATAGACAAAAGAAAATATCTGTCATTACAATTATTATATGTGTCACAAGTTGTGGGAAAATAGTCGAGAAGGTAACATTATTTTGTAGCAATTGCTCTACTCTTTACCGACTACAAAGTATTGAAGACTGAGAAACATCTAACAGTACAGTACGTACGGTGTGTATGACCTAACTCACTTTGAATATCTGTCCACTTGGATATTCACGCAGTATACTGGAGATCATCTGATACAATGGAGGTCTTCTCTGACCGAACGATTCCCCAATAGGACGAGCTGGAGACAATCCAGCCATGACTTGTGTTCGCCTTGAAGGCAGACCCTATACCTTTTTTTTGACGACTAGGGACTCGTAGGGAGGGTCTAAAAATGTGAATTCACTTTTGGTGAAGTCTAACAAGTTTTGGCCAAAATTTTCAACCAACATGCATGAAAAATGTTATGGAAAGAATTTTCCTCTGATCATCGTTTCAAGGATACATAATTACGATAATAAAACACTGTTACTATAAATATATCAAAGACAGGATTACAGGAACTGAAGAGAAAGCTAGTATCAACAAAAAAAATAATTTTGACAACTGTAAGATACAATAAAAAATAATATAATTATAATTATATACATTCTATGAAGCAGTACAAGACTAAAATTGTTACTACTCTTGATTTGTCTGTTGCTCATTAGAACGAAATGTATCTTGTGTATACTACAGTAAACAAAAGAGAATGTAAGCAACAAAACACTGAAACCAGTCACGATATATTATTGTTTTACTGTTATATGATTATGAAAGGATGAACATTATATTTAAAACTAAAGGGTGTTTTCAAATATATATAATGTATAATATATAATTATTGTATTCGTATATGTAGGGCTGAAAACCATAGTGGGCTAACCCCCAAAAAATCAACTACTGGAAATTGTCCACACAAAATTGGATATATCCTACTACCAACTTTTATCTGCTCCAGAAACACATTTTGAGATTGTTTTCATGTTAACCTGGGTATACACTGAAACCCCTAATTCCGGACACGCTTGGGACAAATATAAGTTTCTTGATTACAGGGGTGTCTTCATTTTAGGGTGTCCTCTAGTGTTATCGGTACTAAAACTAAAAGCCATTTTTAGTACCACTTTTCTATTTTAGTTTTCGTAACTAAAACTATAACTTAAATTTTTTGAAACTCAGACCCAGAAGTAAATCATAACTAAAACAATTTTTGGTTTGTGAACTAGAACTAGAACAGAACTAAAATGAAAATATTAATTCAAAACAGAGCTAAAAAGTATACAACAGATATCGCAATACATCACATTTTCACTTCATAGATCATTACTTAACAGTTGTATCTGCTTTGTAGAAACAAGAAGTACATTAATATGTAATAGTAGTTTCACTAGTTTGATCATTCAAAAGTTTAATTTCATTAATTCATTTTTATTTCATTCTGAGTTATCAAGAACTAATCGAAAACCAGGAACAGAATCAAAATCAATAACATTTTTGCCATTTATAACGGGAACTAAATCAGCATTACGTTTTTGTGGGTTAGACCACCATGCTCTCAGCCCTTCAATTATATAATGTATGTATAGTTAAGTCATTTAGTCATGTAGAAGTCATTTAGTCATGTATAAACCACCACCATACACTAGGCAACATTGTTGCTTGTACACTGTAAACATTAATGGATTATTTTAACCCCCGTTTGGTTACATGTGTTTCAATTCATTCTGAGACTGTATAATCAATGCTGATTTTGCTAGATAATGTTTACAAGTAGTAATTTATTTCTTTTTGATCTTGATCTATAATAACTATAGTATGTAAAGTAAACATGCTATAATAAAGAATGGTAACAAAAACAATACAATGTACATGTACTGTAAACATGTAAATCCCATATTAATCGTGTAGATGTGCTTAATCTTAAACATGCAACAAATGTTATTTGCATTCAAATTCATGTACTTAATTATGTTAATTACTCTGGAATGAGCAAGTAACATCTCTTGTTTTGCAGATGTTAGAATGGCAATACTAATAATACACACAAGTTGTATCTATAAATGCTTGTTACATATGTGTACTTTGCACAATATAGATCAAGATCAAATGAACCATAACTTGTAAATATTACCTAGCAGGAAAAACAATTAAATTGGCATTGAGAAAAATAGAATTACATTGAAACTCCTGTAACCAACTAAAGGTTAAAACACCCTATTATGTTTTACAGTGTGAAACAATTCTTGGATCTTTCATGTAACACTCACAATGTTAAGCCATTTAGTCATTAAGTCATATCATAATTTTTTGCTATAATCTATACAGTATTCTACATGTCTTATCAAAGGTGATATTTAATTTATAAAACAAAAATATTGAACTTTACATGTGCCTAAAAAAATTCAAACTTTCAGATATCCTCTCACATATATATATATATATATATATATATACACATCCCCCCGGCCCCCCTTCAGCTGCTAACACAGCAACCACTCTAAATCTTGTAGATAGAAATAATTATTACTTACCTCTCGATTTGCATAGTAAATCTGATTAGCACTGTATACTGGAAATAATCCATTAAACCTTACTAAATGGACTAGAAGAAACGTATGTACTAATTATGTAGTAGCTCCAGGACCATGAAGGGGACAGAATATCTTTCTCCATGGCCATCAGTCACTTAAGTGTTGATCCAAAGTATAAGCTAGGTATTTGTACTATTTTGTTACTACTACAAAGATTGTCATTTAGCTATTTTATTTTTATCTCTTTTCAGTAGCAAACCAACAGTGGTGACATGCTGAATATGAATTAAGACAGACTATATACATTAGTCTTCATATGTATACCACAGAAATGAAACTGTAGATTGATCAATTTTTTTTACAGATTCTGTAGCTATACATATGCCTGTCAGGATTGTATGTTAATTATGATCTCCCAAAATACTGTTTATGACAGGATGGAAAGAACAGTGATAGAAGTAACAAATTTAAGAAGCTGGTTAGTGAATTTATAGAGAATCAACAAGCGATGTATCATCTATAACGACTTTTTCTGAGTAATGATTTTGTGAGAGGCAGGAATGTTGCTTGGTGGGATACAAATTATATTACTGTCTTTTGTTATTTCCAAGACATATTTTACTGCTACTCTTATAATTAAATGAAAAAACAAAAAAGGAATAACAATTCAACAAATTCAAATGAATGTGGCAAAATCATTAATGAAAATTAATTAATACAACCAGAAACCTTATATTCTCATGAATCAAAGGATAGTGTTATATTCATGTCTTGCTTGGCTGCTTCTAACCATTCTTCGGTAAGTGTCTCTGAAGCAAGTATAAAAGTACCTCCAATTATATGAAAAGCATCCAGAAACTTCTTACAGCGCTTCTCCATACTTACTTGATTTTTTATCCATTCCATCCCATTTATAAACTCTTTCAAAATCTTGTCTGCTGTTGGATTATCTTTGACTTCTTCGGATATAATCTTTGCTTGATACATTTCTCTTGTAACACTTGGTAAAGACGTCTGTATGAGTTTAATCAAATTAGAGTAGTTATTATTTATTACAGCAACAATCAACTTCCTCAAATTAGCGATGTCAAACTGAGCTGAAATTCTTTGGTCTAGAAAAATTATACAAAAGTTTCTATTACAATTATCTTGTCATTTGCAATTTGGTTATTTTGTACAGAAAAATAATTTGATGTTGAGGAGCAAAAATTGCCAATACCCAATTGAATAACAGTCATTTGTGTTTGTTACAAATCAGGTCAAATATTATTATAAAACATAGCATGAATAATTCCCTTTGATGCTACATGCTCTAATAAGGGAATTATATAGTATAAATCCCGATTCATAGTATGAACCGGGATTTATTTTGTATAGTAGAAACCACAAACAAGTCTAAGACAACCTAAATTCTATGCAGTGTCATTGTGGGTTCACTTCCTAAAGACCAAAATTGTCAGTGAATATGTTTTAAATCTTATGACCTAGGATTCAACTATGAATACAATTTAAATACCACGACTCAGCAAAATTATTGATGAATATGGTTTATACACCTATTTGTTGGCTATTTAGCATTTTCGGGCTTCGTCTTTGGGATCTAAATAGCATGAATTCCTCCAAATAGGTGTATAACCTATTATGATAATAATCATTAGTAATTTACCTTCAACTTGTACTTGTGGCACTGAAGTTAGTTGTGTAGCAGAAACTTCTGCATGTGTGGAACAGACAAAAACATTCATTCAGGTATAGAGCACTTTTACATAAAACTAATTACAGTGCAGGAAGATGTAAAAGATTGGGAGATCGTACATGCTACTATATATGTGTGTGTTTGTGTGCATATGTATGTATGTATGTATGTATGTATGTATGTATGTATGTATGTATGTATGTATGCAGTAGCAGGAAGAGATGTTCAATTCTTTTCACGTTTTTAATTTTTAATTGCACTTTATTAATTAATTCAGCATCTAACACCCAGTAGTCTATGGCAATAATTATAATTATAATCAAGGGTGTAACTAGCAGTAGGCTTACCCTGAAGTTTTGAACTTATTCCTTTTCAAAATATTGTATATAATAATTGATAATTATGTTGGAAATATATATAATTCTCTTTTCAGTAAATACAGCCAAGGTCACTTCTATGGCATACCATAATTATTAAACGAATAGGTAGGGGAATGGGTTGGTCAATTGTTATGAGTATTATTAATTGAGCACACCCTCCACGAATAATTAATTAACTAAAAGTTTTGGTACACTTCATGCAGCATTTTCTTTAAACCTACCCTATTAATTCTTCCTGGGTATGCCCTTGATTATAATGATATAATGGCAGTTCAATATTATAATTTAAAAAAAATGTACCTTCTTCAAATGTGCGAACAATGAAAATTTTTGATTCCTTTGTATCAACTTCATCGAGTATGACAGGAACTTTGAGAATAGTTTCAGTAGGATTATCCATTGCTTGTATAGTTACTAGAAATTCAGGAGGTTTTGGTAGTTCTTTTCCAAACTTATCCACTGTTTCCTGATCAATCTTTAAAATTGAATTTAATAATAAAGCGTTTATACAGTGATTTACTTCATATAAACTTACACAGAAAGGGTTGGCATGTGCCACTACTCTCCATCCACATGAAGCAGTATCTTCATCTATAGTCATTTTCATATAAGACTGAGTGAATGTAAACTTGATATACTGATCATCCTCTGCACTTGGCATTGTCTTATTTGCATACTATATAATAATAAAAAAGAATAAAGAAAAGCCTTTTAGACAGTCCATTGTTTATATACTAAACTGGCAATTTTAGCATACCAATGTACAATATATTAACTATAGTTAAAAGTAGTATAAGATACACTCAATTGTAACTAAGAGAATTATATTGTTATATATCATACTCTCATGGTTTCAGGATAGAAATCAAGATATAGGAGTAGTGAATATATGATCAAATAACTTGCCTCTAGAAGTGCAGCTAATTTTTTAGTTGTTATAACTTTTGTCAACCACTCATTCCTTGGTTTCTTTCTAATATAGAAGGTTTGTATATAATAGCTCTTCTTAATAGCACCAACAGGCTTAGGGGATGAATCTGAGGTATTATGAAATGATAGTATTTCAATTTTGATTGTACAGAACTATGGATACAATAAAGATTACCTACTGCCTCTAATTGCACTGTTATCTCCTCTATATGCTCCTCAGCAAGTTGTTCATCACTGTACTGATCATGATCAGTGTTTACCGTTTCAAGTGGTGGCTGCTCTCCAGTTACATGTTCTTCATTCTCATAATTCACTTCCACCATTCCTAACACTAACTCATGTTCTTGTTCCTCAGTTACTTCTTCATTCTCATCGAGCTCATTGTCATGTTTCTCCTCTTCATGCACCATTCCATTCACTAGACCATCTTCTGATTGTTCAACTGTGGTTTCATTCTGCTGTTGGTCACCGTGACTTTCCTGTTTGTTATTTGCTGAAAAATTACTATCATATTAAATTATATTTGAAATGTAAGAAAATTTACCTTGGTCTTCTTCCTCAGATGACAGTGATGGATCACTATCAGTCTCCTCTTCATCATCAGAAGTACTTGTATAATCACATTTAGTAAGAATTGCTACATTGCAAAACTGAGATCGTGAAATTACACCATAGTCATTGTTAGGTGTGAATTCTCCTCCATCAATGAAGTTAAAGCAGTATTGTTGTTCATAGGAACTTGGGTATGCAATGGCAAAAGAAAGAAATTGTATTTGCCCTTCATTTTCTATATCTACACAGTGTTGAAGCTCAATGGTTAGATTTTTTAGAACAGCTTTAGAGACTGTGATAGCATATACAGCACTGACTAATTCAGTTCCCTCAGGTAGAATGAAGTTCCCTCAGGTAGAATGAAGTTCCCTCCAGCAAGAGCACTCACTCTCACTTCACATGTTTCAAGAAGAGAAAGAGTGCTTTGAGAAACACGAAGACAAAAACCACATTCCTTCCATTGAAAGAACTGATGTTTGTCTCCTTCTATGAGAAACAGCTTCTGTCCAGCAATTAAGGCTCCATGTAGTAGATCTGAACAAATGAATTAATAATAGAATCAAAAACAATCAGTCATATTAAACACATCACCTGTCATTGGAGTTAATTCATTGAATTGTACACCAATATCACAACATGTAACTTCCAGATCTTCTGATAGAACTGATAAATCTTCCAAGTCCTCTGTTATAAAAAAATTAGTGACTGAAGTGGTAATGTACACATAATTATTAAACATGTTTGGGAAAAAAGATTACTAACAAGATATCAAACTGAAATAATAATTTAGTTCATAATTACTCAAAAGAAATAATTCTGCAAGAGCTCACCTTCAGTGCTACTTTCAATTACAGAAGAACTATTAGTCTGCATGTCTTTTGATTGTTGCACAGAGAAATCATCATCTATAGTACTAGTCTCAACACCTAAAATACAAACATAATGATTTTTGTGTATATGCCATTAATCATATATGCAGAAGTCTATGGACATGAATATCGATATTAATTTAGCAATAAAACTACTTCTTGTGATACTTTGTACATAGATAAACAAAATTAATATGTACAGTGAAAAAACTAACCTTCAGATGAACTGTGTTGCGAGTCATTCTTAATAATTGCAACTTGGTTGCAAATATCATCCTCCATTTCCCCTTTTATGTCTGTGCTGTGAGATCCTTCATTGTCCATCTCCTTAACATTGCCTTTGTTTTCAAATCTTGTCGCTTTGGAACAAAAAGCAACCAGTAAATAAAAATATTATGCATGTGTAAACCACGAATATTCAAATAGAAAATAATGTATGACTTTGTTAACATTAACATATTGCAAAGATCATTTTAATAACAGGTTTTCATCACATGAAATAGGAAACTTTGGTCAGTGTTTTATGAACATACCTTTTATCTTGTTTTGCTGTTTTAGCATGTCTATTTCATATGCCATTTTAAGTATTACTTCTTTTTGAGCAAGTTTTACTATACATGAACAATTATGAGTATGAACAAGTATAGTTGTGTTTTATATTAATATCTTAATTATGTATGTGGAGTGATAATTATTGACAATAAATATATATTATTTACCTTCCAGATCACTGTATTCATATTCCTTGGCAAGCAAAAATGATTTTTCTTCATCCAGCAATAGTTTATTTTGTATATCTGGTTCTGATATGGAATCAATCATAATTCAACTTTCATGATACAAACATAATTATCTTAATAGTAATAAAACATTATTACCTTGACCAGTTTTGTTAGATTCTGAACCATGCTCTTTTGTTGACAATGGAACTCCTCTATCTTCAGCCTTGGACTCTGATATTGCTATAGTACATAATTATTTACATTTATCTTTTGCATATATGCTTAATATTAACATGTATCTACATACAACTATAGATAATTATTTACATATGATTATAACAGACTGTGGTATTATAAATAATACAGTTACACTAGAACTCTATATACTGTTAAAGTACTTGTGGAGTTTTGTAAGATAACTAAAGACTATAATTATGCAAGTATAAATATAATTAATGTTAATCACCTGGATTTTTGTCAAGCAGAATATGAGACTTGTCTGATGGAACTTGTACATCTTCTATGCTTTGGATAAACACCGAGACACCAGGAATATCAGTAGTGAGCTTTGTCAATAAGCTTTTAGCATTGTATCTCTGCAGATATGAAATATTATCTATCATGACATCAGAAAGATTAACTCGTGGAGCAATACCATCTTCATCTTCAACTTTCTCTGTATACTCTGGATTATATGTGGAGAACAATTCAGTTTTAGAAATGTTGATAATATTTTGGTATACATCATTAGTGTCTGGAGAAGTTATAACTCCAAGTCGTGTTAGAACTGTCTTATATTTATCATCATCTAAATCTTGTATATTAGATGGAAGTTTCACAACTGGTTTAATTGTCCATACTAGAGATGCACAATCAAATACTACTGCTTCGTTTAGTTTAGTAAGGCCAATATCAAGATGTAGAAATCTATGTGGAGGTTGACAGGGAACCTTAATCCAACTGAAAGCATGTAAACTGGCAACCTGTACAAAACAAATATCTCCTATTTCAGATAAATAGTATGCATTATCTGATGAGTTATACCACTCTTTTCCCTTTTCTGAGAATAGGTACTGGATTAAAACATCAGAAGCTTTACCAAGATCTTTATGATTACCTTGAGAAACTTTTTTACAAAACTTGATATATTCATCAAATGTAACCGTAACTCGAAGTCCAAGATAACGAAAAAAATCCATCCTTAATTCCTCTCTATACTCTTCACTTAGGAAAAGAAACTCATCAGGAAATATAGTAAAGATGGGAATAGTGTGATCACTAAACTCTTTAACAGGTAAAAGCTGAAGTGGGTTTAATGGAGACTGTAAACATGCCAATTCTTTAAGGTTTGCTATAAATGTACGTGCATGATGTCCTCTTTCATTGTGGAGTTGGACATCGTGTTTAACTTCCTGATACAGATGCTCTCTTATGTAGAGTAAGTGTTGCTTTCTTTCATCATGTGTGAGGGTATTGAATTGTGGAAAAATGAGTTGCCTGTAGATATCCTTTTGATCCAATTGTGACCCCAATAATGAAAAATCATGGCCGCATAATTTTCTCCATGAACCATTGTATTCTAAGAATACAACTGTGTCACTAGGAGCCCATTTGTCATAGCCTGCATTGCAGAAACCCAATGGCCACAAGTAAACCTTCTTCTCTCCTAGATTTGTCAATTCTCCCAGGATTGACTTGAATAAAGGTAATGCTTTGATCTTGTCCTCTATTTGAGGATTGTGTCTGTAGCTTGTTCTACTCAGATAGTCTAGTAGAGTATCAACATCATCATTGTTACTTGTGCTTAGATTATTACGTATTTTCTGTTGATAATGCATGTGAAACAGGACAAGCAAAATACAATCATAGTCTGTCATTTTTGGACAGTATTTTGTGATGGTTTGGTTAGTTGTTGTTGATACATTATCAAGCACTGGTATACCAAGATGATGTAGAACATCAAATGCATTCAGGAGCTCAGAATCCAGAATATGGTATATATCTTCTACTGTTGGATCATCAGGTTTCACAACAGGAAGAATTTTAGAACTTGTGCTGTACAAGTGTTTGTTGGTGGCTGGAAGAAATGCCCAGGAACTCACAATGGATTTTTGATGATTTGTAAATAATGTGTCTTCTTCTGATGAGATGCATTCCCAAATATGTTTCAGGGTTTCCATATTTAACAACTCATCAGAGTTATCAACAACTGTATGCTTTAACTCTGATGGAAAGTTATCGGTAATCAGACTATTGATGATATGGAAGCTCACATCTTGTGACTCAAGGAAGTAGGAGGAACATAATCTTGTGGATAGCAAAGAAGGATGTAAGAATGCAGACAGACTTTTGCTAAAAAGATGCGTGAAAGAGCTGCACATTATTTTGTTGTGTTCATCAAAATTTCTCAAGTGGTTATCAGCTGTGAGTAACAGTGGATATCCAAATGGAGGATTAGGGAATTGTTTTTGATAAGATAATACTGCTGTAGTATTAAACGTATACCTAAGGAAGTCAGCAAACTTCTCTTTAGTTTTAAAAGGCGTCTTTTCAATATGACATGGGCACCCATGCAGTAATATGTGAGAATGATAATGACAGTAGTATTCATAAACTGAAGCTGGGTTTGCAATGGGTGGTTTATACTCTTGTAAGTGTTTGTAAAGCCTATGTGGAGCACATGTTAATACCATTTGTATTCTACGTAAGATTGAAATTATATGTTTTTCTCGTGGCTGAAAATAAGCCTGACAAAATGGTGTCTGTTCATCATGTAGAACATTCCACTGTACTTTAACTTCATCTTTCTTTCCCTTTCTCATAAAGATCTCTGAGGCCAGAACACGAGGATTGGCCAACCACAGTTTCTTAAACACAGATTGTGCCAAGAGCACACAGTTTGGCTTTAATGGATTGGCTTTATGAGAAGTCAATTGCACATCATCTTTTGACTCTTTCCAGTAAGGAAACAGCTCATAATATTGATTAATATTATCGTAAAACCGGTTTCTATCTTCATATGGTTCATCACTGATGTAATGATCACAAGCTTCAATAAGAAAATGAACGTACGATGAAGAAATAGCTTCCATAAGTTTATCATTCCATTCCTTCTTTTCATCTTGTCCTTCAGTATCTCCTGACCAAAGTGAATGACGATTACTACTCAATACAAACTGACCATTAATGTGAACTGGAAGGCCAGATAGTCCTGGTAATGGTAGAAAACAAAAGATCTTTCCTAATGGAATGTCACTTATATCTAATGAAGCTGCTATACCATGTTTTGGGAGGACTTGACTAATATATCCCCATTTCTGAGAAGGATTTTGAATGTCTCCTACTCCTTGTTGAATGAGCCACTTCTCTTTGTGTGTAATATACTCTTGATGAAGACTATACATCTTTGGTAGTGGACTAACATACAAGTTTAGTAAAGATTTGTCCTCTTTAGATTCAATACTCAATGGGTATGTGACTACATGAGGTATTTTGGTCCTTATGAATTCTCGTAAATTCTTGAACAATTCATCATGACTCTGCTTTGCTTCAGCACTAAGATGAGCTTCATAACTTACTTTCAGCTGAAATTCATTGGACTGGTCATCAATTACATAGTAATGGAACACTGTTACGTGATTGAGAAAAAGAAGGGCTTCCTTGATCATTGGTACCCACACGTTTAGCATATGCTCCAAGTTTTCAGCTGTTAGAGGTTTTGTCATTAATTTGTTTTCAATAATCTCAGACTTTAGTATCTGCTGTAGGGTATATCTTAGTGGAAAACGAAACAGAGAACCAGTCTGGAGACCTGATGGTTGGTTAGGAAGCGGTTTATCTTGTAAATATGCATTACGTAAATCAGACATAGCAACCCAGAAATCTTCTTTTAGATTATTATAACATCTTCCAGGATTACTAATATTGGCTCCTGGTATGTAGTAACAGTGTGGATCAAACACACACAAGGTATTCCCTCCTGTAATGAAACTAGGACAGTCAGTGATATGATAGACAACATTGAACCCGATACCAAACTGTCCTATTGACTCTAGATCATCTCGTTTTGATCCAAGACCCAGTTTCTGGATTCCTTCTATATCTTTCTCTGTGAAGTTTGCATCATTCCAAACCAATAAAGCTGGTCCTTGAAGCTCCTCCCACTCTTGAGAAGGTATTCGTTGTTTCCCATGTGTCCTCTTATCAAGAATAACACACATCTTAGTGGCTTTAGCATCATCAGCATTCAGTAATAACTCTTTGATTAGTGTAACATCAAGAGGGTAATCTCTAAGAATATTCTTGATCCTCTGTGTCAATTCTTCTCGTTGACCAAATGGTATGCCACCAAACTCTTGATTTCCTGTGGCATATTTCTTCAAGAATTCACTTCGTATTTGCTTCACTCCCAAACACAGAGCTATGTCTTTGTTAAGAGTTGAATGAACTAGTAAACACTCCTTATCAACTGGTAACCATGGTGAATCATTGTGTGACAGTTCAGTGGCTGGATACAGAGTATAACTGTTATCTGGTAAAACAATATCAAATTCGTTCAGATCCTTCATATTTTCAGCTTTATTGTAGTTCAGTTCGTGCATAATTGCATCTAATATCTTGTGACAGCTATCGGGAAGAGAGTTCTTCGCAAATTGTTGATACATTTTATCCAAAACACCAATTAATGTCTTAACATCAAATCTGTGTTCAATGCATAAAACCTTAGTTAGCGACTTTCTCTCTGATAACATAGGAGGTAGTTGGAACAAATATGGTCCATTTTCTCTCCAATCTCTAGCTACGTTTTCTGGACTAGTAAAGCAGTTTCCTGTCCAAATGAATGGTTTATTTCGAAAAGTAATTAATGTTTTCTCAGCTTCAGTAGGTTCCTGTGGTTTCTCTACTTCCTTTGAAGTCGCAAGATAAGAATATGTTGGCCTTTCCAATTCCAATTTCCTGTCCAAAGCTTCGTATGATATACGACATGTGTACTCGACTATATTACACTTGTCAGAGACTTCAATCGTACTACATTCAAATGTATCAATGAGGCATTTTAAATGTAGTAGGATGTTATTAAGATTCGGTGTGGTTTGAAATCCAAGGTGAGCATGCAGTGACCTTGATATATAACCGCAACCTCCTTTATCAGGTAGTTCTGTATTTACCAGAACTTTCTGACTCCCCAACATAAAACAGTTGTTTTTCAAATTCATCTGGTCTGAATAGAACATTTGTGACGGGCATGAAAATTGCAAGCCTTCACCTTTCCAAGATAGAAAGTAATCATCTGGTTTAGGAAGAACAGGAATGAAAGGAATTTGCTTGAGTTCTTGTAGTTGAGGAATATTTAGAATTGGACTTTCTGTATGGTGAATGGTAGAGTAAAATGAATAAGATGGTTTCTGTCTGAGTGTAGGCTTGATAGATTCCTGTTCTCTCTTAATATTTTCTTCAATGCATGAGATGATTAGTTTCACTCTTTTCAGAGCTTTCGTATTGTTTTTGCCATAGACTGACTGGACGTTCATTGCACATTTCACAACTACATCCCAGGGAAGATTTGAGGTCAGTAAACCTATATCCAACATGGTTTGATGTACTGACTTTTGTTTACAAAATTCATTAATGGGAAACATTTCACTGTCTGGATCAAAGAGTTCATGAATGTCAGCTGAAGGCTCAACCAACTGAGAAGCAAGTTTCAGTTTCTGACCATTTGGTGTACAAGGAATGCTAGGATTATTCTGAAGAATGTTCATTAACTCAGACTCATCGAAAGTAGTAAGCTCATTAGCAACAGTTAAGAACATACTAAAGAGAACATCATTACGAATGTTACATTCTTTGTCGAAGGAAGAAATATTTTGAAAGAATTCTTGTGAGAACTCAAGTTGGTCTATCATGCGAAGAGCTCCTCTCAATACCTGTTGAAGTTGTGTGAGATAAGAAGTTGGAAGATATACTACAGGTATTTGAAGGATATCTACAGCTTTAGTGACACATTGTGGAATACTACTTGACCCTATTTGTAGTAGTATATTTGGAGACAAGAACCTACTTTGGCCTAATGTTAACCACTGATTGGTAGCACTAGAATGAAAGAGATTTTCATTGGATACGAGCTGATAAAATTGATTTATCAGACTTTCCCATGGCTGCTTGATAGATAATTGCTCGGTAAGAGGTAGTAAAGCAAAGAAATCATACTCAACAAGCTTGTTTGAGTTGTGTAAATCTTTCAGTAGTTTTAGTAGTTTACAGTAGGCTTTTGGAATGACTACCTCCATTAACTTGAGATTCCACCATTCTCGTGAGTCTGATGGACTACTGGATGAGGTACTGGTCCATATACCACTTCTATTACTCATAACAGCAAAGTTAGCACTTACATGTACTGGAAGACCTGTACTAGGAACTGATAATGGAAGAAAACAGAACACTGAACCTTCATTTAGTGGTTGACATCTGAATTGACCTGACTCTTCAGTAAGTTGACATGCTACAGTAGCTAAACTCTGCTGATTCTGATGCTGATATATGTCATGTAATTGTTCTGTGTGAGATGAGACAAGCCAAGTTTCTTTTCTTATAGTATCTGAAAAAAATGAATGTGTTTCCACTTTCCTTGTATTATCCCTGTTGTCTCTTCTCTCTATGATGAGTTGTAAGGATGCTGCACTATCGTTATTCCTTATCGACTGGAATGTTATTTTCTTTACATGATTCAAAAAAAGCAACAGCCTTGATCCATTTTTAGCCAAATCTTCTTGTAGTTCATTTACTATTGACTCGCCATATATAGTTGAACTGATTTGACTAGCATTTTTTCTGAATGGGAATCGAAACATTGTACCACTGTATGATTTAGATGTATCAAAACCAAACAAGCCTTGATATGGTACTAACTGTTGTGACTTCAAAATGAATTTGGACATGTACTTCATTCGTTTACCTGGTTGGTTTTCATTCTTTACTACTCCTCTCAAATGTTTGAGTGTTGGATCAAAGATGTAAAGCCATTCACCACTCACAAAGGAAGGAATATCTGTCATGTGGTATACTGAACAGAAGCCAACTCCAAACTTACCGATTTTTAATGGTTTGTCTTTCTTTGTTGCTCCAGCAAGTTTTGTTATGTTAAAAAGGTCTTCTTCAGAGAATGTACTGTTATTGTGAACTACTAGAGCTGGACCATGACTATCTGCCATTCCATTGAACAATAATCTATCAGTTGTATGAGAACGAGCATCGTAAAGAATGTTTACCTCTGTAGCCTCTGCATCATCAGCATTCTGGATCATCTCTTTGATAATTGTGACTCCATCTTTGTATTCCTTGAGGATATTGCTGAGTCTAGTAGTCAGTGGTTCGTGTTGACCAGCATCTTCAAACACCTCTTCAGTGATGTCTAACTGATCACTCAAAGGTGTCAATCCAAGTTGTGGAGCTAGGTGAGCAACACTTGAATGGACCAATTTGTACTCCTCATTTGATGACTTGGCAATCTGAAGCAACATATCATTATCTGTATAGGCAACTTCGTCTCTAGGTAGAAGTTGAGGGTAAGTTTCATCACTTTCTATAGGTACCAAGATCTCGTGTTTATTAATTAGATCAGGATTCTGAACTGCCCATTCTAAGATATTCTTGATTGTAGATCTGGCATCATGATCACTGACATGATACTGTTCTTCTCGTATTGTTTGAAGTACAGATAAGATTTGTACTGGGGTAATGTGTTTCACTACGCCAAATGTATTGAGAAGTGATTCAAACTCGCGCATTCTTGACGGGAGAACAAACATAAATGGCTCAATGTTCATTCTGAAAGAGGGATTTGCTTGGAGCGCACATATTTGTGGACTAAAAAATGTTGAATTGCTTTCAACCCAAACCCAATTTTTAATGGAATCTAAATTAATTACATGCATATCACATGAGCAAAGATATCGATATGTTTGAAAGGCTATTTGTTCCAGAATATGAGACTCAATTTCTGTTTCGTTATCAATCACATTTTCAAAGTGTTTAACTACAGCATTTGCTAACTCACGTTTTGAAGTAGATAAGCTCTCACACATTTGAGAAGGAAAGTTCTCTACAAATATAGCTTGAGATCCAACTATCCTGTACAATTCTGTTGAATCAAGTGTTCCTGAATGAACTACTACATTTTCTGTATTGGAGGAGGCAAAACATTTTGGATACAGCATGGAGGCTTTCCATGTCAAACATTGTGGGTAATCTGAAGGTGGATCACTAGCTACTGGAAGGAAGTTGTAACTTCTTGCTCGTTCTATCATGGCATCTTTTAATGTTCTGTTTTCATTGCCCCAGTAACCCACTTGTACCTTAACACTATGGTTTGTAAGATTTGGATATGTGTTAAGAACTTTAATCAAAGCCACCATTCTTGAATAGCTTACCGGACTACATTTAACAGGGACTATACTAGAATTAGGATAGGGCTGTATAGTACAAATAATATCATATATGTCTGTAGCTGTCACTGAGGTTCTCAGGCCGCATTCACGAAGATGAAAGATGTATGATTGATATTCATCTTTTGGAAATACAGGCTCATCCAGGTAGAGCTGTGAGAGGAGTTGATCTTGAGGATCAAATAAGGTTGAAGGGGATTTCCTCTCTCCTGAGTCAACAGTTACAAACGGGAGTGTTGAAATAGCCTTGGTGAAGGAAGTTCGAGATTGAGGGAACTTCTGTAAGAAAAGATACAGGCTATCCAGTACACTTTTCATGAAATCTGTCAAGTTCCCAACAGGAAACTGGTTGCAATTAATTTTTGGAAATACCACATTCTCTAGAAATTCTATTCCATCCATAATGTTTACATGGCCACCTAAATTCTGCAGAATTTTACTATTGTTGTTCTTATCAATAACCAAAGGCTGGCTAGGAAGCAAATCTGTTCTAAATTCAAAATAGTCCCCTTGAACAACTGCCTTGTTACCCATACCCTGTGATTTTAACGTATTGATGGAATAACGCACGCCATGATACTGTAAAACAGAGAAAATAGACATTGCACAGATCCTGTTGATCCTACCTGCATTGGCGAAACTGGTATGTGTAGCTGCTAGGAAATCCTGGAGTGCACATGCTTCATTATCTGTCAGTTCTGTATTACTAAGGCTATACAGAGGAATGGCATCTATTACCTCACCTGCTTCAAACTGGTAAATGTATGTAGTAATTAGTCGATGACTTAAATATGAGAAATCATTTACACTAGTTAGTGTGATGCCAAACTTCTCAAGAGTTGTTCTTAAAGTTGACATGATGGAATAATGGGCATATTGTGTCACATATATTAATCCTGCTTGCTTGTTTAGTGTGTGAATACTAATTGAACCATTTGAATGTTTAACAGGTACTATATATTTACTTTGAAATATACCCAAATCATAATTCTGAACCCATTTCCAAAATTTCTCAAGCTGTTGTTGTGACCATGACTGTGAGTTTGATTGAGGAAGAAGCTGAGCTACTTCATCAACACCTAAGATTGTAAGCTGTGTTACACTACTGTTAGCTACATTTGTTAACTGTGTATGAACAAGTGGATAGCTTGATAATAAATCAACCATCATGTGTTGAACACCTGGTAGGAGGTCATATCGAATGGAAGTATTACAAATGTATATATGGGAAGATGCAAGGTACATGCTCATTTTCTGAAAGGTAGCAAAACTATAATTTACAAGAGGTATCAGCTCAAGGCCAATCATGTCAGAATAATTATTATCTGACAAGCAATACTGAAGAATATCCAGCTTCTCTTCATACGACATAGATGTGTAAGCATAAGGATTCTGCCTGAGATAATTCCTCAAATGAGAAGGTCCAATAATTGAAACACTTCTCTTGTAGTAATGCTCTATTGTGTTCCACTGATCTGTTGAAAGCTCAACTACTTTTGCTCTACAAAGTAAAAGAACCTTTTTCACAGCTGGAGAGAGTGATCCAGCTTTGGGAACAAACATTGCCTCTGTTAATGAAATCCATTGACCGTTATTAGCTTCTGTATAAACTATGCTATTGTAAAGCAGTATCGTTTCAAATAGGGTCTTCAAAATACCTTCCCATGGTGTATTTTGTACTAATTGCAAGGAAGGCCAACAATTGTATACTATCCTATGTGGAAGAGAAGGCACTCTTACCAGTGCTTGAATTAGCTGAGCATAGCAATGTGGCACACAGTATTCAACAAGCAGCTTATTCCATGTGCCTTCTTGATCATCTTGTCTTTCTTGGGCTTCCCATTTAAGAGATCGTCTGTTGCTACTAACAGCAAATGTTCCATTGACATGAATGCCAAATGGTGTCTTGTCCTCTGTTGGAAGAGGAAGAAAGCAAAAGATTCGACCTTTGGAATGAGCATCAGTATCACTGACCTCAAATGCCGTACCTACCCAGGGAAGGACATGTTGTTTTTCAGCTAATGCTAATACCTTGGGATTATCACTACCTATTCTATGCACTACTAGCCATTCATATTCACTCTTTCTGCTCCCATCAATCATTTCAATATGAAAATGAGCTGTCTCTTGAATTACTTGCCTGACAGCATATGGAGATTCCCCTGTGAAGGTCGATTCTACACGTCTAACTAACAACTGTTGTTCACTCTGACGCTTTGTAGAATCACGCGAACTAATATATACTTTGAAAACTTGCTCAAAGTTTCCCAACTGTGAAATCTCAACTACTTCTATTGAACAAACGGATCGCAGAAATAAGAGTAGGTATTTTGCTTCTGCTTTCAAAGCCTCTAGTAGCTTTCTTAGTTTTTCAACCGTGTAAACTTCATTAGAAAGTTTGGAGGCTCTATTGCGAAGTGGAAATCGAAACAATGTCTTACCATCGAATGATGGAGAATGCATGGAGAAATCACCTACTCCATTAAAGGGGCGTACTAAATCTGGACAGGTATACCGCACATCTTTCAAGTAATACCCTTTACCAGACTCACCCTTCCAAATGTGTTCTTGTGGTTCTAGAAATCCACAGTAGTCTTCACTAATAATAACAGGAAGATCTAGAAATGTGAAATAATAATGATATAATATATATATATATATATATATATATATATATATATATATATATATATATATATATCTATATATATATATATATATATATATCTATATATACGTATATATATATATATATATATATATAGAATAAAGAGTCAATTATTGGACACCACCCATACTTGGAAGTTATAGAGCTCTCTCTACCATTGCAACTGGAATTATTATACCATGGTAAGAAAGTATAGTAAATAATATTCCTGCATAACAAGTTTGATGATCGCTTGCTTGGTCTTGGAGTTATAAGCTTGCAAAAATTAAATAAATGACTACTGTACCATCTGCTGCAACAACATCTACTTTAGTCATAAATAAACCAAATCTCGTCTCTTACAGTTGCTTGACTGATTTTTGTATTCAACTATCTGGACCACTTTGAGCAATCAATAATCCGCCACATCTTTTTGGAATTAGTATAGAGTTCAATTGGAAATTCTTCAAATTTTATTAGTCACCAAAAAAAATTTTAAAATTATACAAACACTGTTACTATTTACAAGACCAAACAAGTGATCGTCATGACACTTGTTATGCAGGGATATTACTTAGTATACTATGGTGTAGTAATTCCAGTTGCAGTGGTAGAAAGAGTGCTATAGCATCCGAGTATCGGTGGTGTCCGATAATTGACACTTTACCCTATATATATATATATATATATATATATATATATATATATATATATATATATATATATATATATATGTAATATTTATAACACCCTACGAGTGCTATATTGGATTTATATGCACTGAGCCCGAGGGCAAGGTGCATATAAATCCAATATAGCACGAGTGGGCGTGTTATAAATAATATATTTCACGAAAGACAAAACCTTTGTTGATGTCTGATGCTTCTCCTACTTTTTGTCTTCACTTTGGAGAAGGTAAGCATTGTTTTCTTGTAGTCTGTTTCGACGGCAGGTACTATATCTGACCACAGGGTGCTATATCTGATTTATAAACCTGTGGTTTACTTTGATGTTTCGCCGTATCGGGATATATGTATAGGTTATATCACAGTACGAGTGCTATATCAGATTTATAAAAACCGAGCCCGAGGGCGAGGTTTTTATGGCCCGTAGGGCCATCCCTATGATTGCTTTCCCACGGGTTCGAACTATATATATATATATATATATATATATATTTATATGTTTGTGTCACTTACGCGAGTATGCGTTGTATACGTAGTTAAGGAAGTTACATCATTCCCGGGGGCTCGGTCAATTAATTGGCGTGGCGCATAAAAGAACGCGCGCTCAAGCTCTACAGACCAGCAGAAAGAAAGCTGTGTAGCTTACGTAGAAACTGGAACTAATAGCTAGCTATTCTACCTGAAATATATTATTAAAGTTCTACAAGGTTCTTTAAAAGGTAAACAGAGTAGAGAATCAAAATAATAACTATAATAGGCATCATAAAGTTAGCCATGATTACTGAATGCTGGACACCACAAAGCAATCATAGGGATACTTTTTTTCTCTATTATATCTTGTTATAAATCTGATATAGCACGAGTGGCTGTGATATAACCAATATTATATCACGAAACACAAAACCTTTGTTGATGTCTGATGCTTCTCCTACCTTTTTGTCGGCACTTTGGAGAAGGTAAGCGTTGTTTTCTTGTAGTCTGTTTCGACGGCAGGTGCTATATCTGACCACAGGGTGCTATATCTTATATATAAACCTGTGGTTACTTTGATGTTTCGCCGTATCGGGATATATATATATATATATACACATATATATTATATATGTGGTATTCATTAGAATATTTTTATTCTGTGAAGATATAATATTCAGTATAACTATTATTATTATTATAGTGTTTCTTCTTTAGAAACATAATCATAATTGATGAATACAATAATTATCAAGAAATGTTAGCACACATGATTCACCTGTAATGTGATAGACAGAATTGAATCCAATTCCAAATTTCCCCACTTTGTGAGGATTCTTTGCTTTATCACTGTGCTGCAAGCTTTGTATACTATCCCAGTCTTCTTTCTTGAAAGGGGCGTTATTAAATGACATCAAAGCAGGACCTTGGAATCGGTCCAGTTCACTGGTACTTTCCACCAAATTTTGTGGGAGTGTTTGCATGTGACGACAATCTAGGTAAAACCTGACTTCTGTAGCCCTGGCATCATCAGCATTCTGAATGATTTCCTGTGTAATGAACATGACACAATGATGTTGATTGCATGCATGGTCAGTATTACTTAACTCATTATATATATATATTATATAAATAACAAGGATCAAGAATATAATATATCTGTTAAGTTTTTTTTTAATGACTGCAAATCTTTTTACATATCACTTTAATTCTTGTTCAACGGAGATAACAGAATTAAATATTATAATTTAATAGTCATGACACTATAGTACTCATAGGATGTATGTTAGAGAAGTGACTTTGACTCACATTGACAAAAGAAAATATCTGTCATTACAATTATTATATGTGTCACAAGTTGTGGGGAAATAGTCGAGAAGGTAACATTATTTTGTAGCAATTGCTCTACTCTTTACCGACTACAAAGTATTAAAGACTGAGAAACATCTAACAGTACGTATGGTGTGTATGACCTAACTCACTTTGAATATCTGTCCACTTGGATATTCACGCAGTATACTAGAGATCATCTGATACAATGGAGGTCTTCTCTGACCGAACGATTCCCCAATAGGACGAGCTGGAGACAATCCAGCCATGATTTGTTGAAGGCAGACCCTAACGAATAGGCCGAGGGAGGGTCTAAAAATGAACTTCCTTTTGGGTGAAGCCTAACAAGTCTTGGCCAAAATTTTACTTGAGCTCAACCAACATGCATGTTTACACTAAAGCAGAAAAATGCTTATGGTGAGAATTTTCCTCTGATCATCGTTTCAAGGATCCTACATAATTACAATAATAAAACACTATTACTATAACTATATAATATATGGATTACAGAACTGAAAAAAAGCTAGTATCAACAAAGAAAATAATATTGACAACTGTAGATACAATAAAAAATAATATTCTATAAAGCAGTACAAGACTAAAATTGTTACTGCTCTTGATTTGTCTGTTGCTCATTAGAACGAAATGTATCTTGTGTATACTACAGTAAACATAAGAGAATGTAAGTTTTGAAATCAACAAAACACTGAAACCAGTCATGATATATTATTGTATTACTGTTACATGATCATGAAAGAATGAACATAATTATATTTTCAAGTATATAATTTATAATATATAATTATTGTATTTGTATATGTAGGGCTGAGAACCATAGTGGGCTAACCCCAAAAAATCAACTACTGGAAATTGTCCACACAAAAAGTATATATCCTACTACCAAATATAATTATTTTGATCTGCTCCAGAAACACATTTTGAGATTGTTTTCATGTTAGCCTGGGTATACAGTGAAACTCCTATATTCTGGACACTCTTGAAACAAATATCCATGCTCTCAGCCTTCAATTATATAATTTATGGGTTTTCTCATTTTAGGGTGTCCTCAATAGAGGGGTTTCACTCTATTACTGTTTCGTGGATTAGACCACCATGCTCTCAGCTCTTCAATTATATAATTTATGTATTACACGGGTGTCCTCATTTCAGTGTTTCCTCAATAGAGGGGTTCCACCGTATTACTGTTTCATGGGTTAGACCATAATGTATGTATAGTTTAGTCATTTAGTCATGTATAAGTTATTTTGTCAGGTATAAAGCCAACCACACACTATGCAACATTGTTATTTGTTAACATTAATGGGTTATTTTAACCCCCATTTGGTTACATGTGTTTCAATTCATTCTGAGACTGTATAATCAATGCTGATTTTGCTAGATAATGTTTACAAGTAGTAATTTATTTCTTTTTGATCTTGATCTATAATAACTATAGTATATAAAGTAAACATGCCATAATAAAGAATGGTAACAACAATGTACATGTATTGTAAACATGTAAATCCCATATTAATCGTGTAGATGTGCTGAATTTTAAACATGTTATTTGCGTTCAAATTCATGTACTTAATTATGTTAATTACTCTGGAATGAGCAAGTAACATCTGTTGTTTTTGCAGATGTTAGAATGGCAATACTAATAATACACACAGGTTGTATCTATAAATGCTTGTTACATATGCTTTATTATGACATGTACTTTGTACTATTCATCAACATCAAATGAACCATAACTTAACCATAAATATTACCTAGCAGGAAAAACAGTTAAATCGGCATTGAGAAAAATAGAGACTCCTGTAACCAACTAAAGGTTAAAACACCCTATTGTTTTACAGTGTGAAACAATTCTTCTTGGATCTTTCATGTAACACTCACAATGTTTTTATAGTTAAGTCATTTAGTCATTAAGTCATATCATAATTGTTTGCTATAACCTACACAGTACTAGTAGAGTACACATTCTACATGTCTTATCAAAGGTGATATTTAATTTATAAAACAAAAATATTGAACTTTACATGTGCCTAAAAAAATTCAAACTTTCAGATATCCCTCTCACATCTATATACACACATCCCCCTGCAGCTGCTAACACAGCGACCACTCTAAATCTTGTAGATATAGAGATAATTATTACTTACCTCTCAATTTGCATGGTAAATCTAATTAGCACTGTATACTGGAAATAATCCCTTCATATGTACTAATTAAGTTGTAGCTAAAGGACCACGAAGGGGACAGAATATTTTTCTCCATGGCCATCAGTCGCTTAAGTGTTGATCCAAAGTATAAGCTAGGTATTTGTACTATTTTGTTACTACTACAAAGATTGTCATTTAGCTATTTTATTTTTATCCCTTTTCAGTATCAAACCAACAGTGGTGACATGCTGAAGATGAATTAAGTACATTGGTCTTCATAATTATGTATACCACAGAAATAAAACTGTAGAATGATCAATTTTTACAGATTCTGTAGCTATACATATGCCTGTCAGGATTGTATGTTATGATCCCCAAAAATACTATTTATGACAGGATGGAAAGAACAGTGATAGAGGTGACATATTTAAGAAGCTGGTTAGTGAATTTATAAAGTATACATCTATATCAACTTTTTCTGAGTAATGATTCTAGTGAGGCAGGAATGTTGTTTGGTAGGATACAAATTATATTACTGTCTTTTGTTATATTTTACTGCTAATCTTACAATTACAAATGAAAATACAAAAAAGGAATAACAATTCAAACGAACATGGCAAAATCATGAAAATTAATTAATACAACCAGAAACCTCATGAATCAAAGGGATAGTGTTATATTCATGTCTTGCTTGGTTGCTTCTAACCATTCTTCTGTAAGTGTCTCTGAAGCATATATAAAAGCACCTCCAATTTTATTAAAAGCATCCAGAAACTTCTTACAGTGCTTCTCCATGCTTACTTGATTTTTTATCCATTCCATCCCAATTATAAACTCTTTCAAAATCTTGTCTGGAGTTGGATTATCTTTGACTTCTTCGGATATAATCTTTGCTTGATACATTTCTCTTGCTACACTTGGTAAAGACGTCTGTATGAGTGTAATCAATTTCGAGTGGTTATTATTTATTACAGCAACAATCAACTTCCTCAAATTAGCGATGTCAAACTGAGCTGAAATTCTTTGATCTAGAAAGATTAGACAAAAGTTGATGTTTCTATTACAATTATCTTGTCATTTGCTATTTGGTTATTTTGTACAGAAAAATAGTTTGATGCTGAGGAGCAAAAATTGCCAATACCCAATTGAATAACAGTCATTTGTGTTTGATACAATTCAGGTCAAATATTATTATAAAACATAGCATGAATAATTCCCTTTGATGCTACATGCTCTAATGAGGAATGTATATAGTATAAATCCCAATTCATAATATGAACCGGGATTTATTTTGTATAGTAGAAACCACAAACAAGTCTAAGACAACCTAAATTCTATGCAGTGTCATTGTGGGTTCACTTCTTAAAGACCAAAATTGTCAGTAATTCGGGTATGAATATGTTTTAAATCTTATGACTTAGGATTCAACTATGAATACAATTTAAATACCACGACTCAGCAAAATTATCGATGAATATGGTTTATACACCTATTTGTTGGCTATTTAGCATTTTCGGGCTTCGCCTTTGGGATATAAATAGTATAAATTCCTCCAAATAGGTGTATAACCTATTATGATAATATCATTAGTAATTTACCTTCAACTTGTACTTGTGGCACTGAAGTTAGTTGTGTAGCAGAAACTTCTGCATGTGTGGAACAGACAAAAACATTCATTCAGGTATAGTGCACTTTTACATAAAACTAATTACGTTAAACAGTGCAGGAAGATGTAAAAGATTGGGGGATTGATGGTACATGTTACTATATATGTGTGTGTTTGTGTGCGTATGTATGCATGTATGTATGTATGTGTGCATGTTTGGAGGGCTTTGTTACGAACTCTCGCAACAGAACCTTTCATCCCTATCCTGTGGGCAAGGTGAAAGAAGTATGTATTATGTGTGTATGTATGTATGTGTGTATGTATGTATGTATGTATGTATGTATGTATGTGTGTGTGTATGTGTATGTATGTATGTATGTATGTATGTATGTATGTATGTATGTATGTATGTATGTATGTATGTATGTATGTATGTGCCGGTCTGAGAACAACCTCCTCGTGGTGCCGGTGGAACGCCTTTAGGTAACCGATGGTTCCCACCTACTCCTGGTAATAGTGGTTTAGCAATCGTTCTTGCTTTTGTAAGGAGCTATGCCATTCTAGGCGTAGAAGCATATCAGTGGGCTTGCTACCCACTGATGTGAAATCTTTGTGAATTCTTTCTTTCGTTTATTTCGTTTATTCGTCTGTTTTGAGAATTCATTTTAGCACGAGGTGACTGTACAAACCTGATTTGCATTTCTGTGTTTTTTCTTTTCTACTTTTGGTCACAGTGGTGTTTACACCACGGCAAACATCGCATCGATGAATGCTTAAAGAAGAAGATGTATGTATGTATGTATGTATGCATGCAGTATCAAGGAGAGATGTTCAATTCTTTTCACATTTTTAATTTTCAATTCCACTAATTAATTCAGCATCTAATATTATAGTTACCCAATAGTCTATGGCAGATAGTTATAATAATTATAATTATAATCAAGGGTGTAACTAGCAGTAGGCTGCTCACCCTGAAGTTTTGAACATATTCCTTAAATACTTTTTAAAATATTGTATATAATAATATTAAAATAATTTATATGGATAAATAATTAATAATTAAGTTGGAAATATATATAATTCTTTTCAGTAAATACAGCTGAGATCACTTCTATAATTATTAAATGTGTCATCAATCACTTTATTGTGTATGTTAATCACTTGTTTACAGTTTATATAACCTCTTAATCATTTGGATGCATTCTAACATGTGCTGTTTTCTAGAACCTTCTCTGTGTATATATGTTGAGTTATTTTGATTGTTTGATTATTGTTTTCTTTGGATAGTCATTGAAGTTGTCAAGACATATACTGTTACATTGGCGCAGTGGGTACTGAACTATGGCAGCTAAACCATAATTCTTCCAGATACCTTCTCTGGGGATACTACCAGTTGGGATGACTGGATTGTACACTTCAACAATTGTGCAGAAGTCAATCAGTGGGATGCTAATGCAAAACGTTCCTTCCTGAAGGTACAATTGATTGGAAAGGCACAAGCAGTTTTTCAATGGTTGCCAGAAGCTGGCCGTGATACGTTCGAGCATGCAGTCACTTCTCTGAAAGAACGATTCGAACCTTCTAGTAAACGAGACCTATATCTTGCTGAATTTTCAACTAGAAGACGAAGACCAACTGAGAGTTGGACAGATTTTGCTGAGGATCTTCGTAGTCTAGCGTCCAAAGCCTACCCAGACCTTAGTAACTCGGCTACAGAGCAAATTGTGTTAACCCACTTCATTGCAAGTATTGTTGACCAACAGATTTCATTTGCTGTAAAGCAGAAGACTCCCAAGTCCCTTGATGAAGCTGTCAGTGCTACCATCCAACTAGAAACATACCTAACAACTTCACGGATGACAAATGTAAATAACATACAGGAGAAACCTATGTGGGAGACACAATCTACAAATGCCGTTGGATGGAAAAACCAGGAGAACAAACTTGAGCAGCTACTTGAGACTATAACAATGAAATTGGAAAACCTAGAGAACCGAGTGTCACGCCAGCAACTTCCTCCAATACGTCCAACCCCTCGTATCCCTACACGAAATCAACCAGGATCACGTGTATCTCCAAATCAACCCCCTTGCCCAATAATTTGCTATAATTGTGGTAAAGAAGGACACTTTGCCCGTGGGTGTGCACTACCTTGTCAACGTTCTTTGATGTCTTCAGCACGTCCGGGAAACGACCAGCCCTCGGTATGAATGGTCAACATACTGAGGGCAGTAAAGTGACCACTAAGGGCCCTAAAGGTACTGAAATAGTTTTGTCTCCTGAAACCTTCCAAGTGTGACTTCTTGAAGAAGAGTGTTAAGTATCTTGGACATGTTGTGTCCGAATCAGACATCGCAACAGATCCAGAAAAAAAAGAACAAGTATCAAGCTGGCCAGTTCCATCTAACTGTAAGCAGCTCCAGGCATTTTTGGGACTTGCAAGTTACTATCGTAGATTTGTGAAAGACTTTGCGAAAATAGCTCGACCACTACATCGACTCACTGAAGCTAATACCCCTTTCAATTGGGACAAGACATGCCAGACTGCTTTTGATACACTTAGAGTACGGTTAGTATCAGCACCCATCTTTGCATTTCCAGACTTCTCAAAACAATTTATTGTTGATACAGATGCATCTGAAGATGGAATTGGTGGAGTTTTGTCACAGATTCATGAAGATGGCAGAGAGCATGTCATCGTTTATGCAAGCAGAAGCCTTACAAAAGCAGAACGCAAGTACAATGTCACTAGGAAGGAACTTTTAGCTGTCATTAACTTTATTACACACTTTCGTCAATACCTCTTGGGCTCCTCATTTAAGTTGTGAACTGATCACAATGCTCTAACTTGGCTACGAAATTTCAAGAATCCAGAAGGCCAGATGGCTCGTTGGTTGGAGAAATTAGAAGAGTATTCTTTTACAATTGAACATAGAGCTGGATGTAAACACAACAATGCAGATGCATTATCTCGATGGCCATCCAACATTCAAATTAGTGCCACCAACATTTCTACTGATTTCTTATATGACAAATACACCGTCACTGATCTCATCACACTACAGAGAAATGATCCTGTCATTGGACCAGTTATTGAAGCTAAAGAGAAGGGTGTGCAGCAACCATCCATGGATAGCACTACTAGATATAGTAGTCGATGCAGAAGGTTGTTCCAACTGTGGGACCAATTAACTCTTGATCAAGGTGTTCTATTTCGTCAGTTTCATGATTCTACCCACAATACCATACATCACCAGCTAGTTGTGCCTGAAACCGTTAAAGATCAAATTCTGGAGCAGCTCTGCGCTGGATCTGTAGGAGGACACTTGGGGCGAGAGAAAACACTGAGTAAGTTGAAAAAACAATTCTATTGGCCGGGACATTATAACGATGTTAAAGACTGGTGTTCATCATGCCCTGACTGTGCTACTCGAAAGATGCCAATTCCTAGAGGTCAAGCTCCCTTGTCAAACATTACAGTTGGCAATCCATTACAGTTAGTAGCTGTTGACATTTTGGGGCCTTTCAGGACAAGTTACAACAAAAATTCCTACCTTTTGGTTGCTGTAGACTACTTTACGAAGTGGAGTGAGGCATATCCGATTCCAAATCGAGAGGCATCAACAGTGGCACAACTCCTTGTCAATGAATTTTTCTTCAGGTTCTCTCCCCCTGAACAGTTGCATTCTGACCAGGGCCGACAATTTGAATCCCTTTTAGTAAAGGAAATATGCCGACTTCTACAAATCAAAAAAACACGTACTTCTCCATATCACCCACAGAGTGATGGCTTAGTGGAACGTTTTAATAGAACCCTCCTTCAAATGTTAGCCACTTGTGCTAAAGCTAATCCTGCCAACTGGGAAGATCATGTGCGTGCTGTATGCTTTGCATATAATACCAGTAGTCAAGCATCCACTGGATACTCACCCTTCTATTTGATGTATGGCACAGAACCTCGACTACCAATTGACCTAACCTTTCAGAATGGTCCTAGACAAGATGTTTCACCATCAGATTATGCCCGGCAACTTCAATTTAATCTCAACCAGGCTTATAACTTGGTATGGTCCAAATTAGGGGATGTTCAATGTCGACAAAAAGTACTGTATGATCAAAAGGTTCATGGCAAGCCTTTTAGCAAAGGGGATCTTGTGTGGCTACACTCTACTGTTGTCCCCTCTTATAGCTGTCGTAAACTCCATCACCCTTGGTCTGGTCCCTTTAAAGTCATTGAAAAACTCTTGGACATTAACTACAAAATTGCTCCTGTCCACCAACCACAAAAACATTCAGTGGTTCACTTTGATCGGCTTAAACTGTGTTCACCATCCATGCGTTGGCCTCATTCTACTTTGCCACATATGCCTGAGCCTGTGCCTCCTAGTCAGTCCCTTGCTGGAGAAGGTGCTGAACTTGTAGATGATTCTGTTGAGGAAGAACTAGTGATCAATCGGCCAAGTCCAAGATATCCTCACTGTCAGCGACTTTCCCCTGACCGCCTGTTGCCATTTGTCTCACACTGAATACGAGACGTATTCCTACTGGAGGGGAGCTACGTCATCAATCACTTTATTGTGTATGTTAATCACTTGTTTACAGTTTATATAACCTCTTATTTATTTGGATGCTTCTAGAACATTCTAACATGTGCTGTTTTCTAGAACCTTCTCTGTGTATATATGTTGAGTTATTTTGATTGTTTGATTATTGTTTTCTTTGGATAGTCATTGAAGTTTTCAAGACATATACTGTTACAAATGAATAGGTTGAGCAATGGGTTGGTCAATTGTTATGAGTATTATTAATTGACTACGCCCTTCATGAATAATTAATTAGCTAAAAGTTTTGGTGCACTTTATGCAGCATTTTCTTTAAGCCTACCCTATTAATTCTTCCTGGGAGTGCCCTTGATTATAATGATATAATGGCACTTCAATATTATAGTAATAAAAAAAGAATGTACCTTCTTCAAATGTGCGAACAATGAAAATTTTTGACTCCTTTGTATCAACTCCATTGAGTATGACAGGAATTTTGAGAATAGTTTCAGTAGTAATACTTGGATCATTCATTGCTTGTATAGTTACTAGAAATTCAGGAGGTTTTGGTTGTTCCTTTCCAAACATATCCACTGTTTCCTGATCAATCTTTAAAATTTGATAATATAGCATTTATACAGTAATTTACTTTATATAAACTTACACTGAAAGGGTTGGCATGTGCCACTACGTTCCATCCACATGAAGCAGTATCTTCATCTATAGTCATTTTCATATAAGACTGAGTGAATGTAAACTTGATATACTGATCATCCTCTGCATTTGGCATTGTCGTTTTTGCATACTATATAATAATAAAAAAGAATAAAGAAAAGTTTTTTAGACAGTCCATTGTTTATATACTAAACTGGCAATATCAGCATACCAATGTACAATATAGTAGCTATAGTTAAATATAGTATAAGATACACTCAATTGTAACTAAGAGAATTATATTCTTATATATATACTCTCATAGTTTCAGGATAGAAATTAAGATACAGGAGTAGTGAATATATGATCAAATAACTTGCCTCTAGAAGTGCATCTAATTTTTTAGTTGTTATAACTTTTGTCAACCACTCATTCCTTGGTTTCTTTCTAATATAGAAGGTTTGTATATAATAGCTCTTCTTAATAGCACAAGCAGGCTTAGGGGATGAATCTGTGGTATTATGAAATGATAGTGTTTCAATTTTGACCATTCCCAAACCTAACTCATGTTCCTGTTCTTCAGTTTCTTCATTCTCATCATCTTTTTCTCCTTCCACTGCAAGCTCATTGTCATGTTTCTCCTCTTCATGTACCATTTCATTCACTAGATCATCTTCTGATTGTTCAACTGTGGTTTCATTCTGCTCTTGGTCACTATGACTTTCCTGTTCGTTATTTGCTGAAAATTACTATCATATAATACAATATTTTAAATTTAAAGAAAATTTACCTTGGTCATCTTCCTCAGATGACTGTAATGGATCACTATCAGTCTCCCCTTCATCATCAGAAGTACTTGCATAATCACATTTAGTAAGAATGGCTAAATCACAAAACTGAGATCGTGAAATTACACCATACTCATTGTTAGGTGTGAATTCTCCTCCATCAATGAAGTTAAAGCAGTATTTATATTGTTGTTCATAGGAACTTGGGTGGGCAATGGCAAAAGAAAGAAACTGTGTTTGCCCTTCATCTTCAATATCTACACAGTGTTGAAGCTCAATGGTTAGATCTTTTAGGACAGCTTTAGAGACTGTGATAGCATATACAGCACTGACTAATTCGGTTCCCTCAGGTAGAATGAAGTTCCCTCCAGCAAGAGCACTCACTCTCACTTCACATGTTTCAAGAGGACAAAGAGTGCCTTGAGAAACACGAAGACAAAAACCACATTCCTTCCATTGAAAAAACTGATGTTTGTCTCCTTCTATGAGAAACAGCTTCTGTCCAGCAATTAAAGCTCCATGTAGTAGATCTGAACAAATGAATTAATAATAGGATCAAAAATAAATCCTTAAATAAATCACCTGTCATTGGAGTTAATTCAGAAAACTGTACACTAATATCATGAAAAGACATCACTTTCAGATCTTCTGATAGAACTAATGAATATATTATATTTATTTGAATGAACGCATATGACTATAACTCACCTTTTGTGGTAATTTGAACTGTAGAAATATTAGTCTTTGATTCTGGCAAAAAGAAATCATTCTCATGTTTTATATTAGTAGTCTTAGCTCCTACAATACAAACACAACATCATTTGTGTATATACCATTATCACATAAAACATTTGTATAGATGTCTATTAGCATACAAACAGTACATAAAAGCTCTACTTTACAAAAAACAGACAATCAAACTTTTATTACAATATAATACACACCTTCAAATGAAATGTGCTGGAATTCATTCTTTACAATTGGATCATCCTTCGTTTTTACCATCATGTCTGTGCTGTAGGATGCTTCTTGATAGCTAACATTCTCTTGTTTGAAACTTGTTGCTTTGGAATTAAAAAAAGGTAAATAATACACATTTTAAATGAATATTCAAGTAGAGAAAATAATCATGTATTTGTTACAAACATTTTTGTAACAGGAAGATTTCACAACATAAAGAAACAAAGATCAATATAATAAAATAACACTGTTTTGGTTTATGTGTTGCTTCAAGAAATAATTTTGAATACTTAATGTATCATGAAAATCTGACCAATGAGATTGCAGGAAAGGCATCACCTGCCAGCAAAAATGACATAAATTACTTAAATCACATAATGCATGCGTGCATTAACACCTGCACCCTTTAGAGGTAGGGTATTGATTACATAATGCACTTGTGTGCATTATGTAATCTTGACCTTTTATTGCCCAAACCTTAAAACATGTATTGCACTGTAAAGAGTGGAATAACTAATACTTAATTGTTATGTTTGTTAATGTTGTATGTATTCTCTTCAACTGTAGAATCCTGATTTTAAAACATTGAACTTGCAAAGCTGAAATGCAAGTATTCAGATTGAAACTTCAAAGTTAATTGATAAATTGTACTTAGTTATTCATTTCCCTACATGCAATATACTCTCATATTTTGTATTGTAGCTCTATAATCATGAATAATATTAAAATTCCTGTGGGTTAAGAAATTAAACTGGGTATACCCGGTACCCATGGACAACCACAGAATATATATTATTCACCTTCCTGATGACTGTCTTCACATTCAATAACAGAAATTGGTTTCTTTTCTTTCAGCATTACATTCGTTCGCTCTTGTCCTTCGACTTCACGTTTTGGCACAATAGTGATGAGCTTGTACAGATCTAAAGCTGAGACTGTTTTCCCTTTGCAGTCTTGCTCATTCAGGAGAATCTTGTATTTTGTCATAGTAGAAGTTGATTCTTCACTAGTGAGTTCGTTTTCCCATTCTGAATATTGATACAAGACAATGGCCCAGACAAATATTTGTGCTGATGTTTTGTAAACCACCCATTCTTTGGGACGGAAAATATGATTCTTATCTTCGTTCAGTATATGGTATAATTCCATGGGGAATGATTGGCCTAATTTGGGAGTGTACAAACCCTCCTCCTCCTCCTCCTCCTCCTCTTCTAACTGTAACTGAACTTCAAAATTATAGTGATTACACAGTGACTGAATGTCCTCAACACATTTGATTTTTAAGCATTCACTAATACCTGGTATTAACTTCAAAAATATTGCAAGATTGAGCTGCAAAATTCTTGCTACTTCTATACACAGAGAGTGTGATAACTCTCTCATTAATGGGGAGGTTACTTGAGTCTTTTTGGTTGCATATAGTGTGTAATCATTGTTCATGTTTTGAAAAACAAAGTCAGGAGAAATTGTTCCTATGTTAACTGTCAAATACACATTTGCCCGTAAACTTGTAACACAAATAATGTTCACATTATTCAATAGCTCTAGCAAAGTGGTAACGAATGTTGAAGTATGTTTGCTAGATAAATCATACCATTGTACAATGAGTGGCAGAAGTTGCTTCAAATGTGGAAGAAGCTTTTTCAATTCGCTCATATGTAAATACAGTGGACACTCGTTTACATCTACAATAGGATTCAATACACTCTCGTAACAGATAAGAGACATTCCTTTAGGTCTTATTTCTCGTGGAACTCTGAGACAGATGTCTTTTTCTATCATACCTCTTTCAGAAGTAGAATAAAACCTGGTTGTGCTCTCAAGTTGCCTTGTTCGAAATGGCTGTTGAGGCCATGTGTCAGATGGTATCCGAAAAAGAGAATATGGTGCATCTATGAAATTGAATTCTCTTAACTCTTTTGGCCTGTATCTGGTACTATCAGCAAATACAAGGTTAGTAGAATTAATCAATTGCCACGTTTTTCCAGTTGGTGATGGAAGGAAGAGTGGGCTGAGTTCCTGGACTACATTTTTGCTTCTTTTGTCATATCCTGTGAGTGTTGTTACTATCTCTCTAAGTTTCAGTATGGCATGTCGTACAGTTTGTAATTCATTAAGACCAAGAGGTGTGTCATTAAACTTTCTTTTTATCTTTGCTAACACATACTGAATATGTTTCACACCAATAGTATCACAGACACCCATGATTTCAAGAGAGAAATCAATTTGACAGAAATAGTATGGTCTTTGATTGATATATGGAATTAATACATTATCTTCAGATGAAAGATGTTTCACCACCTCTATTGGTTTCACCAAGACTGGTTTCCTGGGCTTATAATTATTAAACAAAGTATTTGTTGTCTCAACAGAAACTGGAATACAAGGAGTATTGTGAAGTTGCTTTATCAAGTTCTCAACTTTGTGTTTCTGCAAATATGAAATATTATCAATCATCACATTAGAAAGATGAGCTCGTGAAGGAGCATTGTCTTCAGCTTTCTCAGTATATTCAGGATTATATGTGGAGAATAGTTCAAATTTAGAGAGGCCAGTTTTGGAAATGTTGATGATATTTTGGTATACATCATTAGTGTCTGGAGAAGTTATAACTCCAAGTCGTGTTAGAACTGTCTTATATTTATCATCATCTAAATCTTGTATATTAGATGGAAGTTTCACAACTGGTTTAATTGTCCATACTAGAGATGCGTAATCAAATACTACTGCTTCGTTTAGTTTAGTAAGGCCAATATCAAGATGTGGAAATCTATGTGGAGGTTGACAGGGAGCCTTAATCCAACTGAAAGCATGTAAACTAGCAACCTGTACAAAACAAATATCTCCTATTTCAGATAAATAGTATGCATTATCTAATGAGTTATACCACTCTTTTCCCTTTTCTGAGAATAGGTACTGGATTAAAACATCAGAAGCTTTACCAAGATCATTATGATTACCTTTAGAAACTTGTTTACAAAACCCTCTATATTCATCAAATGTAACTACTACTCGAAGTCCAAGATAATGGAAAAAACCCATCCATTCTTCCTCTCTATACTCTTCACTTAGGAAAAGAAACTCATCGGGAAATGTAGTAAAGATGGGAATAGTGTGATCAATAAACTCTTTAACAGGTAAAAGCTGAAGTAGGTTTAATGGAGACTGTAAACATGCCAATTCTTTAAGGCTTTCTATAAACATATACGCAATTACTCCTCTTTGATTACGGAGCTGGACATCATGTTTAACTTCCTGATACAGATGATCTCTTATGTAAAGTAAGTGTTGCTTTCTTTCATCATCTGTGAGAGTATTGAATTGTGGAAAAATGAGTTGCTTGTAGATATCCTTTTGATCCAATTGTGATCCCAATAATGAAAAGTCATTCCCACACAATTTTCTCCATGAACCATAGTATTCTAAGAATACAACTGTGTCACTAGGAGCCCATCTGTCATAGCCTGCCCTACAGAAACCCAATGGCCACAAGTAAACCTTCTTTCCTGTAAGAATTGTTAATTCTCCCTGTATTGACTTAAATAGAGGTAATGCTTTGATCTGATTCATTATTTGATCATCATGTCTGTAGTTTGTCCTACTAAGATAAGATAGTAAACTATCAATATCATCATTACTTGAACTCAAATTATCAACTATGCTATGTTGATAATGCATATGGAACAGTACAGACAGTACACGATTATAGTCTGTCATTTCTGGACAATATTTCAGAATAGACGAATTAGTTGTATTTTTGTCATCAAGCACAGCAGAACCAAGATTATTCAAAACAGAAAAAGCCTCCATTACTATAACCTCTAAGTCTGAAGGTTTTATAATGGGAAGAACTGGACTGCATGAATTGTACAAGTGTTTGTTAGTGGCTGGAAGAAGTGCCCATGACTTAACTATTGATTCTTGATGATTTTTAAACAAAGTGTCTTCTTCTGATGAGATGCAATCCCAAATCTGTTGTAAAGTTTCCATTTTCAGAAGTTCATCGGAGTTATTTACATCTTTGCTTTTTAACTCTAATGGGAAATTATTTTCAAACAAACTGTTTATCATGGGGAAATCTATATCTTTTGACGACAGGAAGTATGAAGAATGTAGAGGTTCACCAATCAAGGATGGATGTAGAAACATTGACAGACTGTTGTGGAATAGGTGTACGAAATGACTACGCATTGATTTACAATCCTCATCAAAATATCTCAAGTTGTTATCAGCTGTGAGTAATAAAGGATATCCAAAAGGAGTATCAGGAAGCACATATTCATTTGGAATTGACTTGGTAGTGTGCAACATATACCAGAGGAACTTAATGAAGTCTTCCTTTGTTCTAAAAGGTGTTTGTTCAATATGACATGGGCATCCATGCAGGAGGATGTGAGAATGATAACGACAGTAAAAGTCATAAACTGAAGCTGGGCTTACAATGGCTGGTTCATACTCTTGTAAGTGTTTGTAAAGCCTATGTGGAGCACATGTTAATACCATTTGTATTCTACGTAAGATTGAAATTATATCTTTTTCTCTTGGCTGAAAATAAGCCTGCTGAAATGATGTCTGTTCGTCATGTAGAACATTCCACTGTACTTTAACTTCATCTTTCTTTCCCTTTCTCACAAAGATCTCTGAAGCCAGAACGTGAGAATTGGCCAACCACAGCTTCTTAAACACAGACTGTGCCATGACCACACAGTTTGTATTAAATGGTTTGGCTTTATGAGAAGTCAATTGCACATCATCTTTTGACTCATTCTTAGGTTTCCAGTAAGGAAATAGCTCATAATATTGATTAATATTATCGTAAAACCGGTTTCTATCTTCATATGGTTTATCACTGATGTAATGATCACAAGCTTCAATAAGAAAATGAAAGTAAGATGAAGAAATAGCTTCCATAAGATTATCATTCCATTCCTTCTTTTCATCTTGTCCTTCAGTATCTCCTGACCAAAGTGAACGACGATTACTACTCAATACAAACTGACCATTAATGTGAACTGGGAGACCAGATAGTCCTGGTAATGGTAGAAAACAAAAGATCCTTCCTAATGGAATGTCACTTATATCTAATGAAGCTGCTATACCATGTTTTGGGAGGACTTGACTAATATATCTCCATTTCTGAGAAGGATTTTGAATGTCTCCTACTCCTTGTTGAATAAGCCACTCTTCTTTGTGTGTACTATACTCTTGATGTATCTTTGGTAGCGGAACAAGATACATCTTCGTTAAAGATTTGTCCTCTTTAGATTCAATACTCAATGGATATGTGACTACATGAGGTTGTTTGGTTCTTCTGAATTCTCGTAAACTCTTGAACAATTCATCACGACTCTGTTTTGCTTGATCACTAAGATGAGCTTCATAACTTGCTTTCAACTGGAATTCGTTAGATCGACCATCAATTACATAGTAATGAAACTCTGTTATGTGGTTGAGAAATAGAAGTGCTTCTTTAATCATTGGAACCCATTCATTTAGCCTACGCTCCAACGTTTTGGCTGTTAGGGGTTCTGTCTTCACTTTATCATCAATTATGTTTGACTTTAGTCTCTGCTCTTTGGTATATCTCAGTGGAAAACGAAACAGAGAACCAGTCTGGAGACCTGATGGTTGGTTAGGAAGTGGTTTATCTTGTAAATATGCATTACGTAAATCAGACATAGCAGCCCAGAACTCTTCTTCTAGATTATCATAACGTCTTCCAGGATTAACAATATTAGCTCCTGGTATGTAGTAACAGTGTGGATCAAACACACACAAGGTATTCCCTCCTGTAATGAAACTAGGACAGTCAGTGATATGATAGACAATATTGAACCCGATACCAAACTGTCCTATTGTCTTGGAATCATCTCGTTTTGATCCAAGACCCAGTTTCTGGATTTCTTCCAGATCTTTCTCTGTGAAGTTTGCATTATTCCAAACTAATAGAGCTGGTCCTTGAAGCTCCTCCCACTCTTCCGAAGGTATTTGTTGTGTACCATGTTTCCTCTTATCCAGAATAACACACATCTTAGTGGCTTTAGCATCGTCAGCATTCTGTAATAATTCTTTAATTAGTGTAACATCAAGAGGGTAATCTCGAAGAATGTTTTGGATCCTCTGTGTCAGTTTTATGTGCTGTCCAAAGGGTACACCTGAAAACAGATTTGAGCTTTGTGTTGTAAACTGGGCAAGAAACCTACTGCGAACAGAATTAATGCCAAGAGCCAAAGCTGTTTCCCTTTTCAAATTTTCATGGGCAAAATGATATTCATCAGTCATTGGTAGCCAAGGAGCATCATTAAATGAAAGATTACTAGCTGCTCGTAAAGTGTAATCCTTATCAGGTAGTATTGCTTCGTCTTTAAATATTTCCAGATCATTTTGTTGAAAGTTATTAAGCTCTTGTACTATTGAGACTATCATTTCATGGCATGTTTGTGGCAACTTTTGCATTTTATATTCTTGCCATATTTTTTTGAAGGTGTCTAACAACTTTTGTGCTGAAAATGCTTTACAAATGCCAAGAGCTTTGATTAGATCTTTCCTTTGAATCAAAATTTCAGGTACTTTGTATAGATAAGGTCCATTGTGTATCCATTTTTTGGCTACATCTAATGGACATATAAAGCATTGTCCTGTCCATATAAAAGGTTTGCTTTTAAAAACAGATAGCTTCCTGCCAGTTTCAGATTGTTGCTCATCTTCTGAAGAACTGGAATTTGAGTCTTGTGAAGATTTTGATTCGCGCTCAATTTCTTTATCAAAATGTTCATATACAAGTCGACATATTGTTTCAATTAGTTTTACCTTGCCTCGATTTTTCAAAATGGGAGTCTGAAATGATTCGATAAGGCATTGGTAGTGTTTCATGACATCAGCCAATCTGGGCTTTGTTTCTGTCCCTAAAAATTGAGCTACTCTGTAAGGAATACGTTTGCAACCACCTTCATCTGTTGTGTTTATGATAATCATTTGTGAGCCAACAATGAAGGGAGCAATATTTATGTCTGTCTGAAGCAATTGTGTTGGATTACATAATTTTACACCCTCTCCTTTCCATGTAATGAAGTAATGTTCTGGTTTTGATAGTACTGGAAGAAACTTTGTATTCTTTAGAGCATCAATCGTCTTTTTATGGTGCGAGGTTTTCAGGACCTTTTCACTCTTCATATTCTCTCCAATGCATTCTATTATAATATCTATTCTTGCTATGGCTTTGCGCTTATTTTCTCTATATAAGGATTCAATCTCTTTAGCACATTGCAATAGCATATTCCAAGGAAGACTGGATATCAACAAACCTAATTTCTCTAAAGAATGCTTAACTCTGACAGTTTTACAGAATTTCGTAATTGGAAACATACAATCTTGTGGATCAAACAACTTAGATAATTTTGACATGGGATCAACCAGTTTTTCTGGACTCTTGAGTTTTTCCCCATGTGGTGTACATGGGATACAATCATTATTTCTCAAAACCTCTTCAAGCTCAGATTCTACATCGTTTTCAACGTCATGTGCATATTTCAAAAACATTTGGAAGAGGACATCATTGCGTATGTCAACGTGCTCGTCAAATGATTTTATGCTTTTAAAGAATTTGTTTACAAAATTAGCTTCTGTCATGATAAGCAATTCTTGCTGTGCTTGCTCTAACTCACTACGATATTCTTCAGGAAGATGAACAATTGGTAAATGTAGAATATTTACAGCTTTAAGGACAGAGTCTGGAATGATGGTCAAGCTATTCAGGAGATTTAGATCAAGAAATGTACTTTCTTTCAAGTTTTTCCACTTGCCAAGAGGACTTGAAAAGAAAAGTGGATCCCTCACCATCAGTTTATAAAAGGGAGTTAGCATACTTGTCCAAGGATTCTTTATATGGAGCTGCTGTGCTAATGGCCATAACACAAAAAAATTGTAATCGATTACAACAGAGTTTGTAGATAACGTACGAAGGGAATTCAGTAGTTTACAGTATGCTGCAGGGATAGTTGTCTCCATTAACTTGAGATTCCACCATTCCCGTGAGTCTGATGGACTACTGGATGAGGTATTGGTCCATATACCACTTCTATTACTCATAACAGCAAAGTTAGCACTTACATGTACTGGAAGACCTGTACTAGGAACTGATAATGGAAGAAAACAGAACACTGAACCTTCATTTAGTGGTTGACATCTGAATTGACCTGACTCTTCAGTAAGTTGACATGCTACAGTAGCTAAACTCTGCTGATTCTGATGCTGATATATGTCATGTAATTGTTCTGTGTGAGATGAGACAAGCCAAGTTTCTTTTCTTATAGTATCTGAAAAAAATGAATGTGTTTCCACTTTCCTTGTATTATCGCTGTTGTCTCTTCTCTCTATGATGAGTTGTAAGGATGCTGCACTATCGTTATTCCTTATCGACTGGAATGTTATTTTCTTTACATGATTCAAAAAAAGCAACAGCCTTGATCCATTTTTAGCCAAATCTTCTTGTAGTTCATTTACTATTAACTCGCCATATATAGTTGAACTGATTTGACTAGCATTTTTTCTGAATGGGAATCGAAACATTGTACCACTATATGATTTAGATGTATCAAAACCAAACAAGCCTTGATATGGTACTAACTGTTGTGACTTCAAAATGAATTTGGACATGTACTTCATTCGTTTACCTGGTTGGTTTTCATTCTTTACTACTCCTTTCAAATGTTTGAGTGTTGGATCAAAGATGTAAAGCCATTCACCGCTCACAAAGGAAGGAATGTCTGTCATGTGGTATACTGAACAGAACCCAACTCCAAACTTACCGATTTTTAATGGTTTGTCTTTCTTTGTTGCTCCAGCAAGTTTTGTTATGTTAGCAAAGTCTTCTTCAGAGAATGTACTGTTATTGTGAACTACTAGAGCTGGACCATGACTATCTGCCATTCCCTTGAACAATAATCTATCAGTTGTATGAGAACGAGCATCGTAAAGAATGTTCACCTCTGTAGCCTCTGCATCATCAGCATTCTGGATCATCTCTTTGATAATTGTGAGCCCATCTTTGTATTCCTTGAGGATATTGCCGAGTCTAGTAGTCAGTGGTTCGTGTTGACCTGCATCTTCAAACACCTCTTCTGTAAAATCTAACTGATCACTCAAAGGTGTTAATCCAAGTTGTGAAGCTAGGTGAGCAACACTTGAATGGACCAATGTGTACTCTTCATCTGATGACTTGGCAATTTGGAGCAACATCTTATTATCTGTATAGGCAACTTCATCACTAGGTAGAAGTTGAGGGTACGATCTGTCACTTTGTATAGGTACCAAGATTTCATGTTGATGAATTAAATCAGGATTCTGAACTACCCATTCTAAGATATTCTTTACTAGAGACCATGCATTTTTGTTGGAAATGTATTGGTCATCTTTAATGTCAGTGAGAACTGATAAAACTTGGGTATTAGAGACACTCTTATGTACACCACAAGATGTCAATAGGTTACTGTACTTTTTTATTCGGTGAGAGAGTGTGAAGATGAATGGCTCCAAGTTAAATGAAAGATTGCTTTTCATGGCTACCCTTGATGAGCTAACAAAAGTAGAGTGATTTTCAATCCATATCCATTTACTTTTTTTCGTGAAGTCAATATTAATATCACTGACAGGTTCTAGAGCTTTGTCTAAGTATTTGTAAGTACTCGTGGATAATGTTTCCAAATCAGAGGGATTAATATTGTTTTCATTTTTAACTATTTCTTTGAAATGATGAACTACTGCCGTAACTATAGTCTGTTTTGAGCTTGACAGTTTGTCTGAAAGAACAGCTGGCATTTGGTGTATAAAAAATATTTTTGAACCAGCTATTGAATACATACTATCACAATCTGTATTTACTGACGGTACAAATACAGACTTGCAGTTTGCTGATGCAAGACTATAAGGATATATCGATCCTTTCCACGATAAACAAGATGGATATTCTTCAGGTTTACTGATCACTGGAAGCCATGAGCTAGCTTTGTTAACAAGGGCATGCAGCAAAGTTTTACGAACCAAAGTCATAGATGTTATTGTCTCTTTTAAAAGACTTGGATAATCACAAAGGAAATGAGTTACGGCTACTGCTCTTTCATACTGTATTTCATTACACTCAACAGGACTGTTGCTATCTTTAAGTTGAATTGCAGTGACTACATTGAATATGTCTTCAGCTGTCACTGACTCAACTTGTTTCAAACCGCATTTACGAAGAACAGATAAATGGTCATAAAATGTTTTAGAAGGAAAAACTGGCTCACCGTGAAATAACCGTGATATTATACGATTTTTGGGATCAAAAAGCATGTTAGGTGATTTTAGTTCACCATTTGATACTTTTATAAATGGTAGGTATGCAATGGAATGTATAAATACTTTCTTTTTAGAAGGCAATGATATAGTAAACAAGTAGAAATTATCAAGCACACTTACCATGAAATCTGTGATAACTTTAGTGGAGAAAACGCGATTTTTGATCTGAGGGAAAACAACACTCTCTAAAAATTCAATTCCATTCATAAATTGGACAAATCCACTGAGGTTTTGTAAGAGATCTTTGTTATTACTACTCTTTGATATAACTAGTGGTTTGTTTGGTAATAAATCCCTCCTAAATTCAAAGCACTTCCCTTCAGCAATTGCTTGATAATTAGCATGAGCGGTTATTAAAGATGTTAAAGAATAAAAATGGCCTTCATGCTGAATAACACTGAATATAGGTAACTTGGATAAAGTAATTATATTCATTTCTGACAGGACACCTACTGCTAATGACATTGATAAAAAGTTTTGGAAACCAATTGCTTCACTATAAAACAATTTTGTCTTGGAAAGATCAAATGGTTGTAAAGCATTCAAAATCTCACCTGCTTCAAATCGATAAAGAAGTTTATTGATATTAGGATGGGTTAAGTAGGAGAATTCTCTGGCATCAGCTAATTTAATACCAAATTTAAAGAGTGAAGCCATTAAATCTGGCATAATGTAACTAGTGTGTTGTGAAATATACACTATACCCTGTTTCTTAGCCAATGGTAGAATCTTGGTATGACCACTTGAAAGCTTTACAGGAACGATACATTGTCCATCAAATAAATTCAAGTCATGATTCTGTAGCCAATTCCAAAAATGTTTGAGTTGTTCTTGTGACCATGATTGTGGTTTTGATAAGGGAAGTAGTTCGGCAACTTCACGAACACCCAAGACTTGAAGTTGAGTTAAACCACTCTGAGCAACATCTTTTAACTCTTTGAATATAGGTATCTCATTATCAACCATCATATGTTCCAGACGTGGAAGAAGAGTATAGGGGATATCTTTGCTGCAGAGATATAGCTGATCATTTCGATCATTACTTTTAAATTTCGTAAAGCACTTACTAGCAAGTGGTAATAGCTCAAGGCCTTCAAGCTCAGCATATCGTATATCCTCTAAACAATAGCTCAGAATTGTCATTTTCTCTTTACATGATCGAGACTGATAAGCTTTAACATTTCCTTTGAGAGCATTTCTCACAATGGAAGGAAGAATTTGCTGTACATTTTGGCTTCTGTAATGCAATATTATATTCCAAAGATCTTGTGAAAGCTCAACTACCTTTACTCCACACATCAGAATAGCTTCTATAACTGATCGTGGAACCTTTTCTGACTCCAATACAAACATTGCCCCTGTTATTGCTATCCACTCACCACCATTTACAGCTGTATAAACAATGTTTTTACTCTGTAAAATAGAGCTGAATAATGGGTTCAGAATTTCTTCCCATGGTGTACCACGAACATCTGACAATGATGGCCAACAATTGTATACTATCTTATGTGAAAGAGAAGGTACTTTTACCAGCTCTTGAATTAACTGAGCATAGCAGTGTGGCACACAGTATTGAACAAGCAGCTTATTCCACGTGGCTTCTAGGTCGTCTTGTCTTTCTTGGGCTTCCCATTTTAGGGACCTTCGATTACTACTAACAGCGAAAGTACCATTAACGTGGATAGCAAATGGAGTCTTGTCCTCTGTTGGAAGAGGAAGAAAGCAAAAGATTCGACCTTTGGAATGAGGATCAGTATTACTAACTTCAAATGCCGTACCTACCCAGGGAAGCACATGTTGTTTTTCAGCTAATGCTAATACCTTGGGATTATCACTACCTATTCTATGCACTACTACCCATTCATACCGCCTCTTTATGCTCCCATCGACCATTTCAATATTAAAATGAGCTGTCTGTTGAATGACTTGCTTGACAGCATATGGAGAGTCCCCTGTAAAGGTGGATTCTACATGTCTAACTAATAATTGTTGTTCACTCTGACGCTTTGTAGAATCACGTGAACTAATACATACTTTGAAAACTTGTTTGGATTTCCTGGACTCAGAAATCTCAACTACTTCAATCGAACAAACAGATCGCAGAAATAACAGTAGGTATTTTGCTTCTGCTTTCAAAGCCTCTAGTAGCTTTCTTAGTTTTTCAACTGTGTAAACTTCATTGGAAAGTTTGGAGGCTCTATTGCGAAGTGGAAATCGAAATAATGTCTTACCATCAAACGTTGATGGAGAATGCATGGAGAAATTACCAACTCCATCAAAGGGATGTAATACATCAGGATAGTTTTGCCGCAAACGTCTCAACGTGTAACCTTTACCAGACTCACCCTGCCAGATGTGTTCTTGTGGTTCCAGAAATCCACAGTAGTCTTCACTGATAATGACAGGAAGATCTAAAAAATTACAAATTTATATTTATTATAATTATCTTATTAAATGCATATTATACAATATATCTGGTATAGTATTCATAGTTTTTTATGTTTTAAATTGCATTGTGTGTGTGCGTGTACGTGTGGAGGTTTATATTTTTACCTACTGGCTCTCAACTGCATGGTTCATATATATGTATAAACCTATATCATTGTTATCGTTAACTTATAGTATTTTGGTATCCTGGAATTATTGTTTGCTTTCAAATAATCATTAGTATCATCAGAAGTGTGAATACTTGTTCCAATGTTAGGTGCTGAACTTCAGATATGAATGTCAAACAGATAGAACATTGGTCTGTATGCGCTGTATAAACTCGTCAACTCGCTAAAGTTCGGAAAAGTATATAACACTCAGGCCTGTGGATATCTTATTCAAACTTTCCTTGCTGGCACCTTTATATAATACACTACACTGCAAAAACAAAATTGTTGAAATAACTATTTTATTGGTTAGTACAGTTGCAAAGATTTAACAATTAGTCAGTTATTCAGATCGTTATGGATTCACACATGCTGATGCCATAGCTACTTTGTACTAATTATAAATCAATTAGTTGATGTATTATAATTTTATGGTGCTATCTACTCATATTTCATACCAATAATGTACTTAATGTACCACTTAAAGTGATTGTATTTGGGCAGTTTTGGCCAACAAAAGAGTTTGAAACCTCCAAAAACATAATTTAATTTATTCTAGTGTACATTTTTATACTTGGTATAAGTAGTGTCATAGTAACATAATGCAAATAGCAACAATAACCTGTATGACCACTACATTGCTATTCCTTGCAACTGTACTAACCAATAAATTGGTTATTTTAACAATTTAATTTTTGCCGTGTGTATCTTGTGGCTGTATGAACATTTAAATGCAAGTATTTGATCAAAAATGTCTTCTTCTCAAAAACAGTCAATTTTTGCATACACATTCACATAAATAGCTTTTATTCTATGAAGATATACTATTCAATATAACTTATGAATATCATAAGAAGTATGAAATTGTTCTTCTGTAGAAACCTTATCACAATGCATGAATATCATTATCAAGGAATGTTACCACATTATTCACCTGTAATGTGATAGACAGAATTGAATCCGATTCCAAATTTCCCCACTTTGTGAGGATTCTTTGCTTTACCACTTTGCTGCAAGCTTTGTATATTATCCCAGTCTTCTTCCTTGAAAGGGGCGTTATTAAATGACATCAAAGCTGGACCTCGGAATCGGTCCAGTTCACTGTATGTGGCACGTTTCACCAAATTACGTGGGAGGGTTTGCATGTGACGACAATCTAGATAAAACTTGACTTCCGTGGCCCTGGCATCATCAGCATTCTGAATGATTTCCTGTGAAAGAAACACATGACAATATCTTGTCAAGCATAGCAAAATCATACAATAGACAAGTATATAATTATATAGCTCAATCTTCAGAAACGGTTATTGAACAATGCATTTATTCTTCTTTGAAAACATAATTAATATAATTATACAGATTTTCAGACAGTGATATAGATACAATTCACATACATAATTATATAAAATATAATATATCTATATATATATATATAATTATATAACATTATAGATCTATAATTATAATAAGATAGTAAACTTGGCCCACCAATTGTCTGCTTTAGATAAAGTTTTTTTATATAAACTCCCGTGAATATTCTTGCTTTGTCTTCCTTCTAGGCTAGGTGGTATATATAGCTATTTTTATTTTTCGTTGCAAGATTACAAAAAAGTAAATAATTATATATAAATTAACCTTGAATATTTGTCCACTTGGATATTCTTGCAGTATATTTGCAATAATTGTATACAGCGGGGGCCTTCTTTGACCAAATCTGTCTCCATCAGGAGCGAGATCAACAGTTAGTCCAGCCATGAATCAAAGTTCATCTGTGACTCTGTGACGTATACTCATGGCTTCTCGAAACCACTAGAGTATTTATTCCCGCCAAAAAGAAAAAAACCTGAATGAATTTAAGTGAAACTGAATGCAAAACAATACCACAACAAGTATAATCAACAATACCAGAATTAACAAGTATATAATAAACAATATCACAACAATAACAAGAATAATAAAAGTTTTAAAGATTTACTTTGAAGGATATTGCATATCACAAACAGGTTTCAGAACAAAAAGAATAAAAATGAAAAGATTTTTTGAAAAAAATCAGCTATCGACTTCAAAAACAAAGTTGTTAAAATCACTTATTTATTGGTTAGCACATGCAGTTGCAACACCGTAAAACATTGTTTGTTGTTTTAACCAATTTGGTTAGTTTGTTGTATGTACATATACGTCTATAAGTATTAAAATATGAATAATGTGAGCTCCTTCTAGTATAGAGTTATAATGTCATATTATCATGTGTCAAAAGTTTAGCTGCTATGACAGTGACACTGTTACTGTCAAAAGCATAAAACATGTCTTGTTTTACAGTATATAGCTGCTTTGACAGTGATGCTTACTGCCAAGCACTATACATAAACGAATGACTTCATGGTCTTGGCTTCATAACAATTATTTCTGTTTGATATAATTATAATTATAAAAATCAAACTCATATAACCTATCAAATTGGTTAAAATAACAAATCAGTCCAGACTCTTCTCTGTCTTTTTAACAAACTTTCCTGTTTAGCACAGTCATTTAAACTTGTTCAGCATGCTCTCCTTTTTAGCACTTAATTTTGGAGTCAAAATCAACAGTCCTTCCTTGCTAGGGTTATTCTATTGTCCATCATCATGTGATCAGGAAGATCATAAGTGCAGAGTGGAGATGCAATTCTGCTCAGACACGTTGCACTGTATAGAGTCTAATGTGCTTCTTCCTGAGGATGAAAAAGCATAAGTCTTACTTAGATACTGGTATTGGCATTCATGGTTCACTTTCGTTATGTAAATTGAGTGATTCTCATTTAGTGGTCAGCCAGAAACAATGAATATAAGCTGCTAGGAACAATGATAATAATGATGATGAGGATTATAAGATCAGCAATGCATCAAGCCTTTCAAAAGTTTTAGGACACTCTATTGGTAAGACACAAAGTTTCTGATATTGTATGAACTATACCTGTACCAGACTTGTACCAAGTAATGACAATCAATGGAACTAGCATTGGAAATGAATCATTGAGATGAACACGTTTACATAACATATCTCCTCTTTCCAAGGAATTCATTTAGTTCATTGCAACTAACTCTTGACTGGTTTCAAAGATAGGCCTTCAGATTCGATTGATCCCATTGTTCAACAGTGAACATTCCACTCTTCTCAAAATAGAAACAGTCTCTATCTGCAAGTTCTTATATGTCTGTTTAAAAAAGGCATACCATGCATGATCTCAAAGATGCATACTATTAGGACATAAAAGGGTTGTTAGTACGTATAGTGTTAAGAAATGCAACTATACATCGTACATTCTCCATTAACAGTCCACAGTATATGCATATTACTTCTGTTGAAGAATGAATCTTTGAGGCTAAGTGGAGCATTATCACCTCCCTCACATGCATCAACAGGTAACAAGAGAATACTGATCTAAAAACTGACCTCACTGCATAAGAATATGTCATTGAGTAAAAGGGATATTGTCCTATTTTGATCCTTGACAATGAAAAGACTAACCAATCTGGCCCTTGAGGTTGGTGATTCAGATAAACCAGCTCGTAAAATCTCCATTCCCTTCATTACTATGAGAATATGAGGAACAACCAGGGAAGTTACTCAAAATTTGCTCACATCTATGAGGAAAGCCATTGTGACCCATTATTGATACACCCAAGTCTCTTTATTTACATGTCATTATATTTATGGCACTTGCAGCAACCTCTTTAACCCAATACAAGGTGCTACTCATACTGCCTTCTGAAACCTAATTCCTCCTTTTTACGAAGATGGTGTAGATGATGAAATAATTCTTCTGCTAGATCTTCCACAAATGATTCTGAGTAGATGCATCATTTTGTTTCCTCAATTCCTCCAAAATCCTCTGGATAGGTTCTTGTATGGTTAACTTTATGGCTTCTTGATGTTCTATAATTATTATAGTACACATGTAGTGGCATGCAAACACGTTCATCACATTACATAGTTAGAGACAATAATATATAATTATATAGAATTCAACTAAACATACAAAAGGCAACAAGAATTGCATTCAGTTTGAGTCTTACCAGTAGATGTTCCCAATGGTTCTGACTAGCTGAAGTCAGAATTTATATTATATCAAGAGGAATAACTAGAACACAGGGTAATGCTCTCATCTTTGGAAGACTAGAACACACCATCACAAGTGAGAGGAGTTACTTTACTATGGAGATCAGAAAAGGACACTTCTCAGGCCTCTAAAACTCAGAAAAAGTCTGAGACTGTTGCCTAAAATGAAATCATATATGTAGGCACTGAATGTCTGTTAAAAGCAAAGTGGACATGGTTTGACTCATCAGAGATGTTTCATTAGTAGAAATCCTTGTCCTCACTTAAATGAGTACACACAAGTAACACAGAGAATAATCCACTTTGTAACAAAATATTTACAACAGATACAAAAGTGTATTGAAATACAAATGTAACAGACATTCAAAAGACATTTTCTGTACAAACAGTCATGCAGTCTGCTATGTACATGTATATAATTATGTATCTGTTTGAAAAGGTCAAACCACATAAAGGTCACTAATAAGATCTAAAATACAGCTTTATATGTTAAATATCCAATCATATTTAATGATGAAGGATTTTTTGACGACAGTTCAAAGTGAACATTTGTTGACCTTCTCTCTTCGTAACAGAACATTGACCTCTTATCCAACGGAGGTATATAGTTTTGATATCGTATTACGGCAGTATTTGGTATAAATAAAGGTTTCTTGAATTGAGCAGAAATATACAAGGGATAATATGAATCATTAGATCTACCATCTGCATAAAGAAAAGATAATGTCTTTATGAATGAGTATATAATTAAAGCATACATTGTACTTATATTATCAGCTAATTTTTGAAATGGAACACTTTACTGCAAAATAAATGCTTACCTTCAATCGCTCTCCGTTCCCCACAATTTTGTACAGGAAGTCAATGAAATTTGCTATACAAGAAGAGATTATTAAGCTTCTTAGAAAATCCTAAACTCCACAATCCACATCTAAACTTCATTATAAATGGGCCAGGTTGTAAATAAGGTTTAAATCTTTGCCGTTTGGCCATTTTTTAACAAGAAGCCAGGTAAATTTGGAATCCAGGAAGACTAACTATTGCCTTACCTATGTACATAATTTAGTTGTCTTCCTGAATGAAATAGCGAGTGTTTACCATTAAGTGTTTGTATTATCCCAAGGTTCTCCCATCTTGCATACATGTATATATACATGTATGTACATTATACTTTAATGTCACAAACAAACCTTTTTGTTGTAAAATAGCTAAAGATCTACTCAATGTCCATAATCCATGAGTCATGGGTCTGGGATAACCAACTAGTTTGGCAGTGATGTTGTTCAAATGATGTGGATTATAATCACTAGAAACTTTAGCATATTGCCAACCAATTTTGTCTGGTACTGGAAAACTGCATTCTTCATCTAGAAGTGAAAATAATCATTTAATAACAATTCAGTATTATGACATTACATTTAGGTGGTATATAGGCAGGAGTAGGGTTTCTATCATAGTATTGTAGTATTGTACTATATACATGTATGCTCTATCATGCTTATATATAACAAAGCACAGCCAATGTTGACAATCAATAACACTGGGAAGGTACAACCCATAATTAAACAATCCTATACTAATGTACACTAATGTGGTATTTTAATCCAAACTGATGATTTGACTGTTAATTGTATGTACATGTACAAGAAAAGTCCATTATCAGAGACAAACCAAAGCTAGCCAACAGTCTGTTCACATCATGGCTCAGATTGTAGTTAGTATATAGTTTAATGTCATAAAATTAATACATGATTATACTGTAACTCAATAATGAGTATACAAATTGAAATTTGAACATAAAAAATACTAGAATGATAAGTATATGAAAATGGTATACATAAAAGGGGAAACAATTGTTGGTTGTGAACATTTTTGACATTTTTTGTAAGGTCATGCTGAACGTATAAAGTGTAAGAGTATTTGGGAGTGCTATATCTCCTTGTGAAACAGAAATTGTTACATCATATTTACTTACCCTAATCAGTTTCTTGTTGATGTACAGAATCAGTATTTGTTGTTACTCCACTTCTGTTGCTTCTCTTTTGGGTTGCTTTGTTTCGAGATAACAATGTTGTAACACTCTCCCACACAAGGTCTCCATTAAGACAAGCCTTACAGCTAATGTTGATTTCAATACCTTTAAGTACACTTCGAATCTCCACAACCTCACAAGTCAAATTAAAATTGGGTAGATTTTCAAAATTTATGTGACGAAACACTTTTATAGTTTGTTTGATATGAATTAAGGTCAGAGGGCTTAATGGCAATTCACGCTTTGAAAGAATAGTCAACAGTGGTTTTATGAAAGCTGATTCTAGGTAGCATGAAGGGTCATGTAATTCTGACTGGCTCAAACCTTTCGATACGTTATATCCACTAAATTTTCTGTACTCGTGATAATGGGCAAGACTTACTCTGTGTATAGAAAAACAATATGAAAGTGGCAGAGAGTGAATAAAGAATGAAGCATTCTAACTGATGTTGTTTTTAGTTGACTATAACCACAACTAAAACCCTCTGATAAAGGTAGTTGCATAACTACTAAAACGTTTGGCTATTAAAACAATTATTATTTGGTTACTGCAAACATAAAACAATAAATATTACACTACCAAATCATTCATGACTTTTCAACATTTTATATTATTTTTATACCAATACAAAACTACTTCTAGCCTAGTTAAATTAGTAAATTAACAATAATTTCTAATATAACCGGGCGATGTTCTCTAATATCATCATGATGTTATATTATTATTATACATATAGCCTAATGTTTCTTCACTTGATAACATCTTTTAACACTGTTTTTTTTTTAATTGGACACACTGATTATACATGTACACGCTAGTTTGTGGCTGTTAGTGTGTTATGTTTGTTTGTTAATTATGTTTTTTTTACGCCTTTTGCTAGCATGCTAGCCTTTGCTAGGCACATAAATTTTCATGTACTTACCAATAAAATTGAATAAAAAGGAGAGGGTAATGCCTCCTAAAGTAAATATTGCCAACAATATTTAAAATGTTGTATCATGATATTTGTTTAGTATTGTTATATTACCCAGCACTAGTTTCTAACTGGTTTAAGGCTGGTGCACATAATGACACAAAGCCTTCCGTCATGTCAATGCATTGTATTGTAAACAAGATATGTTTTTATAAAGACTGCCAAATGCTACACAATGATATATCTTTGCGTCGGCTGCATTGTATTTCACCAATCAATTTTCAGAATTTTATCACAACATAACTAACGCAACACAAAAATTTGCATCATTATGTGAACCCAGCCTTATTCAAACTACATGTACTTTAGAAAGTGGACTCAGGCATACATGAATGCACCTGTGTAAACAAGCATTCATGGAGTTTACATTTACATGCAGTTAAATAAACCATCAGGTCTATTACAATGAAAACTGTGTTGCTAAAAATTGAAGCCTAAATATTGAGATGGGATATTCTCGAGTAGTGGGTATGAGTGCAGGGGATATGCCTCACCCTTGCAAAGCATAGTAACTACAGTGCGATGCCAGTTTTAATTAGTTTTTAAAAAAATGTTTTCAGAGGATGTCCCATCAGACACTCAAAGTGGGTCTACATGGAAGACCTCCTAATAATTATGGCAATAATCATTATGGAAACTGCAGAGCACTTATGAACTCCATCTAATCTCGTGAAACTTTACAATGCACGTTTTGAGTAAAGTGCAAATTGCTATTACATTATCAAATTTTGCATAATTTAGATATAGCTTGCGAGTGCTCTGCAGTTTCCAATGGGTCAGTAAATTGATTACAATTCCATATCAAGGCACTAGCATGCTAGACAACTCAAAGACTGAACATATACTCATACACAAACGTACTTCAATCTATAATTAAATATTGATAAAGCTTTTTCCTGGTTGCTTCCAAAACAACTTTCTTCTCGTCATCAAAAACACAATCATTTAGTAAATCTCCTTGTGATCGCACAATAATATTGACCAATAGTCCCCTCAGTATAGACACAACGGAACCATCTTTTATTCCTTTGCACTATATGTAACAAAACAGTATTAAAAGAATAATAGAGTTCCAAGTACACAGGTCCATTACAGGCTAGTCTCGCAGGCCACGTGACAGCAAGTCTTAACAAACGTGCTCTAACCTTCTTTCTGTTAGTTCTTCTACTTGCTTTCCCTGATGTCTGATAACTTTTGGTATTCTGTGTAATTTTTTTTTCGTTCCTTTTCGCGCCCTATTCGTACAATTCACGATACAGCAAGAAACCACCATTGTTATACTCTAAGCCAACATGGCCGACAGGACGCTCCGCCTCTCATTAAACGCCCACGGGGAAACATCTCTATTGCTTTCATCTCTACTGGAAATAATAATAAAAATAACAAGAAATGATTTTACATAAAATAAATAGTATTATATGACGTTATGCACATGTGTATTATACCACAGAGCTAAAATTCAAAATAATTATAATGGCTACAAGAAGCTTTAGCCTAGAGAATGTCACAAATGCCATTGCTGAGGTTCAGGAAGGGGAAGGAAGGAGTATGCGTGCTGTAGCTCAAAAATATGGAATTCCTAAAAGCACTCTCCATGATCACCTACAGAGAAATTCCAAGAAAGTCGGTGCAGGTGGTCCAACAGTTCTCACACCAGATATATATGGAGAGATAGCCCTTACATGCACCACACTAGCAGACATGGGGTATGGCCTTACAAAGGATTTGGTAGAGGTGGTAGTTTATGATTATCTCAAAGAAAATGATATACCTAATCCTTTTACTGGAGGTGTACCTGGACGTGATTGGTGGCAGAGGTTTCTGAAACGTTGGCCACGTCTCAGTGAGAGAAAGCCACAACACCTTTCAAAAAAGAAGGCCCAAGCAGGCAATGGTGATATCATTAATGCTTGGTTTGACAAATTGGATGCGGTGTTCTCAAGTGCTGGTCTTGATCCTCACAACCCTTCTGTTGCATCTTGCCTTTGGAATTGTGATGAGACAGTCTTTTGTACCTCACCTGCTGCCATCAAGTTGCTTGCTCAAAGAGGAAGCAGGACAGTCCATGAAATAGGGGGCAACTCTGGACATCAATACATCACAGTACTCTGTGGGGGTTGTGCATCAGGAGAGAGGCTTCTTCCTTTTATTCTGTACAAAGGGAAGAATATATACAAAAGGTGGATAGAGGGTGGTCCTGCAGGAACTTTGTATGGGGTAATAGATTCAGGGTGGATGGATGCTCCCAACTGCCTTTCCTGGTTTACAAAGCTGTTTCTTCCAGCAGTAGCTCACCTTACTAAAACAGCACCAGTTTTTCTCATCCAGGATGGCCATCACTCCCACATAAGTTTGGAGCTAATCAGAAGAGCCCATGACAACAACATTGTGATTCTGTGTCTTCCTCCAAACACCACTCACCTCCTTCAGCCATTTGACATAGCCGTCTTTGAACCAATCAAGAAGGAATGGAAGAAGATTCTCAAGCAAAATAAGCTTGAAACAAAGAGGCAAAAGGTCAGTAAGGAAGTTTTCCCAAGTTTACTTGGCAAACTGTGGGATTCCTCTTTGAAGCCAAGCCGCCACTGCAGGGCTGGATTTAGAGGAGCAGGTCTTGTTCCATACTCAAGGGAGCATGTTTTGAAGAAGTTACATCCTTCAGCAGCAATGAGAGCAGAGAAGACAACCTTTGCATGCTTCAAATGTGGACATGAAATGGCTGCCACTCCTATTGTCAAGACTGGAATTGTTTCTTACTTTGCTGGGATTTTGGATGCTGGAATCCAACTCCTCATGGAAGAAAAGATTTCCAGCAAAGAAGCACAGAAGAGACCTGCAAAGAAAGGGGAAAAAACAACCCTCTGCATGATGAGATTGGAATGTTATTTAAAATGTATAAGATTACAAAAACTTCTTTTATAATATACTGTAGTCAATGTGGGGCCAACTACGATGAGGATGATTACCCGGAGGCCTGGATTGGCTGTGATAATGAGGAATGTGGACGCTGGTACCACTATTGGTGTGCTGGGTTTAAAAAAAAACCAACATCACGAAAGAAATTTACATGTATTAAATTATTGCTAGATGTATACTCATATCATCAGTTTATATATATTTATACCTGTGCAACCATTAAAGTTATCTTTTTACTTCAGTATTCTGTTTACTTTGTGATTTTACTTTATCACCAATTCGTTTATCTCAGCAAATCATTCTATATTAATCAAATAAACTCACAATCCTAATTCCAGTTATCATAGCAAGTTCCATTTTCAGCTGTCCGGAAACCACCCCCACTCATATTTTGGATTCTCCAACAATTGCTGGATCATTCTCCTCCATATTTTTTGTATGGAAAGCTGAATACCTTAGGTAACATACTGTGTAGTTTTTATTGCTTAACGCTGTGATTATCCGAAGGTGGCAAGAGAAGTTATACCAGAAACAGGAAGTTCATCCGCAAACCCCCCTCGCTTACCTTATCCTGTTGTTGTATTAGTGATTGGTTTCTTCTCTACTCTCACACTGGTATTTACTATTACTAGTTTAGCTGTGTAAAATTTAAAGCTATTAACAGATTTTAATTTTGTTATTATTTTTAATTAATAGTTTGATTGATTTTCTTTTAACTTTTGAAAACCACATTTGATGAACACTAGTGATCCAGTGTAATAACAGTTTTGTCACCTGTTGGAGAGCACTTACATAAAAGTTGTACTACACTTAATTCAATGTAATTTTATACTACAAATGCATTAATTGAGGAGTGTTTGATGTGTATCTATAGCAAATACATATATGCATGTCATGTTAATGTAATTTGTAATTTTAGCAAATGTTCCCTGGCATGACATTGACAATCAATTCAAAATTTTTAAAGCAATCACAACAAAAATAAATCTTAGTACATAATTATAATTATAACTACCTATCCAAAAGACTAGAAGTGAAGTCATTAACACACAATTATGTAATTATACCAAATGTCTTCTACCACTACAAAACAAGACTATAATAATTATTTCATAAAATAATAACTACGAAAAGTAAATACAAAAAATATTGTCAGTCTCTTTACAGTTTTAGTATTTTAAATCACACAGTTTTAAAAGTAATCCGTCAATCTTCGTTAACCACTTCATCAATAAATTTGATCACCATTTCCGCATGCTTAGCAGCTGTTATTGCATGACTTTCATTATAAACATCCACAGGAGCATCATATAGAGGGTGTTGATTTGGAAACCTTGACTTTACGTAATACGAACTCATTTTTGATGCAATATCGATCAATGACACAAACCTCCCTGGTCTCTGGGAACATATTGCTTGAGCATGGCAATGCAGCTCATGGTTTACTAGACTGCTTGGATTGAGACCCACTAACTTATACATGCCTGCTTTAAGAGCCTTCTCAATAACTTCATGTGCTAGGAAGATTACTTGACATGATACTCGTGACTGGTATAATTCACTTTTCAATATTCGCATGGCCTCACAATCTGACCAAGCTTGTTTCAGCCATCGCTTTGCTTCCTCCAGAGATGGTGATGGTTGTAGTGAAGAGAAATCAAATGGTATTCTTCCTCCTCCTCCTCCTCCTCCTCTTCCTCCACCACCACTTCTTCTGTTGCTTCCCCGATAACTCCCATATCTTGGAACATAACTATCCCATTGATTGTAGTACCTTCTCCAGCTTGAAGGTTGGTAGGTCTCTTTATCATCTGGTGTTTCTTCATCCGGGTGCTCGAGGGGAAGTCCATTCTCCAGTCGATCAATTTGTCTAAGCATGAATTTGAATGCATCTTCATATAAATTCTTTTCAGTTGGTTTGGCTTTGTCTGGATGATATTTTATATACATTCTACGAATAGCTTTCTTTTTCTCCTCTTCATTTGGAAGCTTCCACAGTAGTTCCAATTCTCTGCAAATTTTTCGCTTAAGCTCTGTTAATCGTATACTATCACCAGCTTGTCTCACTAGAGCACTGGAGTTGTTCTCTACCGCTAGGACTAATTCCTGTCCTTCAGCCTCCTCTTCAGGAACATTGGAAATGAATTTGTATAAATCTAGCCATGAGACTACTTTTCCTTCATGATCATGTTCATTGAACAAAATTTTATATTTTGTTATCAGGTCTGATGTTGTTTCTTCAGTTACATCTTCCTGTACAGGATACAAGACAATAGCCCAAACAAAGTCTTGTTCGCTTATTTCAAAACCAACCCATTCTTGAGGTCGAAATATATGATTAATGTCTCTGTCTAGCCTTTCTTGTATTTCATCAGGAATAGGTTCACCTAGTCTAAGATTATACTGACCTTCCTCCGCCATTCCATCTTCAATCTGCAACTCCACTTGGAATTGTTCACAAAGTGATTGTGCGTCTTCTCTACACTGAATCTGTAAACAGTCTCGAACAGCAGGTATTAACCTCAAAAATTTTGTTTCTTCAACTTGCAAATTTCTTGCTACTTCAATGCATAGAGATTGTGATAACTCTGTCATTATTGTAAAACTTACTGTTGCAAGTTTAGCTACATACAATGTGTAAACATTATTTTCATTTTGCAAAATGAAGTTAGGTCGAATGGTTCCTATTCTAACCATTAATTGTGCATTTGAATACACATTGGCTCGTAAATCTGTAGCTACAACAGTTTTCAGATTATCCAACAGCTTCACCAAGCTGGAAACAAAGTCTGCAATATGCTTACATGAAGGAACATTGAATTTTACTATGTGCGGCAGAAGTATGTTCAAATGTGAGAGCAGTGTTTTCAATTTGTTTAAGTGCAAAAAAAGTGAGCTATTACTAGTATCCACATTCAAGTCCACCACTTTCTCATAACAAACAAGAGACATACCTTTAGGTCTTAATTTTTTTGGCAGTTTCAAGCATATATCTCTTGTCATATCCCTTTCATAAAAAGCAGAAACAGATGGTGTGATGTCTAAATGTTGTGATCTGAACGGTGTGATGTCTAAGGGTTGTGATCTGAACATTTGGTGGGTGGTATACTTGTGCCTTGTATCAAGTGGTATCTGAAACAAAAAATATGGTGCTTGTACGAAATCAAACTGCTTTAAATCCTTGCTTTTGTATCTAGTGCTATCAGCAAACACAAGGTCAGTAGAATTAATTAAGTGCCAATTATTTCCATCTGGTGATGGAAGGAAAAGTGGACTAAGATCCTGAACTGTATCTTCTACAGTTCTTTCTACTGCTGTTGTTGTTGCTATGCATTCTCCGAGCTTCAGTACAGCATGTCTTATGGTTTGAGCTTCATTTGGACCAAGAGGTGTTTTCTTAAAGTGTCGCTGCATTTTTTGTAACATATGCTGAATATGTCTCAAGCCAATATTGTCACAGACACCCATGATTCTGAGAGAAAAATCAATTTCACTCAAACAGTATGGTTTTTGATTGATATAAGGAATTAATATTTTATCTTCAAATGAAAGATGGTTCACCACCTCCATTGCCTTCACTAAGACTGGTTTCCTGGGCTTAGAGAAAGTATTATTTGTCTCAGCAGAAACTGGAATACAAGGAGTATCGTGAAGTTGCTTTATCAAGGTTTCAGCTTCACATTTCTGCAAATATGAAATATTATCAATAATGACATCAGAAAAATGAGCTTGTGAAGGAGTACCATCTTTGGCTTTCTCAGTATATTCAGGATTATATGTGGAGAATAGTTCAAATTTAGAGAGGCCAGTTTTCGAAATGTTGACAATATTTTGGTATACATCATTAGTGTCTGGAGAAGTTATAACTCCAAGTCGTTTTAGAACTGTCTTATATTTATCATCATCTAAATCTTGTATATTAGATGGAAGTTTCACAACTGGTTTAATTGTCCATACTAGAGATGCGCAATCAAATACTACTGCTTCGTTTAGTTTAGTAAGGCCAATATCAAGATGTGGAAATCTATGTGGAGGTTGACAGGGAGCCTTAATCCAACTGAAAGCATGTAAACTGGCAACCTGTACAAAACAAATATCTCCTATTTCAGATAAATAGTATGCATTATCTGATGAGTTATACCACTCTTTTCCCTTTTCTGAGAATAGATACTGGATCAAAACATCAGAAGCTTTACCAAGATCTTCATGGTTACCTTTAGAAACTTGTTTACAAAATTTGCTATATTCATCAAATGTAACTGTAACTCGAAGTCCAAGATAACGAAAAAAATCCATCCATTCTTCCTCTCTATACTCTTCACTGAGGAAAAGAAACTCATCAGGAAATGTATTAAAGATGGGAATAGTGTGATCAATAAACTCTTTAACAGGTAAAACCTGAAGTGGGTTTAATGGAGACTGTAAACATGCCAATTCTTTAAGGCTTTCTATAAACATATACGCAATTACTCCTCTTTGATTACGGAGCTGGACATCATGTTTAACTTCCTGATACAGATGATCTCTTATGTAAAGTAAGTGTTGCTTTCTTTCATCATCTGTGAGGGTATTAAATTGTGGAAAAATGAGTTGCTTGTAGATATCCTTTTGATCCAATTGTGACCCTAATAATGAAAAGTCATTGCCACATAATTTTTTCCATGAACCATAGTATTCTAAGAATACAACTGTGTCACTAGGAGCCCATTTGTCATAGCCTGCACTGCAGAAACCCAATGGCCACAAGTAAACCTTCTTTCCTGTTAGAATTGTCAATTCTCCCTGTATTGACTTAAATAGAGGTAATGCTTTGATCTGATTCATTATTTGATCATCATGTCTGTAGTTTGTCCTACTAAGATAAGATAGTAAACTATCAATATCATCATTACTTGAACTCAAATTATCAACTATGCTATGTTGATAATGCATGTGAAACAGTACAGACAGAACACGATTATAGTCTGTCATTTCTGGACAATATTTCAGAATAGATGAATTAGTTATGTTTTTGTCATCAAACACAGGAAAACCAAGGTTATTCAAAACAGAAAAAGCCTTCATTTCTATAACCTCTGAGACTGAAGGTTTTACAATGGGAAGAACTAGACTGCATGAATTGTACAAGTGCTTGTTAGTGGCTGGAAGAAGTGCCCATGATTTAACTATTGATTCTTGATGATTTTTAAACAAAGTGTCTTCTTCTGATGAGATGCAATCCCAAATCTGTTGAAGACTTTCCATTTTCAGAAGTTCATCAGAGTTGTTTACATCTTTGTTTTTTAACTCTAATGGGAAATTATCTTCAAACAAACTGTTTATCATGGGGAAATCTATATCCTTTGATGAAAGGAAGTATGAAGAATGTAGTGGTTCACCAAACAAGGATGGATGTAGAAACATTGACAGACTGTTGTGGAATAGGTGTACGAAACGACTACGCATTGATTTACAATCCTCATCAAAATATCTCAAGTTGTTATCAGCTGTGAGTAATAAAGGATATCCAAAAGGAGTATCAGGAAGCACATATTCATTTGGAATTGACTCGGTAGTGTGCAACATATACCAGAGGAACTTAATGAAGCCTTCCTTTGTTCTAAAAGGTGTTTGTTCAATATGACATGGGCATCCATGCAGGAGTATGTGCGAATGATAACAGCAATAGAATTTATAAACTGAAGCTGGGCTTACAATGGCTGGTTCATACTCTTGTAAGTGTTTGTAAAGCCTATATGGAGCACATGTTAATACCATTTGTATTCTACGTAAGATTGAAATTATTGCCTTTTCTTTTGGCTGAAAATAAGCTTGATGAAATGGTGTCTCATCATCATGTAGAACATGCCACTGTAATATAACTTCATCTTTCTTTTCCTTTGTCACAAAGACCTCTGAGGCCAGAATGTCAGGATTGGCCAACCACAGTTTCTTAAACACAGACTGTGCCATGTGCAGACAGTTTGTATTTAATGGATTGGCTTTATGAGAAGTCAATTGCACATCATCTTTTGACTTTTTCCTGGGTTTCCAATAAGGAAATAGCTCATAATATTGATTAATATTATGGTAAAAGTGGTTTTTATCTTCATATGGTTTATCACTGATGTAATGATCACAAGCTTCAATAAGAAAATGAACATAAGATGAAGAAATAGCTTCCATAAGTTTATCATTCCATTCCTTCTTTTCGTCTTGTCCTTCAGTATCTCCTGACCAAAGTGAACGACGATTACTACTCAATACAAACTGACCATTAATATGAACTGGAAGACCAGATAATTCTGGTAATGGTAGAAAACAAAAGATCTTTCCTAATGGAATGTCACTTATATGTAATGAAGCTGCTATACCATGTTTTGGGAGGACTTGACTAATATATCTCCATTTCTGAGAAGGATTTTGAATGTCTCCTACTCCTTGTTGAATAAGCCACTCCTCTTTGAGTGTAGTATACTCTTGATGAAGACCATACATCTTGGTTAAAGATTTGTCCTCTTTAGATTCAATACTTAATGGATATGTGACTACATGAGGTTTTTTGGTTCTTCTGAATTCTCGTAAACTCTTGAACAATTCATCACGACTCTGTTTTGCTTGATCACTAAGATGAGCTTCATAACTTGCTTTCAAATGGAATTCATTAGATTGATCATCAATTACATAATAATGAAAGTCTGTTATGTGGTTGAGAAATAGAAGTGCTTCTTTAATCATTGGAATCCACTCATTTAGCATACGCTCCAACGTTTTGGCTGTTAGTGGTTCTGTCTTCACTTTTTCCTCAATTATGTCTGACTTTAGTATCTGCTTTTTGGTATGTCTCAGTGGAAAACGAAACAGAGAACCAGTCTGGAGACCTGGCGGTTGGTTAGGAAGCGGTTTATCTTGTAAATATGCATTACGTAAATCAGACATACCAACCCAGAAATCTTCTTCTAGATTATCATAACGTCTTCCAGGATTACTAACATTAGCTCCTGGTATGTAGTAACAGTGTGGATCAAACACACACAAGGTTTTCCCTCCTGTAATGAAACTAGGACAGTCAGTGATATGATAGACAACATTGAACCCGATACCAAACTGTCCTATTGACTCTGAATCATCTCGTTTTGATCCAAGACCCAGTTTCTGGATTCCTTCTATATCTTTCTCTGTGAAGTTTGCATCATCCCAAATTAATAGAGCTGGTCCTTGAAGTTCCTTCCACTCTTGAGAAGGTATTCGTTGTTTCCCATGTGTCCTCTTATCAAGAATAACACACATCTTAGTGGCTTTAGCATCATCAGCATTCTGTAATAACTCTTTGACTAGTGTAACGTCAAGAGGGTAATCTCGAAGAATATTCTTGATCCTCTGTGTCAATGTTTCTCGTTGTCCAAATGCTATGCCACCAAACTCTTGACTTCCTGTGACATATTTGTTCAAGAATTCACTTCGAATTGGCTTCACTCCCAAACACAGAGCTATGTCTCTGTTAAGAGTTGAATGAACTAGCACACACTCTTTACCGACTGGTAACCATGGTGAATCATTCAATGAAAGTTCAATGGCTGGATACAGAGTATAACTGTTATCTGGTAAAACAATATCTAATTCAGTCAGATCCTTCATATTTTCAGCTGTATTGTAGTTCAATTCGTGTACAATTGCATGTACCATTTTATGACAGCTATCAGGAAGAGTCTCCTTCCCATATTTTTGATGCATTTCACCCAAGACACCAATGAACTTCGTAACACTAAATCTGCTATCAATGCATAAAGCTTTAGTTAGCAACTTTCTCTCTGATAACATAGGAGGTAACTGGAACAAGTATGGTCCATTTTCTCTCCAATCTCTAGCTATGTTTTCTGGACTAGTAAAGCAGTTTCCTGTCCAAATGAATGGTTTATTTCGAAAAGTAATTAATGTTTTCTCAGCTTCAGTAGGTTCCTGTGGTTTCTCTACTTCCTTTGAAGTCGCAAGATAAGAATATGTTGGCCTTTCCATTTCCAATTTTTTTTCCAAAGCTTCGTATGATATACGACATATGTACTCGACTATATTACACTTGTCAGAGTCTTCAACCATACTAGATTCAAAAGTATCAATAAGAGATTTGAAATGTACTAGGATATCATTAAGACTCGATGTGGTTTGAAATCCAAGTTGAGTATGTAATGACCTTGATATTTCACCACAACCTCCTTCATCAGATAATTTTGTATTTACCAGAATTTTCTGACTGCCCAACATGAAACAATTGTTTTTCAATTTCCATTTGCCCGAGTAGAACATTTCTGATGGGCATGAAAATTGTAAGCCTTCACCTTTCCAAGATAAAAAGTAATCATCTGGTTTAGGAACAACAGGAATGAAAGGAATTTGCTTGAGTTCTTGTATTTGAGGAATATTTAGAATCGGAGTTTCTGTTTGGTGAGTGGTAGTAGATTTATTAATATTTTCCTCAATGCATGAGATGATTAGTTTCACTCTTTTCAGAGCTTTCATATTGTCTTCGTCATAAACTGACTGGATGCTTTTTGCACATTCTACAACTACATCCCAGGGAAGATTTGAGGTTAGTAAACCTATGCACAACATGGTTTGATGAACAGAGTTTTGTTTGCAAAATTCACTAATGGGAAACATTTCACTGTCTGGATCGAAAAGTTCATGAATGTCAGCTGAAGGGTCAACTAACTGAGAAGCAAGTTTCAGTTTCTGACCATTTGGTGTACAAGGAATGCAAGGATTATTCTGAAGAATGTTCATTAACTCAGACTCATCGGAAATAGTAAGCTCATTAGCTACAGTTAAGAACATACTAAAGAGAACATTGTTACGAATTTCACATTCACTGTCAAAGTAAGTAATATTTTGAAAGAACTTTTGTGAGAACTCAAGTTGGTCTATCATGCGAAGAGCTCCTCTCAATACCTGTTGAAGTTGTGTGAGATAAGAAGTTGGAAGATATACTACAGGTATTTGAAGGATATCTACAGCTTTAGTGACACATTGTGGAATACTACTTGACCCTATTTGTAGTAGTATATTTGGAGACAAGAACCTACTTTGACCTAATGTTAACCACTGATTGGTAGCACTAGAATGAAAGAGATCTTCGTTGGATATGAGCTGATAAAATTGACTTATCAGACTTTCCCATGGCTGCTTGATAGATAATTGCTCGGCAAGAGGTAGTAAAGCAAAGAAATCATATTCAACAAGCTTGTTAGAGTTGTGTAAATCTTTCAGTAGTTTTAGTAGTTTACAGTAGGCATTTGGAATGACTACCTCCATTAACTTGAGATTCCACCATTCTCGTGAGTCTGATGGACTACTGGATGAGGTACTAGTCCATATACCACTTCTATTACTCATAACAGCAAAGTTAGCACTTACATGTACTGGAAGACCTGTACTAGGAACTGATAATGGAAGAAAACAGAACACTGAACCTTCATTTAGTGGTTGACATCTGAATTGACCTGACTCTTCAGTAAGTTTACATGCTACAGTAGCTAAACTCTGCTGATTCTGATGCTGATATATGTCATGTAATTGTTCTGTGTGAGATGAGACAAGCCAAGTCTCTTTTGTTATGCTATCTGAAAGAAATGAATGTGTTTCCACTTTCCTTATACTATCAATGTTGTCTCTTCTCTCTATGGTGAGTTGTAAGAATGCAGCAATATAATTATCCCTTATCGACTGGAATGTTATTTTCTTTACATGATTTAAAAAGAGCAACAGTCTTGATCCATTTTTAGTCAAATCTTCTCGTAGTTCATTTACTATTGACTCTCCATATATAGTTGAACTGATTTGACTAGCATTTCTTCTGAATGGGAGTCGAAACATTGTTCCACTATATGGTATGGATGTATCAAAACCAAACAAGCCTAGATATGGTACTAACTGTTGTGACTTTGAAACAAATGTGGACGTGTACTTCATTCGTTTACCTGGTTGGTTTTCATTCTTTACTACTCCTCTCAAATGTTTGAGTGTTGGATCAAAGATGTAAAGCCATTCACCGCTCACAAAGGAAGGAATGTCTGTCATGTGGTATACTGAACAGAAGCCAACTCCAAACTTACCGATTTTTAATGGTTTGTCTTTCTTTGTTGCTCCAGCAAGTTTTGTTATGTTAGTAAAGTCTTCTTCAGAGAATGTACTGTTATTGTGAACTACTAGAGCTGGACCATGACTATCTGCCATTCCCTTGAACAATAATCTATCAGTGGTATGAGAACGAGCATCGTAAAGAATGTTTACCTCTGTAGCCTCTGCATCATCAGCATTCTGGATCATCTCTTTGATAATTGTGACTCCATCTTTGTATTCCTTGAGGATATTGCTGAGTCTAGTAGTCAGTGGTTCGTGTTGGCCAGCATCTTCAAACACCTCTTCTGTGATGTCTAACTGATCACTCAAAGGTGTTAATCCAAGTTGTGGAGCTAGGTGAGCAACACTTGAATGGACCAATTTGTACTCCTCATCTGATGACTTGGCAATCTGAAGTAACATATCGTTATCTGTATAGGCGACTTCATCTATAGGTAGAAGCTGAGGGTAAGTTTCATCACTTTCTATAGGTACCAAGATTTCGTGTTTATCAATTATATCAGGATTCTGAACTACCCATTCTAAGATATTCTTGATTGTAGATTTGGCATCATGATCACTGACATGATACTGTTCTTCTCGTATTGTTTGAAGTACAGATAAGATTTGTACTGGGGTAATGTGTTGCACTACACCAAATTTATTGAAAAGTGATTCAAACTCACGCATTCTTGATGGCAGAACAAACATAAATGGCTCAATGTTCATTCTGAAAGAGGGATTTGCTTGGAGCGCACATATTTGTGGACTAAAAAATGTTGAATGGCTTTCAACCCAAACCCAATTTTTAATGGAATGTAAATTAATTACATGCATATCACAAGAGCCAAGATATCGATATGTTTGAAAGGCTATTTGTTCCAGAATATGAGACTCAATTTCTGTTTCGTTATCAATCACATTTTCAAAGTGTTTAACTACAGCATTTGCTAACTCACGTTTTGAAGTAGATAAGCCCTGACACATTTGAGAAGGGAAGTTCTCCACAAATATAGCTTGAGATCCAACTATCCTGTACAACTCTGTTGAATCAAGAGTTCCTGAGTGAACTACTACATTTTCTGTATTGGAGGAGGCAAAACATCTTGGATACAGCATGGAGGCTTTCCATGTCAAACATTGTGGGTAATCTGAAGGTGGATCACTAGCTACTGGAAGGAAGTTGTAACTTCTTGCTCGTTCTATCATGGCATCTTTTAATGTTCTGTTTTCATTGCCCCAGTAACCCACTTGTACCTTAACACTATGGTTTATAAGATTTGGATATGTGTTAAGAACTTTAATTAAAGCCACCATTCTTGAATAGCTTACTGAACTACATTTAACAGGGACTGTACTAAAATTAGGATAGGGCTGTATAGTACAAATGATATCATATATGTCTGTAGCTGTCACTGAGGTTCTTAGGCCACATTGACGAAGGTGAACGATGTACGATTGATAATCATCATTTGGAAATACAGGCTCATCTAGGTAGAGCTGTGAGAGGAGTTGATCTTGAGGATCAAATAAGGTTGATGGGGATTTCCTCTCTCCTGAGTCAACAGTTACAAATGGGAGTGTTGAAATAGCCTTGATGAAGGAAGTTCGAGATTGAGGGTACTTCTGTAAGAAAAGATACAGGCTATCCAGTACATTTTTTATGAAATCTGTCAAGTTCCCATCAGGAAACTGGTTGCAATTAATTTTTGGAAATACCACATTCTCTAGAAATTCTAATCCATTCATAATGTTTACATGGCCAACTAAATTCTGCAGAATTTTACTATTGTTGTTCTTATTAATAACCAAAGGCTGGCTAGGAAGCAAATCTGTTCTAAATTCAAAATAGTCCCCTTGGACAACTGCCTTGTTACCCATACCTTGTGATTTTAGCGTATTGATGGAATAACGCACGCCGTGATACTGTAAAACAGAGAAAATAGACATTGCACAGATCCTGTTGATCCTACTTGCATTAGCAAAACTGGTATGTGTAGCTGCTAGGAAATCCTGGAGTGCACATGCTTCGTTATCTGTCAGTTCTGTATTACTAAGGCTATACGAAGGAATAGCATCTATTACCTCACCTGCTTCAAACTGGTAAATGTATTTAGTAATTAGTCGATGACTTAAATATGAGAAATCATTTTCACTAGCTAAGTTGATGCCATACTTCTCAAGAGTTGTTTTTAAAGTTGACATGATGGAATAATGGGCACGTGTCACATATATTAATCCTGCTTGCTTGTTTAGTGTGTGAATACTAATTGAACCATTTGAATGTTTAACAGGTACTATATATTTACTTTCAAATATACCCAAATCATAATTCTGAACCCATTTCCAAAACTTCTCAAGTTGTTGTTGTGACCAAGACTGTGAGTTTGATTGAGGAAGAAGCTGAGCTACTTCACTAACACCTAAGATTGTAAGCTGTGTTACACTACTCTTAGCTACATTTGTTAACTGTGTATGGACAAGTGGATAGCTTGACAATAAATCAACCATCATGTGTTGGACACCTGGTAGGAGGTCATATCGAATGGAAGTATTACAAACGTATATATGGGAAAATCCAAAGTACCTGCTCGTTTTCTGAAAGGTAGCAAAACTATAATTTACAAGAGGTATCAGCTCAAGGCCAATCATGTCAGAATAATTATTATCTGACAAGCAATACTGAAGAATATCCAGCTTCTCTTCATATGACATAGATTTGTAAGCATAGGAATTCTGCCTGAGATAATTCCTCAAATGAGAAGGTCCAATAATTGAAACACTTCTCTTGTAGTAATGCTCTATTGTGTTCCACTGATCTGTTGAAAGCTCAACTACTTTCGCTCTACAAACTAAAAGAACCTTTTTCACAGCTGGAGAGAGTGTTCCAGCTTTGGGAACAAACATTGCCTCTGCTAATGAAATCCATTGACCGTTATTTGCTTCTGTATAAACTATGCTATTGTAAAGCAGTATCGTTTCAAATAGGGTCTTCAAAATGCCTTCCCATGGTGTATTTTGTACTAATTGCAACGAAGGCCAACAATTGTATACTATCTGATGTGGAAGAGAAGGCATTCTTACCAGCGCTTGAATTAGTTGAGCATAGCAATGTGGCACACAGTATTGAACAAGCAGCTTATTCCATGTGCCTTCTTGATCATCTTGTCTTTCTTGGGCTTCCCATTTAAGAGATCGTCTATTACTACTAACAGCAAATGTTCCATTGACATGAATGCCAAATGGTGTCTTGTCCTCTGTTGGAAGAGGAAGAAAGCAAAAGATTCGACCTTTGGAATGAGCATCAGTATCACTGACCTCAAATGCCGTACCTACCCAGGGAAGGACATGTTGTTTTTCAGCTAATGCTAATACCTTGGGATTATCACTACCTATTCTATGCACTACTACCCATTCATATTCTCTTTTTACGCTTCCATCAATCATTTCAATATGAAAATGAGCTGTCTCTTCAATTACTTGCCTGACAGCATACGGAGAGTCCCCTGTGAAGGTGGATTCTACACGTCTAACTAACAATTGTTGTTCACTCTGACGCTTTGTAGAATCACGTGAACTAATACATACTTTGAAAACTTGCTTGAAGTTTCCCAACTGTGAAATTTCAACTACTTCTATTGAACAAACGGATCGAAGAAATAAGAGTAGGTATTTTGCTTCTGCTTTCAAAGCTTCTAGTAGCTTCCTTAGTTTTTCAACCGTGTAAACTTCATTGGAAAGTTTTGAGGCTCTATTGCGAAGTGGAAATCGAAACAATGTCTTACCATCAAATGATGGAGAATGCATGGAGAAATCACCTACTCCATTAAAGGGGCGTACTAAATCTGGACAGGTATATCGCACATCTTTCAAGTAATACCCCTTACCAGACTCACCCTTCCAAATGTGTTCTTGTGGTTCTAGAAATCCACAGTAGTCTTCACTAATAATTACAGGAAGATCTAGAAATGTGAAATGTATAATAATGATATTGGGTATTCATTAGAATAATGATTATAGCATTTTATTCTATGAAGATATAATATTCAGTATAACTTATTATTATTATTATCATAGTTAGAATACTGATTCTTCTGTAGAAACCTTATCATAATGCATGAATATCATTATCAAGGAATGTTACCACATTATTCACCTGTAATGTGATAGACAGAATTGAACCCGATTCCAAATTTCCCCACTTTGTGAGGATTCTTTGCTTTACCACTTTGCTGCAAGCTTTGTATACTATCCCAGTCTTCTTTCTTGAAAGGGGCGTTATTAAATGACATCAAAGCTGGACCTTGGAATCGGTCCAGTTCTTTGAATGTGGCACTTTCCACCAAATTGTGTGGGAGTGTTTGCACGTGACGACAATCTAGGTAAAACTTGACTTCCGTGGCCCTGGCATCATCAGCATTCTGAATGATTTCCTGTGTAACAATGACAGTGCACTTTCGATAAAAATAAAATCGATCGTATGCATGGTCAATATTACTTAACTCTAATATAAGAAGTATTTTACAATGTAATAATGAACGGGTCATTTTAACCCTCATTTGGTTACAGAAGTTTTACTTCCTCCTGAGACTATGTAAATCAGTGATGCTTTCTTGTCTAGCTAGGTAATGTTTACAAGATAGCTATTGATTTGATCTAGTATAAAGTACATGCCATAATGAAGAATAGGAATATTATGTACATGTACTTTAAACATGTAAATCTCATAATAATTACACATTATGAGATTGCCTTTTCAGGAGTGTTATTTGCTATTATAAATATAAATTCATGTACATACTTATATTACTTAATTACTCTGGAATGTGCTTATTGCTTTCGCAGATGTTGGAATTGGAATACTAATAATACATCACAGGTTGTACCTATATAATACGATGCTACATATATATAGCTACATTTTATTAATATATATGTTTGTTACCATATGCCTTGACATGACATGTACTTTATACTAGTCAAGATCAAATGAACTGTGACTTGTAAATATTACCGAGCAGGAAAAATAAATAAGCGAGGAGGAAATTGAAACTCCTGTAAACAACTCAAGGTTAAAATAACCTATTACTTTTTACAGTGTACGGATAACAAGAATCAAGAATATATATAACATATGTTAAGTTTTTTTTTTAATGACCGCAAATCTTTTTCTATATCACTTTAATTCTTGTTCAACAGAGATAACAGAATTAAATATTATAATTTAATACATATAATAGTCATGACACTAGTACTCATAGGATGTATGTTAGAGAAGTGACTTTGACTCACATTGACAAAAGAAAATATCTGCCACTACAATTATAATTTATATAATAATCATAACTATTATTATATGTACCACAAGTTGTGGGGAAATAGTCGAGAAGGTAACATTATTTTGTAGCAATTGCTCTACTCTTTACCGACTACAAAGTATTGAAGACTGAGAAACATCTAACAGTACGTACGGTGTGTATGACCTAACTCACTTTGAATATCTGTCCACTTGGATATTCACGCAGTATACTGGAGATCATCTGATACAATGGAGGTCTTCTCTGACCGAACGATTCCCCAATAGGACGAGCTGGAGACAATCCAGCCATGACTTGTGTTCGCTTTGAAGGCAGACCCTATACCTTTTTTTGACGAAATAGGCCTATGGAGGGTCTAAAAATGAACTTCATTTTGGGTGAAGCCTAACAAGTTTTGCCCAAAATTTTCAACCAACATGCATGAAAAATACTTATGGAGAGAATTTTCCTCTGATCATTGTTTCAAGGATACATAATTACAATAATAAAACACTATTACTATAACTATATCAAAGACAGGATTACAGGAACTGAAGAGAAAGCTAGTATCTACAAAGAAAATAATTTTGACAACAATAAAAATAATATAATTATAATTATATATATTCTATAAAGCAGTATAACACTAAAATTGTTACTACTCTTGATTTGTCTGTTGCTCATTAGAATGAAATGTATCTTGTGTATACTACAGTAAACAAAAGAGAATGTAAGCAACAAAACACTGAAACCAGTCACGATATATTATTGTTTTACTGTTACATGATCATGAAAGAATGAACATTATATTTCTCTTTTAAAACTAAAGGGTGTTTTCAAATATATATAATGTATAATATATAATTATTGTATTGGTATATGTAGGGCTGAGAACCATAGTGGGCTAACCCCAAAAAATCAACTACTGGAAATTGTCCACACAAAAAGTTAAAATTGGATATATCCTATACTACCAAATATAATTACTTTAATCCGCTCCAGAAACACATTTTGAGATTGTTTTCATGTTAATCTGGGTATACACTGAAACCCCTATATTCTGGACACACTTGGGACAAATATAAGTGTCTTGATTACAGGGGTGTCTTAATTTTAGCGTGTCCTCAATAGAGGGGATTCACCGTATTACTGTTTCATGGGTTAGACCACCATGCTCTTAGCCCTTCAATTACATAATGTATGTACATTTAGTCATGCATAAGTCATTTAGTCATGTATAATTCATTTAGTCGTGCATAAGTTATTTAGTCATGTATAAAGCCCACCATACACTAGGAAACATTGTTACTTGTAAACATTAATGGGTTATTTTAACCCCCATTTGGTTACATGTGTTTCAATTCATTCTGAGACTATATAATCAATGCTGATTTTGCTAGATAATGTTTACAAGTAGTAATATATTTCTTTTTGATCTTGATCTATAATAACTATAGTATATAAAGTAAACATGCCATAATAAAGAATGGCAACAAAAACAATACAATGTACATGTACTGTAAACATGTAAATCCCATATTAATCGTGTAGATGTGCTTAATCTTAAACATGCAACAAATGTTATTTGCGTTCAAATTCATGTACTTAATTATGTTAATTACTCTGGAATGAGCAAGTAACATCTGTTGTTTTTGCGGATGTTAGAATGGAAATACTAATAATACACACAGGTTGTATCTATAAATACTTGTTACATATGCTTTATTATGAAATGCACTTTGCACAATATAGATCAAGATCAAATGAACCATAACTTGTAAATATTACCTAGCAGGAAAAACAGTTAAATCGGCATTGAGAAAAATAGAATTACATTGAGACTCCTGTAACCAACTAAAGGTTAAAACACCCTATTATGTTTTACAGTGTGAAACAATTGATCTTTCATGTAACACTCACAACACCGGCTTAAGTCATATTCTAATTGTTTGTTATTGTAGGGTACATGCAACATTCTACATGTCTTACCAAAAGTATGTCCAGCCTCTTTGCCAATGTTTCAAAGGTTACACGCTCTTGATTTTCAGGAAAACTTGGAACATGAGTGGATGTAGACACTACACTATCCTTCTGATCAACATGTGGAAATTTTTTGTGTAAAGTAAGTAGTTTTCTAGCTAGTGACTTTTTAGAGGATTCATCTTCTTTGTCTTCTCTCTTTTTTATCCATTCCATTATCATCTGGAAAACACACCACCATTTCATTTCCTCATCAGTTGGTTTCAAATTCAGTTCATTACCAAAGGCACTGATGACCTCCATAGGGTAAGAGCCAATTACTTTTGCTAGCATCATTATATTATCTTGAGAGAGATCTGTAGAAAAATAATAAAATTTCAGAATTCAATATTTTTCTATCAAATTTTAACATTTACAAGAGCAAAATGCAAGGAGATTTGCAGCAGTGTTTTGATTAGGTTTCTGCATATACAATAACCACATGGAAATCAATATTGTTCAATACAGAAACAAGGACAAGTGGCACATTATTCATGTGGTCAAATAATATAAATTCTGAATATAGACAGTGTTCTCTCTTTGTTGTTTCAGAGGGGTACGTTACCCCTCTATAGTGTAAATGTAAGTACCCCTCTATCAGTCTTTTTGAATATTAATACTATTTTAAAATGATAACACACAAAAATATAAATTCAAAGTATTTCCATACACACATTCACCTATTACCCATTGATTCCCATTTCCTAAGAGCAGGGTAAGGGTCACATTGTAACACATGGACCTTCAACAGAAATTCATACAAGATTAATTAATTAACTATGACATACCGTATAGCGGGAAATTTTTGTGGGTGTAAATATTCGTGGAAACGGAAAATAAAGGTTTTCGTGGGGTTTAATTTTCGTTTTTGCATGCACATGACTATAACCATGGCCACACCCACTGATAACAGCAAACTGCAAAATGGTTACAGTGAGTTTTAATAGTTGTGTAAGAGGTCATCATGTACATGTATATAAGAGTATTGGGACCCCATTTCTAGAAGAACAGCTGTCCTGTCAAAGAGAGCATGGTAATAATGAAGACCTTTATGCTGTTGCAATGATTAAAGCTGGCGTCATAGTTGGTCATGTACTACAAAAAATAAGCATGCTGTGTTCTGTATTCATTAGGCTGGGAGGCATTGTTTCTTGTGTCATTACTGGAAACAGATGCTATTCAGATGACTATCACTCCATTCTTCACCTCGTGTATACACGCTGTCAATTCATCAATAACAGGCCCGCACCTTTAGAATTCAATTAATTTTGTGGTAGAAAATATTCGTGGAGCCGCCTTCAACCATGAAAAACACGAACTTTTGCGTCCACGAACATTTCCCGCTATACAGTAATAATTAGTTTGTCACTTCTGTGTACCCCCCCTATTGCAAAATCCTGGTGAGAACACTGGATATAGATAGTGACCAAAGTAGCAAGTAAAAGTATTAAACATAACAACTTCCTAAGCACACATCACATATTAAGTATTGTGTTTTAACGATTGTAAGTTAACAAAATTACAATAATTATTATAATTATAATACTCACCTCCATTCAATTGTAACTTCTTGGGAATTGGATTCTAAAAAAAAATTAGTTTTAAAGTCATTGGTATGCACATACAGTGTTCTCCCTAGAAAATGATCAAGGCCCTAGGGGCAGGGTGTGGCCTGGAGTCTATATCAAAGAATATAGGCCACTCCCATTGCCACATCAAAGGATTTTGTATGCAGAAGCTGTGGGGGCCCCCTACTCCAAAAGAGCCTAGGGAGAACACTGACATATCAATATGCACTATCTTACTTTTGTAAGGGCTTTATTCCATGATTGTAAATGTACATCTACTTTCTTCTTACAACACTCTTCACACAATGTTTTATTAGGAAGAATGTGCTGACGATGATGGATATTAAATGCGACATTAGGATATTTATCTCGAGCACATGTAACAGCAAAATGATACTTGACGTTGCCAGCATTCCGAGCTAACCTCCTTTCCGCGATGTTGTGTGAAGCCTTCACTATGGCATTGCAGACATTTTCCATGTCTGCTACATTTGGCTGCCCACATGGTGACACAATGAGTTCTACAATGTCTCCCTGATATGTCACTTGTATGTCAATAGGATCCCCAACAATATCTGGTGGGACTACCTGTATCACTGTGACATTCATATCACAGGATGGAAGGAACAATGAATGGGATAACAGGTTAAGAAGCTGATTGGTAAATTCAACTTCCATAATCACAGGTGGAGCATCTACTCCATTCACCAAGTATATTGAATTTTCTAAACATTTCGTTGTTTGCGATGTGGTTCGAATGAATGGTTTATAAAACAAAGGTCCATTTGTATCAGGAATGTTGTACTTTGGTGGGATACGATTCTTTGAGACTTTAGCAACAAGGCCAACTGAGTCTAAAATACTCATGAAGACCTTACCACTATCACCAAAAACATTACTAGATGTCGCTGCTTCTTCTGTAATCAGGCCATATTGATCCGCAATAGAAAACCCAACTTTGAAGCCAAGGTTTAAAAGCTTATTCAATTGCGCTAAAAATTGATAAGGCTTAATAACAATAATTTCGGAACGAGGATCAATAATGCTGATATCAATGATGCTTCCAAAGGATGTAAAGAATACACAAAAGTCTCGCAATGATTTGTTGTCGATACCGCATTCCTCTGCCTTCTTTTGTAGCTCATTTCGTGTTATGAAAATGGATTTATGGTATTTAAATGATCCACATAGAAAAACCCATGAAAGAGGGATTTCATGACACTCTAGCTGCTGTAACAGTTTGGTGAACTTCTCCATCAACAGCTTTTTTGAATCTGATTCATTTAAATCAACTGGAATAACATTGAAATCAATAAGATCAGATACTTCAAACTGGGCAGCAGCATTCTCACACTCTGATTGTAAGATTTTGATTTTTTCCTTCACTACATCTTGGCTACTTGTGTGTGTTGCAAACAAGGTACACGTCTTCCTATTGCGAGGAGTTACTGAATCACTCAATTTGCTGCTTCGAAGTAAGCAATGCAGACGAGATCGCCATATTTTTACCTTAGAATCTCTGAGAGCCCCAGGGAACACGTCGGATTCTGGAGGGTCATGGAGTTTATCAGCGTCACGGTCAAGAGAGAGAAAGAGCCACATGTGATGTCTATGAAACTGGCCACTAAAGATTTCTAAAAATGTGTGAATAGCTCTGTTAATGGCCAAATCCCATACATTAATTGTGGCAACACCTCCTGGTAGTTTCTTCTTCAAAGCATGTAGACGAGACTGTTTCTCTTGAACTGTTTCATTTACAGTCGTATATAAGTCCTTACATGTTTTATACACTTCTAAAATGTGGTGGCTAAGAACTGGATCCTTGAATGTTGACATGTTTTGTTCCAAAAAATCATTGAACACTGGAGACTCTTGTTGATGGTAAAGGCTATTTTGAAGTCCCGACTGAAAGCAGTATAAATTACTGGTTGTGTTGTCGACTTCAGCACAATAAATCTTTGAGGGTTGCTTGTAGCCTGTAGCAATAACACTGTGATGTGAAAATCAATTAATGGCACTTGTTTCTGTTTCAACTGGTGTTCCTAATATTTTCTGAAGAGCTATTGAACTTCCACTATTTGGTAAACCACTGAACGTAACAATTGATGGATAAACTGTGACTTTGTTCTCTTGATTTAGAATCATTGAATGCAGAAATTGAGGATGGACTACTCTCTCTACAGAGAAAAAGAAAACACAAAACATTCATTATGCAGATCAGCAAAATGATTTGCAGAAGCTTGGCTATGGTATAGTAAACAGTATATGGACTTACTAGATGTACTCTTTACCATGTCACAGTGACAAGTGTTTTGTGCAGTACTGAAATTTAACAAATTAAAGAGCTGATGGTCTGAATTGTGAGATTTTAAAAGTATTTAAAATTGTTATAACTGTTGAACCAATAGTCTTTAGGATTGCTTAACAAAGTTTTACTTATTCTTATGGCCCTATGATTGCTTTCCACGGGTTTTTTTGTATGTTTATACATATATATATTCTTGTGTCACTTATGCAAGTATACGTTGTATATGCAGTTAAGGAAGTTGAGTCATTCCAAGGGGCTCGGTCAATTAATATAATATAATAGGCTGTTGTGTTTCAGGCATGATGAAGTCAGTCATGATTACTGAATGCTTGACACTACAAAGCAGTCATATGGATAATTTATTCTCTATATATCTTGTTTCATTCTGAATGTATAATGTATTTGAAAGCTCTATTGCTTTAATTTTCAGTGTGACATTGGTACATACACAGACAACTTCTACCTATGTGTGGCAAGTGTTAATAACTAATCACTGCAAAAACGTTAAAATGATTAGGCAAAAATGATTCTGCTATTTTGACACTCTAGTTGGTTACCTCAATTACTTGTACTTTCACAGAGTACATTCAACAACCAAAAGTCAGACTTTTGGTTCAAATGTTGTTATACACAATGACAATGCAAGATGACTGACATGATGTCTGACAACTTTGAAAACAGGATCCCATAGTAATAATAGTTTACATATCATTATTATTTACATAATAACTCATGAATTTAGCAGGTCTGACTCATACTACGCCAATTAAAGAAATTTCGTGTAACATGCAATTCATGTAACCAAGATAATGGTTGATAACCTGTTTTTACATGCCTCATTCCTGATGCTATACATGCTTTAATGCTCATTTCTAGACTACTGTCGAATTCATGCTTTTCTTGCCATCCAGACTATAAATGTGTAATTTGTTGAAAAAAGATCATAAATTATGAATTTTGAATACACCAATTTAATTACTAGTGCCAGCAAATATCTCTCTTTATAATAACAAAGTCAGCAATAAGGCAGTGCCAATTTATATGGTTCCAAAGAGACTGCATATGTAGTATCACATTTGGTAGGAAGTGATGTCATGTTTTGTATATGTAAGAACTATGTAATACTTACAAAACATAACTTCCATCAGAGAGCAATAAAATTAACTCCAACATGTCCAATCAATGCTTGTACACCTGATGAATAGCCATAAGAAAAGCATCCTAGTTACTAATTCAAAACTCTCATAAGCCTGACTTGACCCTTATTTGACTCCAGTGCTTGTCAGGAGTCTGGCTTACGATGCTACTAACTCCTGTGAAGTTGTGAACATTAAACAGGTTGTGAACATTAAACAGGTTATTCAGCTCTCGTGCACCTAGTATATATGTTGTTTGACTCCACTAAGGAAGTGGAAACTATCAGACTCAAAGGTTTCGTAAATGTTTTCTTACAGTAGAGAGAATGCAGCAAGCAATGAATGTCCCTAACATTGCTATGTGAAGTATTTTACCCACATTCGAAGTTGTTGAGACAGAACATATCACTGGAGTTAGAAATGTTGCCATGCCTACTATATTATAATTATAACCTTCATAAATTATTATACAATTAACAGGCCTCTCTATAATAATATCTATTACCTTCAAATTCAAAGCTGGGTCTCCTGATTGGAGGAGTTATAGTGTTCCCAAAGATCCTAACAGTAGCATCTGAAGCCATCAGTGAACCTGTTACTAATTCTGTAATATTATCTTTTTTGGCCACATCCTGGGTATCTTGTTCTGTCCAGTACTATTATATGATTATTATAATTATATATAATTATTATATTCTTATAATATTAATTATATAAATACATGTGTATAATTATTATATAGAAGCACTTAATTAAAACCTGTAATTGACTACATAGGGTAAGAGTAAAATTAAAGTGGGCCTCATATTTACAACTATAATTATGCTGAGGTTTTGTAAAGCAACCATGCAAACATAGTCACACCACTTTCCATAACTAGGATAAATTTCTTTTAGACAATCTGACAATAAAATTTAATAAAGTGTGGGGGACATCCTTTGGTACAAACACTTTCGGATTTTAGCTCTTGTGAGACTGATGCAATCTCAGAGATATAAAGTATAGTTGAGGTGTGAAAGCCGAGGCCACTACTAGAAAGAACGGTACCTTGAATATTTCAAGAAGGCGTGTCCTTGATCCTAGGGTCTAGTGTTAGTCCTCAGTACAGCAGTTTTATGAGTTGTTGCAACAAGGCTTCGAAGAGTTATATCAAATGACGTCATGAGCTTATGTGAACTATTGTAAATGACTACTTGTCAAACAAATAGGTGTTCACATGACTAATGACATCATTAAGTTAGCAAGCATAGTAAACGTTGCAAGAACCCACAAAAATATTATTTACCACGCCTAGGCCTACTCAAGGTGCTGTTCTTTACATTTGATCTCTTGGCCCTCTACTATACTTTAGTCCCACACCCCAAGGTGACTGGCAGAGACAGCATGTTCAATGTAGTGGGGGTAACAAAGATTGGGAAACATAATGGCAGCTGCATCACAGCCACCAGGGGGAGGGCCTAGGGATGTGCAGAAGCTATAAGTAATGCTCCCAAAGGTCCCTTGGAGAGGTTATAGTTATATATATATATAATCTTATACAATGATAGTACAGTGATGTGACAATGTAATGAAGTGGGGGGCTCAAGCCCAACATCCAAAGCGAATACTAACCTCTGTATGATCCATAACGGACAAAATTTCCTAAACTAATCAATATCTTGAAAAGTTCTGGTCACTACCGTTCTTGACCCAAACGAGACTGAAAGTGTGGGAAGCAACCGCCCCGTTGAAATCGCATAATAATAATATATAATAGTTAATTAACTGCTAAGGAGTAAGGAGGTATCAAGTATTCACTTGTTTTTGATTATATAATCATAATTCATTATAAAAGTAACTTAACAATTAAATTTTACTTAATAGCAATATTAGGAAGACCAATAGTAGTAACTTGTTCACCAAATAGATATTTGGTTGGGCTTGCTGTGGTACTGTTTTCGGTGGAGTAGAATGCCTCTGTTGGATTAGATTCTGAGAAAAAAAAAATTGAATATACCAAATAATAAAAATATTTTCAGCCATACCGCTTAGTTTTACTGGAGGAGGTGATAAATTATGAAAACAAGGGTTTTTAAGATCATATGATCCCTGGCAAACTTGATCTGTACCAACCACCTTCATCTTAATATCTACATCATAAGACATTCTAGAGAAGAAAAATAAACCATGACATGATATTTACCATTACTGTGAAGAGTAGGTGGACGGGTATGGTAATCATTTGTGTTTGCGTGTGTGTGTGTGTGTGAGGAAATATTTTCGGAAAACTATTTTGACAGTTCAAACAAGCCACTGAAGTCATTTTCTTTTGAGAGTACTGACAACAGTCCTTCATGATCTGTGTCTTTTAAGTTACAATATATTATTGATGAGTTGACCAGAAGTTTCATTTAGAAAAGAAATACAATGTTTTGGCTATTTATAGCCTTCTTCAGGAAATGATCTGGTCATCCAATCAACAAACGCACTACTGACAGACTTACTTCTTATTAGCTTTCATTACAACTGTTCCAGACACCTCTTGATCACACAGTCCCACTACAGGCTTCTTGAAGAGACATCGAACCTGTGACATTAATAGGCATGCTTGAAATATTAATTTTAACTGAAATCATGTTTCAAGTAGTGTTGTTTTAGTGAACTATAACTGTAACTAAAACCTCTTTTAGTAAGGCTTTGTGACTTTTAGTTAACTAAATTACAAGTCTATTGCAATAACTATAATTAACTAAAATGAAAATTGAGCTTTTTTTAGTTAGTTAGTTAACTAAAACCCTTTCAGTAAGCCCAATATTATTATTAAACTACTAAACGTTTGAGAAACCAGACACACTATTACTAAAAGGAGTCATTTTCGTCATACTAAAACAACACCAGTTTCGAGTGAACCACATAATAATATTCATATGACTTTGATGGCATATTTGAACATTATTGAGTGACTTAGCATCTAGACAGAATCATTATGTATGATGGTTTGTTACCTGAAACCAGTCTGTCCAAGGTGCAGAGGGGGCTGTGGATAAACAAATAGTTTTCCTACAAAAGAAATTACAATACACAACAAGTAATCATTATTGGCACATACTGTGATCCAACGAATAATACATCAAACCAAAATGCTAGACCATGAATAGTACCACTAGAGTGCAGTGTACAACGAAATGGAATATTAATCCTGAAATAAGACACAATAATTAATACTTGCGTTAGGTAGCGGTATTGTTATATCACTCACAAATGAAGGCTCTGCTCTGAATCTGTTAGAAATTCTATATTATAACTGTCAGATTTGGCCATCAGTATACCAACATCGATTTGTCCCTACAATGATAAGTGACTAGTTACCATGAAGTATGAAGTGATAGTTAGAATACACTAAAAAGTGTTTTAATCCAGCATGAGGGTGGGGTCAATAAAGGCTGAGATTACATAATACACTTGCCTTCATCATTCAATGCATTCATGCAACATTTCCAACATTGTTGAACAATGTTGGAAATGTTGCATGAAAGATGAAACTCGTTTTACTACGTTCACAGCAACCAATCAGACTCTTCCAGCTATTATGCATTTGTCACTCTACCACTTTTCTATGATCTGATTGCCCATAATTAACTAGAAGGTAATATGTAAGTAGTCATAATATACATACCTTCACAGGCTGGGTAAAGTACTCATCCATTGCAGCATCTTTCAATGGAGACACATCAACGCCTTTGAACTGTGGTTGAAACCTACAAATTAATATAATTACATATCATATATGTCAATTGAAATAAAATGGATCATCATACCAGAAAGAAGCTTTGGTGTACTGTTCCATATACAATGCTTCATCAGAGAAGGGAGCAGTATAGAACAAAGCTTGTGTAGGAAACATCTTTCCTAGAATGAATATCATACACACAACATAATAATTGAAGTAATAATAATTACAATTATTACTGATCACATGACCATGAACCTTTAAATGATTATTGCTACTTCCTGAACAGTTTGCTCACCTCTGCTAGTATACCTCCAAGAACAGTGGTGGTTAGCAATTGTGAACTTCACCTGATCAGCAATAAATCACTAGGAACATACTTACCAATTTATGTGCTTTAATTTGAACACTCAATAATGAATGCATTTGGTTACATAATGTACTCGTGTTTGGCTTGTGCATTACATATAGTAATCTCACCTGTTATTACATCATCTTCTAAAGCCAGATAAGTGTGTTTTAACTATTACTTAAAACAAAATACAAAATAAAAAGCAACATTATTGTCTCTATACAATATAAAGGAAATGTTGATGTTAATATAGTGTACCATGTAAATATCATAACTATAATTATTATTAATTTGATCACTATGCATTTTAAAGTGGCTGTTTCTTGATGTAACTGCCAGCAGGATTAATTCTAGGGTTTATCATTATTAGGGTTGGGTGTGGTTTATTATTTATAGTTTCTATTTATAGTTTCTATTTATAGTTTCTATTTATAGTAGCAATGATTACATCAAGAAACTACAAGTTGTAGGCCTTTTACACTATCACTGGAATTAGTTTCCAAACGTGACTGAACATAAATGAGAAATTGGTCTTGCAAGTTTTGATATTATGTTTATCATGTGCATTTAATTGCTGAAAAGGCAACCCCCCAAAAACATGATTGCCCTCTTCCATTGACCAAATTTAATTAGTTGTCTGTCCAAAAAAGAACAAGGATTTCTATTGGACCAATTTTGTCTGAAGTTTCAATAAAATAATAAATAAAATTGAAAAAAAATTAATGGGCCTGACAACTACAAAATAGTGTAGTCTCTTTATAAGTAAAATTAAATTGGGCAAATATATCGCCACATCACAATTATTTATGTTGCAATTAATAGTATCACTATCTTCTTTAGAATATTGTGGTATTGTTAACAGGAGAGACAATGGCAACTAAGTCTATAATTTCAGTTTGTCTGATTTTAGTAAGTAGTAACTATTTGCATTGAAGTCCACAGAAAAACAGACACTCTCTATTCAGGAAACAACATGACTGCAGCTGGACTCGAACCACTGACCTTTAGATCAGGAGGCCCAAGCTCCAACCACTAAGCCATGCTGCCTCCCTAAAAAAGAGTGCCCATCAAACTGGAACTATTTGATGGGAATGACTAACCACAACATATATACACACGAGTGTGTATATAAGACCGTAGTCCTAACAGTTGTGGGGAACCGAAGTTCTATTATAACCCCCTAACCTAAAGTGCCGTCAGAATCCGCAGAGTGGTGTGAGTCCCACGAATCAACCGGAAAGACCACAATTTCCAAAGTGGACCCTTTAAGCTAGGAGGCGTCATCTCTCATTACCCAAGTGTTGTGGTTAGTCATTCCCATCAAATAGTTCCAGTTTGATGGGCACTCTTTTTTAGGGAGGCAGCATGGCTTAGTGGTTGGATCTTGGGCCTCCTGATCTAAAGGTCAGTGGTTCGAGTCCAGCTGCAGTCATGTTGTTTCCTGAATAGAGAGTGTCTGTTTTTCTGTGGACTTCAATGCTAATATAACACCGTTAGGAGGGTTTCTCCTAATAAACTTTCCTCTATAGGAACTATTTCACATTAAGGATCAGTGTTTGTTCTAGAGGGTGTTTAGGTGTCCCTGGACACCTAAAGTTGAGTGCTGGACACCTAAAATTGTTTATTTTATCACTGAAGGGTGTTCAGCTCTGTAAACAAATTAGGTAATTGTAATGGTTCATTATTGTATGGTGCCTGTAAATTAGAGTGAAAACTATGATTAATACAAACTTGATTACTCATGAATATTATTAAGAACCCTAACCTAGTATTCATACCACAGAGCAAACACTGTTAAGGATACATAATTGTATGCAATATTTACTTAATCGCATCAGGTAATGTCAATATCACCTTACCCTAAAGTAAATACAATAATATATTACCATTTGGTTTCAACCATTTTCTAGCATGAATATAACTTTCCAGTGTTCTCTCATGAAATAACATGTATCCCATTAGATCTGAAATAAGAACATCTACCTTTTCAGGAATATCAACCTAATTATAAAAAAATATTACAAATCCTATCAAATTTATTATAATTTATTGACATTTGTTTTAATATAGTACAGAATTTAGGGTCATCAGTAATTAATTAAGGAATATATTCACATTCCTAATGACCTCAAAATTTAAGAAATGATGACTTTATATTTAATGTGGAATGTAGTGTGTAGTTTAAGGCCTAATAAACATATCACTAAGTTAATATATACATGATGACTTGAGATGAAAAGAAAGAAAGAAAGAAAGATAGGCACCTCAGGCAAATGAAAAAATGAAAAATGAGTTGCCTCAGGTGGGATTTGACCCACAACACTCTGCACTCCGGACAGATGCTCTTACCAACTGAGCTTGTACACTAACCTCTTCAATTTTTCCCTGTTTCATTATAATCTTGTCTGTCAATTTATTTCCTTCAATAAGTGTCTGGCATTGTGTTGCCATGTTACTTGCTTCAACAGCATACACTCTCTTAGCTCCGGCTTGTACAGCAAACAGTGACAAAATCCCGGAACCAGCACCCACATCTATTACCACCTTGTCTTGAAAATCAGGCAGGTTTTGTAGCAAAGCATTACGATAAGCATCTGTTCTTGCAGAATCCTGAAGCAAATTAATAAAATCTAACATCTATTTTATTGTACACACTCATACCAATTCACATGAGTAACTAAATTAGGACATGTACCATTTCAGAACAACACTGTTACATTGTAAAGGGTTCTTGGCATAAAGTATTGTATTATATAATAGTAATACGTATTAAACTAGTGGCTATTAATAAAGTTCACACAGTACACCTATTTGGAGTGCCCTGTTAATATACACTGTTTGTTAATAGACCTTTCAAGTAACAGGTCTACATCGGCAACTGAGAACTTTATTTTTACTCTACCATGTTACCAAGACTCAAACTCACGTGAAAGAAGTTAGTTTCAACATGCTCTTGAGACGGCTCATCCATCTAAAAACACATTCCTTAGGGCATCAAAAGGAAACATTTACTTGCTAGAAATGCTCAAGAAGACTAAAGTACACAGTCCTTCATGGCTCCTTTGATAAATGGTTGTAATTGTTAATATTTTACATCACAAGAAAAAGTATATATTTCACTGCATTGGAGCATGAATACCAGTATGCTGCTATATTCTAACCATTGTAAATAATACTCTTGAATAATTATGCTGGGGGAAAGAAGCAGAAGGAAGTAAGAAGGGGATTACAGAAACTTCATTATATACCATATAGCCAGAAAATGTGGTTTGAATTAACATTGATAGATTGATCTTTTTGAAGGACAAATACATATTATTTTGGTTGATGTTAAATTGACAGATCAGAGATAAGAACTTAATTAACCAAGCGGTGAGGGCATAAAACTGCTTGCATGAATGGGTTCACACTGGGTAGCTGTCTTTGAGGAAATCACACAAACGTGGAGTCCAACTTTAGTGAAAGAATTAAGCAAGAGAATAGTAATGAAAAAAAAAGAGCTATATGCTGAGTCAGTGATGGAACCAATAGCCACTTGCTCTCTATTTATCCACCACAGGGTTCATCTAGAGATTTTGGTTTGGGGGGGAAGCTACGGAAATTTTCTGGGTCGGCCACACCCATTTTTCCTCCTTAAACTACACCCATGACAACTGTTCTGCAAACCGCTGTAGACACTAATTGGGAGTAGTACTATAATTACCTGAAGGAAACTTCCCTCCAGCCCCCCTCCCCCTCCCAGTAGATAGAACCCTGTATCATGGATTTGTTCTCCTGTTAAAAGAGATATATTAATTAGCCTCAGTTTGGAAGAGCCAATTATTACATGTGATTTATTGTTTTGTTATTTCTACCAGATTGATTTCTGCACCAATTTTCTGGCCATAGCATTTCGAGTCTGATTGCCTCAGGTTTAGTTACACAACAGACTATGGCCACCTGGATATCAAATTAAAGCATAATTATTATAGTGACATAATTAAAATAACTTAATTTGTATAGGGTATGTTTTCAAGATCAGTCAACACAAATGAACAATTAACATGTCTCAAAACATCTGGGCATGCTTGACAGATCACCAACATTTGGAGTGTGGCTATTCCTTTTTGTAGACATATTCATTATCTACATTGCCTCTACTACGTATATTACTATGTAGTATCACCTACAATACTGCTTTTACAACCAAAGATTACTATACTACATGTAAATATAAGCTTCAAGTTAGGCCAAAAGACACAAGTTCTTGTAAACATGAGAAAAAATTAAAAATACCTGTAGCATGGTCTGCTGCTGTGACAAATAACTAAACAATGTAAAATACTGTTTGGCAGAAGTTTCATCAGTGCGCTGAGTGAACACAGACTGTTTTGTTTCTCTCTCATTAAGAATTGATTGAATTGTTTCTATTAACCATACAGCATCTGAAAGGAAAATTTAATTAACAGAAGCTGAAATTTGCAATCAAGTAGTTTGAATAACGCTAAATCAGGTAAACCATTACATTTCAGATTTCCTGTATATTAATCATAAAAAAAGGGGGATAATTTAAAGACGGGGAATCTTATTCACATGGACATATTCAAAGAAGTCGATGCTGTTTCTTTTTTCTTCAAAACATGATTGGAAACAAGTGACATGAATAGCAATATATAAAGTGCTATTATACTATTGGAGGCTTATGATAAATGTTCCAGACATTATGATACAATCAGAATGCAGCCCGAGTGAATTATTGTGTTACTATCCTGACAAAAAATGTATCAATAATTATTATCAAGATGTCTAACTGGACGGCTGTACTATTTGACTATATAATACAGTACTGAACTCAAAATCAGTAACCCTTATTAATGTCTTATCGCATATGGGAAGCAAGGTATTGAAGTGTTTCTTAGACCTGCAAGCCAGCCAATTCACTGAAATAATATCTGGTGACTCGTAATTGAACTGGTCATACAACTGGAAAACAGATGTGAAGTCTAAACATGCAATATCCATCGTAACGATGACATCAGTTTTCATCAAAACACTCAGATCTCGTTTAAAATCTTTCACAGAACAGTTGTTTTACCTGAGGTCAACCATTAAACTCTTCAAAGAAGATACTAATTCTACAATAAATTTATCATCAGAACTTTCACTATTACTAAACAAAAGGTAGGAAGGAACGTATATCAAATATATTTGTTTAATACTGTTAATTAGCGGCAAATACATCTCTTTCAGCCTGGAATGCATTGATAGCTTATTTCAAGTTCAGTACTATAGCATATAGGCAAGAAAGAGTGCAAATATCAAGTTCAGACATGATAATTCACTTGCACTACATTGTTATTGTATCATAATATCTGGAACAACTATCATGACCTGTTCAATTGCGAGTCACGAGATCCTTCCTCCTCCAGTGAATTTATAAGCATATTTATTTATCAACTATCATCCATACCTTGATGATTGCCCACTTTCACAACAGCATCAGTTCCATTAGATCTGAATAATACATTGTTACTACTCATTTGATATACTTGTGTAGGATCAGTGAGTTTGACAGAGAATACTACTTTCTCGTTCTCTAGTGAAATATAAGTAAACATTATATATAATTTATAATAGTTTTGTACTTGTACCGGGATTTTCCTATATTGCAGATACCAGATATTATAGGGAACTAACATTGTAGACCTATAACTATACTATACCTCATTTTACAGTATATGTGCTAATTTTTAGCACTGCTCTAGCCATTTCTGTTAGAATATAAATTTTATAAAAGGTGGAAATAGCTCAACAAATATGAATCTTGGGTGTTGTATCAATCTTTTTCCACACAACACAGTAATATAAATTTTAAAATCGTTGATCTGAAATGGAGCTGCATCTGCCCTAGGTATCTTCCCTAGGTATAGGCACCTATACATTTACCTATACCAGTATAGCTACAACACTATTATAATTATATTTATAAATAAAATTGATACATATATATATATATATTATGTTAATGTTGTGTCATGCCATGCCCCACCAGTGCTATGAGCCTGAGGTTACAGGCCAAGGGCGAGGCCTGATATCACATGAGTGGGCATGACATAACAAAAATTTCAAAGTCATGTTTGTACAGCTTAATGAAGCCACAAACCACACAATGCACATATCAAACCATGTGCAAGCTTTGAAGGGTGGCTTCATCATATATATATAATATATATATATACATAATTTATTGTAATAGGGTCTACCCAATCTGAAGGACAAAGAAAATCAATCAAGAGCCTTTTTGTGGCAACTTCCTGATGACTTCTTAAGAGTAGAGGAAGTGTCTAAAAGCAAACAGCAAACTCAGATTGCACAAAGAGATCATCCTTATCTTGTGCCAATGACATATGCATCTCAACAGTTAGCATATAGACAAAGTGAAGGTAATCATTAAAAATCAAATAGAGAGACAGAGATTAAAATTACTACATTGAGAAATACACTGGTGACTACATATATACAACAATGACAATAAATGCACAAGTTCATTGTTTGTTGCACTGCCTCCTCCTAAAAAATCATCCAAATTTGGATTGGTCGAACGACAGTTATATGATCAATTTGGTATGTAACTATCAGTGTCTTTTGTTGCTTCGTTGGGTAACAGTGCTTGTAACCTCACTCTCGATGGTCAGTTCATTGATGATGAGGAGATGAGAGTATGAATCCACTAAAGTCATTCAGCTACTTTGAGAGGTGCATTGGAGATTGCTCTGTTGTTGGAATCATATCAACTTCCCAGTCGCCACAAGACAAGACCTGTTTGATCCCTCTACAGGCAGGAAAGACTGCTCCAGAGAGAGAGAGAAGTCTATGTCCCTGTCAGATGATTGAGACCAAATCATTTGCTGGAGGATTCTGGTCATATAAGTAAGAAGTGTCACATTCTCAGGTTGCCATGCAGTTCAAGTGTAAGGCTTTAGATGAGAAATTGACAATGGAGTCGGGAAAGGACCTGTAGCTGGGTTTGTGGAGCAAAACCCAGTTTCACATGATAATTCTGACTTGTATGCTTCAAAATACTTTTCACTGACTCGCATCCAAAAGAAGTCTTCAAGATTGGTTCAACTCTTAATACAAGTGATGGTCTGCTGGACTCTGGGAGAGTCGTTGGCAACAAGTGCACAATCGCAATTAATATGGGAAGCAACAGTTTGATTGTCCGTCCAGACATTCTTCAAGGGACTAATGTGTCAATACATCCAGTAAAGAGTTCATTACACACTGTAACTGGAGAACACCACTTATTCATGGCAGAAGAGAATTCCCATTAGAGGTGGGCACGTTCATCAGGAGATGCGGCTTGCAGATATCACTGATGAATATATCCTAGGACTAGACTTCCTACAACAGTATGACTGCCAAGTTGAGTTGCAAGATGGAATTCTTTACATTAGCAATAAACAGATTCTTTTACACAAAATATCCTGTCAGAACTATGCTAGATGCTACCGGAAACGAACCCAAGGACTTGTCACCCTACCATCACATGCAGAATTTGTGATTCCAACCCAATTGGATAGATCCTCTGATGTCAAATGGACAACTTCACTACGTGGCCTGAAGCATACCCAATTCCAAATCAAGAGGCAATTACTTTGGCTGAAGCTCTGGTACAAAATATTGTCATTTGGAGTATCTTTCATGATTCACTATGACCAAGGGCGCACTGAGGTGTTTCAGGAAGTTTGTCAGTTACTTGGAATAAAATAAAAAATGAGGACTACTCCTCTATATCCACATTCAGTTGGAAAGGTGGAAGGCTTTAACCATACTCTTGAAGGTCAACTAGCTATAGATGAAGACCATAGACATTGGGATCAAGCTGTACCACTGATGCTCATGGCTATCTGAAGTGCCATATATGAATCTACCAGATGTACACTAAAACGTTTAATGTTTGGATGGAATCTTAGACTGCCGATTGATCTTTTATATGGTCGATTGAGGAATTACAATGTGCAACAGGTTTTGTAACTGAATTACAGAAGTTATAAACAACCCAAGATTTTGTTAAAAATAACCTGAATGTGGCCAGTATTATGATTTCCAACTGCCCCCCCACATCATTGTTTCAGAGAAGTGATCCTGTTTAGTTATATAATCCTCAAAAGTAAAAGGAAATCACACCTAAGTTTCAGAGACTGTGGAAGGTACCATACTTGACTATGAAAAAGATAAATGATTTAGTATATTGCATACAGTTGGGACCCGATCAAAAAGATTGTGCATTTCAATTGTCTATTCACATATAGTGGACAGAATCCTCCGAATTGGCTTAAAATGCCCATTGTTAATGATGTTATTGAACCCACATCTGAGCAACTTAGAAATCATTCCCCTAAACCGACCATCAAGAGTGAAGTTACAGGCATCGTTCTCCGATGAAGCAATAAAAGACATAATGCTGATCGTTGATCATACAACTGTCGTTCAATCAATCTAAATATGAATGATTTTTAGGAGGAGGCAGTGTAACAAACAATGAACTTGTACATTTATTGTCGTTGTTGTAGTTATGTAATCACCAGTCTGTCTCGCTACGTAGTAATTGTAATCTCTGTGTCTCCATTTGATTTTTCAATATAAATCTCAAGTATAATCATGTTTTCATGCTGTTTTGAAAGAGTCTTTATTCATTAACTTAACTTTTAGTCTTTTCACTTGTACCTGTTAGTCAATTTGGGAATCTACCATACCCAAACGTTACAAATTATATATACTATACACTAGCTGTTAAAAATGGGATGCTCCAATGGTTATTGATATTTGATACCCCCTTGAGGTATAATGAGGTTGCCACGAAAACCTTTGATCTTTCAATTTAAAACCCAGTTTCTCAGAACTTGGTTGAGTCTGAAGTTGATATCACTGTTAATTGTTGTCCTTACTGATATATTTCACTGGATATTAAAAGTCATGTGTATCTACATTTTCTGTATATAGTTTCGAGGCTAAATATATATATGTATAGTATGCTAATAAGTCCTATATACAAAATACCTGAGTTTGTGTCCGAGGATGTGATATAGCCCGAGCCTGCGAGGGTTATATCACATCCGAGGACACAAAACAAGGGTGCTATATGTGGTATATAGGACCAATTAGCATACTATAATTATACAATATATTGTATGATGGTGACATCTCCTGCATAGTGTGCACATGGAAGGTCTATACACGAACTCACTGCATCAAAGGGATGATGTCACCATCATACTATATATATATATATATATATATATAATTATATATATATATATAACTAATATGAACGCATAAGAACTTGCTAACCATCTGAGAAATCAAGACAGCAACATTTCTGTGTGGAACCATTGACCACCTTGATGAAGAGACAATCTTTAATTTCTTTCAATGTCTCCAGACGGTCGTTTACTAGCCGAATCTTCACTTCCAATTTTTTCTCCATTAGACTACGAAGGTCATGTATCCAGTAATTAGTTGGAGACAATAACTGTAATACCACAAAACACTTTTGTTAAAAGGTGAAAAGGTTTATTAATTATTAAAATTAACGCTTGATTGGGATCTGTGGTCTAGGTGTAAGCAGAATTTTTATAAGGATAAATGGGCCCTTATATTATATAGCTAGTCATAATTCTTTCTTGTATCTCCCAGGGAACAATAGTTGCTAATTCTGAGTAGACATTACATAGTCAGGCGTGGCTTGACCCTTATGTTTACGAAGGGTCAGGCCATGCCTGACTAGACATTACACTCATATGTGACCCTCAAGATGTCCTGTCAGTATTACATGTGTGTAAAGTGTTTACTGCTTTTATCCTTTCAATATATAGATCTGCTGTTTACCAAATGTTCATATTTTTGATACAATTAGTAACCATTATTACACCCATTATCTTATCATTCTCCCTTCTAACTATCAGTTAGTATTTGCATGGGAAAGTATTCTTTATTTCTTAGGTACTACATGAGATGTTTTCACAGACAGTTGTGAATATGTGACAAAAGATAATTATAATAACTGGCAACATTCAAAAATCTATCATCTTTATAATTAGGTGTCACAACTAGGTTTCCTCATGATGAGTCGCTTTGTGATCTGCTCTCTGAGTTGGACATCTCTTTTCTGTACTATCATCTGAATTTGTTTTCGTGCTGTAAATATGTTTTCATAAGAATTCCAGAAAATATGGTCTGGATGGATTGTTTATCCTAAAAACTTTTGTACTAAGATTGGCGGAACAAAATTTCCATGACAACTGAAAATCCATTTATAATGATCACTAGGTTGTGATGATAGTCTAACATCAAATGATTTATAATGTAATTCAGTAACAAAGCACCAAGAAAGAACAGAGATGAGTACAGTGTGCTGATAATTCACTATTTATGAACACCTTCTGAGGTCAATGAGAATGTGAAGAAAGTATAGAGGAACTGAATGTTGCGTAAACCTCCCCTATTATTTATACAAGTTAATTCAGATCATGATAAAATAATGAATGGCATGTTTCATGAAACATTTGTCAGCTTTATAATGCATACATGTTCAAAGATTCTAATTTGCTTTGTTAGAAAGGAGTTGTTAAGACAGCTAGTGATGTAAAAATTATGCTTTGTTAGATGAAGGAAGACCCTTTCAAGTTTGATAGCTTCTAGTATGGTAGAAAAAATAATAGTGAGTGTTCATTCTTGCTACTTCATAGGAGTGTATACATGCCAAGTATGGAAGTCCAAGAGTGTCCAGATCTTGAGGTACAGCGGGGTCACAGACACAGACAGATATTCATTTACAGTAGCCCTCCCGAAGGGGGAGGGTCAAATATAATTTGAAATCACTCGATCACCATTATGTTATTTTAATCACACATACCATTTACAAGTTAAATGTGTACCTGATTATAAATAAGTATTGTTGTACAACAAGTTCAACATGTATTATGAATGTAGTAGAGTACTTCTCTTGCTCACGTGCTTTGTTGTGATATCTCTTGAGTTGGATTAGCTTCTGAAAACATAATTTTGTAGAAACATTTAATACTGCATTTATAATCTAGTTGTATTATTATATTCTTGTGTGAAAATTATTTATAAGTTAGAGAAGTAAACCAAATCCAGCAATGATTCACACACTTTGGATATAGTTTCAATATGGATTGGCAACATGCAATCAAGAGAATCCACAAGTCACCGCATGTGTTTAGGGCCTGTATACAGCATAAAATGCACAAAAACTTACGAATTTCTTCAGAAAAACTTACGAGTTGATTTTGGAGGAGATAGATCAGTATAACGGAAGTAAGGGTTTTTAAGATCATATGATCCCTGACAAACTTGATCTGTACCAACCACCTTCATCTCAATATCTATATCATAAGTCATTCTATAATGAGGAAGAGTAAACAGTAAATCGCTAATATTAGAACGAGTTACTTCTCATTAGATTTCATTACAACTGTTCCAGACACTTCCTGACCACACAATCCAACTGCTGGCTTCTTGAAGAGACATCGAACCTGTATAATATAAACATGAATATCTTGAGTGAAAATGATTAAATGAAGTTAAGAAAATTCCTTATATCAGATAAGATTTGAACACAACTACCTGGTCAGGTGCTTTAGCCCAGAAGGAAATTGAAAGTGGTATAGACTTATTTGGCACAAAGCAAAAATTTAAGCTCTTAATTATTCATGAGGAGTGTGGTTGCTATGTCTGATCACCCCCATAATTCTCACCTAAAAATCATATTAATAGTGGGTTGAGTATATAATGGGGGATTGAAGGAAAGTCCATTGTTGAATTCACAATTGCTTTGGGGTAAGTAAACAAGAAATTTTATTTTGAGGAAAAAAGGGGCATGAAGACCATAGCTTACTGCTTTCAACTCCCTTAAACCACTATAAGCCACTGGTGCTGGGATAGAAGAGCAACAGTAGCACACTTCAGATGGTGTATCAGATTTATTCTTTATATATTGCATACATCTATATAGGTACACTAAATGTCAAAACCATTATAAATTAGTCACATTGTTAGATAGTTTCTCACCTGAATCCAATGAGTCCATGGAGCAAATGGACCTGTGGACAGCCAAATTGTTTTCCTATAAAATTAATTATGTGTAAGTGGTTATTATGAGAATGTAACACATACTGTGATCCAACGAATGATACATCAAACCAAAATGCTAAACCATGAATAGTACCATTAGAGTACAGTGTACAACGAAATGGAATATTAATCCTGAAATAAGACAATATTATAATTAACACCCGCATTAGAAAATGGTATCATTATAATATGACTTACAAATGAAGGCTTGAGTCTGGATCTCTCAGAAAGTCTATAGTATAACCATAAGGTTTAGCCATCAAGAAACTAACATCAAAGGGTCCCTATAATGAATAACAATGACTAATGATGCTGTAACTAAATGTATCCATACTTTCACAGGTTGGCTAAAATATTCCTCTAATGCAGCTTCTTTCAGTGGAGATAGATTCACTCCTTTGAAATCCGATTGAAACCTATGAATAACAAGATATAGTTATGAAGAAATGATTGCTTTGTAATGACCAGTAGTCATCACTGAAGACGTTCGCATGTTGAAACCCAACAAACTACTATAATAGTTACTTGTTTTCCATTCTTACGTTTTACTGATTCTTATATAAGTATTGCAATGTATTAATTTCAGCCACAGTGGCTATTAATTGAAGATTCCATAAGCTGTTTTGGTTTGTAGCTTGAGTATGCATTCATTTACATGCCACACTGTAATAAATGTACTTCAATGGTTTATTTCTTAGAACTGAACTGACATATAGTAATGCAAGAGAATTTATAAAGACATGGACGGGACATGGAAGGTTGAAACATTAAAAACATTACATAAGTATATATTATATCTTAGGATAGTACAATGAACAGTAACATAGTTATGACTGATAATACCAGTAAACATTATTACACACACCCATTAATTGACTGAGCCCCCAGAATGATGCACTATAACTTCCTTAACTAGGTATGTGACACATAGATGATACAAATGTACATACACATGTACACAGTGCAAAAACAAAATAGTTTAAACAACTAATTTAGCGGTTTGTACAGTTGCAAAGATTTAACAATTAGTTGGTTGTTCAGGATACATACATCTAATGCAAAAGCTCCTTTGTACTAATTATATTCAATTAATTGAAGCACTACAATTTAGGGTGCAGTTATATTTCATATCAATGATTTAGTATACGTTTACTACTAAAGTACATGTATGGCCATCAAAGGGTTTGTACACCTGCAAAGACATAATTCCCTTTCAATATTTGGTGAATTTCAATTTAGTTTCACAAACTAAATTGATATTTATGCTATTCCTTTCAACTGTATTAACCAATAAAATGAATTAATTTTGCAGTGTACAGAACATGTGAGAAAGCAATGATATGGATGGCTCTGGATGGTACAACCCAGTGTTTCCCCCAGGATAAATATTAAGAGTGGGGGAGTGCATCAGTGGTACATGACATTTGGTCAACAATGTTCAATTGGTGTTATAAAACAGTGTTTTTCAGCATAAACATTAAAATTAAATGGTATAGACTAAAGGATGGGGGAGCAGCATAGTATCACTCTTTGGGGGGGCATACTACATCACCTCTATCATTAGCAATAATATATAGTTCATCATACCAGAAAGAAGCTTTGGTGTACTGTTCCATATACAACGTTTCATCAGAGAAAGGAGCAGTATACAACAAAGCTTGTGTAGGAAACATCTTCCCTATAGATATAAAAATAATATAATTATATTGAAAGAGGTGATATGTTCTTTGCTTTGTGTATGCTAATTCTTGCATTATACAGCGTTCAATACCTGAAATGGCTCTAATAGTATTTAGTTATAATACTGTTGTATTAGTTAATATAACTATAACTAAAACCTGTGTTTTATTTAGGTATTGCAACATTTAGTTAACTAAATTACAGGTGTACTCTAATAAAACAGGCTAATAATGGGCACGGCACGTTTAACACTTATAGTACCTTTTAGAGTACAATACGTGTTGTAAGGCCAACAAAGGTTTCAATTACATGATGTACTTGCCTCGATAGTGCAATATGTAATGTCAACTTTTATTGCCCCACCTTATATTGCACTGTAAAGGGTGTTATAACTAATTCTTAGTTAACTAACTGAACTAACTGTAATGTAAGTGATTTAAAGCACTGGCAGTCAGTGGCAGGTGATGCGTTTAATACAATCTCATTCGTATTAATTTCAAGAAATACAATAACCATATATATAACAAAAGATTTAGAGAAACTAGACATTGTTATATTTAATAACACTATTTCTACCATCATAACACTTACTTCAATAGCTGTGAACTCTTACCTTCTGGTTTCAACCATTTCCTTGCATACATGTAGCTCTCTAACATTCTCTCATGAACCAACATGTATCCCATTGGCTCTGAAACAATAACATCAACCTTCTCAGGGATGTCAACCTGATATAAATTAAAGAATAATTCTTTATATATTTAACTGATCTAACCACAAAAATAAAATTGGTGAGTGCATGTATGACTGACTGTATTATGATCACAGTTTTGAATTTTCTTGTTAGGCCCAATCTGGCTGAAATCACTCAAGTTGTGTCACAATTAGTGTTGTTTTAGTTAGAATATGTTTTATTTTTAGTTTTAGTTTTTAGTTTTAGTTTTAATGAATTTTAAACAGGTCGTCAAGTTTAGTTTTATCTATAGTTTTTTTTAACTACTTCAATCTTAGTTTTAGTATCACATGTTTTTCATGAGAGTGTAGATTTGGTTTAGTAGTTTTAGTAATAATGTATATAGACTTTGGGAGCTAATACGTTTACCATGGAAACAACAAATCCCACACATTTTCAATTATACATTCAAGTCACACACTATGCTAATATCAAATTTCATTTACATGTACAAAATGGCGGAATGATGAGCGATTGAAGGTAAGCATTTGATTATAATAATTATTGGTAATATCTTTCTCCCCTGTGAGCATCAGTAAATTTAGTTCTAGTTTTAGTTTTATACAAATATTATTTGTAAATTTAGTTTTAGTTATAGGTTTTTAAAGTAAAATGGGCTGACTAAAAGGGGTTTAGTTTTAGTTAACTAAAACAACACTAGTCACAATGTCTCTTTAGGTTCATAATCAAGTTAATAAAATATTGACAAATGAGGCACCAATATTGAATTATGGACATTTGTTTTTCAAAGTAATAAGTACAATATAAATTATGACAATAAAGTTACCGTTGGTATAGCCTCATACCTAGGCCCTCTAAGATGGAAGAGAAAAAGAGGTTGGATTCAACTGTTTGTGCATGCGCTAATTAACGTGCAAAATAACACATGGTCACTAAAAGGTGTATCGGTTTGTAGTACTCAATAATATGGCCAAGATTTGCTCCTGGTTTAGAATGAGATTGGGATATCCAAGGTGCTATGCAGAACAGAGAGCATTGGATCGAAACTAGCCACATTGATTCTACTGCCTATTTTCAGCTAAGTTAAATGGAAAAATTATCATAGTGTCACAATCACCTAAGAAATCGGGGAAATTAAAAAGTTATTTAGCGTATGTGGAAATATTTGAATCCAAGCTCTTTGTCTCTGTGATATTAGAGCCTGGGCTATATATGTGCATGCTAAACAGACCAGACCATTCCTCCTCTCTCATAACACATGAATATAATTATACACTTACCTCTTCAATCTTTCCGTTTTTGATTATAATCTTGTCTGTCAATTTATTTCTCGCAACAAGTGTCTGACAATGCAAAGCCATGTTACTTGCTTCAACAGCATACACTTTCTTAGCTCCGGCTTGTACAGCAAACAGTGACAAAATCCCGGAACCAGCACCCACATCCATTACCACCTTGCCTTGAAAATCAGGCAAGTTTTGTAGCATAGCATTACGATAAGTGTCTGTTCTTATGGAGTCCTAGAAGATTACTTTTATAATAGTGGAGTGATCAAATAATAAATTAATAATTACATTATGGAATCAAATATAATGTACGACATTAGTACACAATTTATTTGATACAATAAAATTATAATACTCTTGGTAAGTACTAACAGTCAGGTTAAGCATGGAAAACTATGTTTTAAGCATCCACATTATTTTCTTGTACCTGTAACATGCCTTGTTGCTGTGATAGCAAACCATAAAATTGAAAGTATTGCTTGGCAGAGGTTGAGTCAGTTCGCTGGTAAAATACAGATTGCTTCTTTTGCTCCTCAAAAAGAATTGATCGTATCTTTTCTATCATCCATTCAGCATCTGAAATTCAAATGACAAAGTAGTAATAAGCATGCTGAAGCTTTTGGACATAATTGTTGGGATCCAAGCTGGGCCAGTTGTAGTCTGAACATTAATGCAAACAACAATACTAGATTCATAATCTACTTTCCAAGGAGCCTCAATTGTTTGTGAATGTCAGAAAATACAGTTGAACTCAACTTAGCGACCTCACATTAGTTTAACCATAAACATTCCCCAAATAATAATGTAATTTATAATTATAAACATGATTAGGTCATTCCAATTGAAAGTCTTGTTTCTGGTCCTCCACCTGCATAAAATTTAGACGATGAGGTAGCTGCATGTGCGCAAAAATGACTCAAGTTAGAAACTGTAAGAAATGGGAGTTTTGATCTTCATTATTCCTGGTTATCAATTTATTTATTAATAAAGAAGTCTCTTTATATTCTTTTGTTTACTAAATTTAAAGCATTAAAAGCGCCAACAATTTTTTTAAACGAGTAATTTAATTGAATCAAGAACCATTTTAATACCCCATCAACTGTATCAGCCGGCGAATAACCTGGACCAGGAACCTGACTGCCATTTGGAATAACCAATTTTACCATTTTTATCATCCGATAATACAACAGTGCAATTGTCATTAGATCTAAAGAGTGTACTTTCACTCATTTGATACACTTGTGCAAAATCAGTGAGCTTGATAGAATACACTGTCTTATTATTTCCTGCAAAATAGTGAAGCTATAAAACACAAACACACAACAATAGTAACACTAACCATCTAAAAAATCGAGCAAGCAACAATTATTTGTAGTATCAGCAACAATTTTGATGAGCAGACTATTTGTAATTGTTTTCAAGGTTTCCAGATCATCATTTATAACTTTTATTACCATCCCACTAACTCTTTTACATGTTTCATTCTCCATAGTTATTATAACAATAAGTTAGCCCCTGGCTTGCGAGACTACTAATTATTTAGTCTCGCGTGGCCGACGTTACAAGGCGGTACTGTCTCTGCGGAAACTATCAGGCGAGCGAACGCTTTTGTTCCTGTCGTGCCCCTCGATCTTTGCCAGCCCCCTCACTTAGAACATGGTGTCTCTGCCCCTGGGATTTATAGTTATATAATGATGAATTGTTCTAGTCTGATAATCTTTCCGATAGGAAATCCCTACATGCATGTGTGTAATCTTGGTTTACTCATATACTAGCCCCTGCTATAATTCTTGTTGGCCATTCAACTAAAGTTATAAACATTTTTATTTATATATAAGGTCAAGGTAAACATCTACTTTGTTATCATACACATACTATTTATAAGGATTATGTCACTCATGTGTATTCCTAAGATAGCATAGGTGTAGTAACATGATGTACAAAGAAGCAAAATAAATATTTTAATTAAATCCTTATAGGTTTCCAAACCTTCTTTGTGCATCTAATATGAGATAACAGACATGATATAATTTAGTTACAAGTATAATAATTTTATTTTTATTGTTATCAAGCAGTCATAACAACCTGCATTACCGATTCAAATAAAATGTCTGAGTCTGCTCAGTCTAACAGTCTTTTCGATGTCAGTAGTCAGAGTGGATTAGCTTCTCCTCAAGAGCCAAGAGAGTTCATTGAATTTGAGCAAGGAAACCCTTTAGTGATAGCTGAAGAGGGAAATACTTGTCATTGTTGTTCATGGAGTTCAAAAGCAAAGGCTTATAAGAATCTACTTGGCGTTTCGATATCATTCATGATAATTTTCAGTGTTTATTTGGGAGTTGCTAGTTTGCAGAGCAGTGTCAATGAATCTGGAGGCATTGGACTTGCTTCACTAACTACCATTAGCTTCCTATTCATATTGTCTAGCTTTTGCACTTCAGCAGTTATTCGTCTTTTTGGTACTAAGTATACGCTTATTATATGTTATATAGGAATTTCATTGTATACAGTTGGTAACTATTACGCAAGTTGGTATACTTTAATACCTGCAGCTGTGTGTGCTGGAATTATATATGGACCTTTGTGGGCATCATTAAATGTACATGTTACTTCAGTAGCGATTCAATATGCATCAGTTAGTGGACAAAACCAGTCCCATGTCGTAGCATTGTTTCTAGGTATTTATACAGCAATGTTCAAAATAGCATATATCCCAGCGAATATAATTTCCTCTGTAATTCTGTTAAATGGACGTGAAGAGAATACATCCATCATAGACACATCTCTAGGTGACGTGTGCAATAATACTGAAGCTGCAAACTTGGATCGATTGTATTTATATATCCTTCTATCAGTTTATGTTATATTTGATATTGTAGGTATTGTTCTATTGATATCATTTGTGGATCATCTAGGTACAGACACCAAGTTCCTCTCCCCTGCTAGAATGTTTGAACTATATGTTAAGAAACCATTTGTTGCTACACTAAAAATGATGTTGAATTGGAAATTGATTCTTATACATACATTGAATACACTTGATGGATTTATAATCACATTCAGCCTGGGAAATTTTACAAAGGTACGAGATTTGTTGGCTTATATATGTATACATCATTATTTCATCACAGGTATATGTATCAGACTGTATTGGAGTTCATTGGGTAGGTTTCTCAATTGCAGTATATGGTATAGGTAGTACATTAATGGCTTTTACTGTTGGACGTCTAGTGAAATGTTTTCCACAGTATTGTGTTGTCTACCCTCTTGTTGCTATCAATCTAGGTATAGTAATATTCCTCCTTTTGTGGGACAGACAACCAAGTTATTTTGCCTCTCTACTAATTATTTTTGGATTGGGTCTTTGTGAAGGAACTTGGGATTCAACAGCATCATGTGAGTGATAGTAATGGTGCAGTAATAATTGTATAATGACCTCATAATCATATGACATTCCAAATTTATACATAATTGTTTCCTAACAGAATGTCATAATTAATTATGTCAACCACTGAAACATAATTTACAATTATACATAATTATACTTGCTTTTTAATAAGTGCATGATGGGCACTGATTGATATGTTTTATTGACACGACTCAGATGCTATGATTATTGATAAATACTTGCTCCAGGCTGGCTGGCCAAGGTGGCAATTAATTAAGGGGGCATCTCCAAACCTAAGCTTGTACGCTTAATGTCACAGAGATGCCACTGCAAGACCCCACCACCCCCCTCGTCATGAATGAGTACTCTAGTGTATCATACTAAATTGTGCTTCCTTCCTTTTCAAAGTTTAGTATCACACGCACAACCCCCAAACCCCTTAGCGTCACTATGCGTTAAGCGTACAAATTTCAGTTTGGAGATGCCCCCTAAGTGGTGCTCTGGTGCACTAGAGTTTGGAAACACAATGCATGCTAGTACTGAATTGCTTACCAGATGTTTGATTGACACTATGCTACAGCACTCATCAATCATGTCTCTAAATTACATGAAATTTGTTCATGAGTTTTTCTTCTATATTTTATAAGCTTCAATTTCGATTTTAATTCACCACAGCTCTTAAATTAGATTGAATGTTGATGGCAAACCAGGTTTTTGTACCTATCATTTGGCTGCATGTCGCCCTTGGGTGTGATTCAATATACTGGACCATAAACATTATATTTATATCATGATTAATTGGAGTGACCGCTTTCAAACATTTTTTTTCTTCCTCAACAGGTCTAGTTGGTATACTTCTCCCACACAAACAAGAAGAGGCATACAGTGTTTTACGAATGAGTAGTGGCGTAGGATATGCCATTGGATATGGTCTTGCACTCTTCTTTAACACTCAAATTCAACTTTGGGTTGCTCTTGGTTTAATTATTTTTACGATTATTGGTTTTTCTATATTGACGATAACACAGACAAAAAGACAACTCTTTCATCGTTGTTTTAAGAATGTTAACAAACTGTATGATTATGTTATTGTTTACTTTTCAATTAATGGATTTTTTTGTTTAAATACTGTCACATAATTATAATTATATTCAGTATTAATTGTATATTGCTGTATTTATAAATTCATTGATGTACATATAAATGCGTCTAAGTAGTAATAAATACATTGATGTATACAAATGTGTCTAAGTAGTAATAAATACGTTGATGCACATATATATATGTAGTATGCTAATAAGTCCTATATGCAAAATATAGGACCCGAGTTTTGTGTTTGAGGATGATATAGCCCAAGCTGCTATATCACATACTATATATTGTATGATGGTGACATCTCCTGCATAGTGTGCACATGGAATGTCTACATACAATATATAGAACTCACCATATCAAAGGAATGATGTCACTATCACACTATATATATATAAATGTGTCTAAGTAGTAATAAATACATTGCAGTATACATTTATGTAACACATAAATGATTAGTATTAAATGCACTGCAGTATACATTCATGTACATACAAATGTCAAGTAGTAATAAATGTTGCAGTATTTATAATACATTACTTACATATTCAACATTTCTCCAGAGTACATGAATAATTAGGACCTTTCTGATGGTGTGTACTCTCTGTTAGGGTAGCCCTGTGTTGTGACTATGCTATAATTTTTTGTTTATCATGATAATTACGACCAAGCCAAAACAAAATATACACAGTATACACACACACACACACAGAAAAGTTTGCTTGCTATTCATGGTCACAGGTACATACGAAAGAAAAAAGAAAATGTTTGAGTGTCAACTGATACAATCAGCAATAAAAGAGAGTCAAGAAAATAACACATACACCATACAAGAGGTAAACAAAGCAATGAAAAGGGAATCATGAATGATTTGGTAGTGATACATAACCAGCTCCAGAGCCTGTTTTATGATAATGCATTGTTGTATCATACATACTGGACTGTCCTGGAAACCATAACTGTCCACTTCCAGCGATAGGAACTCCCCCTGCTGTTCCAGGTGTCATTAAAGGTTGGCCATATACTGATGTTGTTGAATATCCAGTTATATTTTGATAAGGTAAATAAGAAGTGTTTGACTGAATGCTCCCATTCATTAGTGATGATTGAGGAATAGGTTGTGTATTGTTTATTGTCTGTGAAGAGTTCATTTGAGTAGATATTATGAAATCAGCTGTAGGGTTGGTATGATGAGTGCCTGTGTCGGAAATATATAATACATATGACATTTCATTATGAACTGCTACAAGTGTGTGTGGAAACAGCCGGACAATGTCTGATGACTTGAAACTCAACTGTAACTATACATTACGGTAGCAGTACAAGAGTGGTGAAAATAGGTCAAAATGTGTCTCTATTTCCATTGTGGACACCAAACAAATGCTTACCTTCAATGATTGCTATTGAGACATTTTGTAGTATCCAAGAAGGCTAATGATTTGCTTAGAAGTGTTGTTTTAGTTCAACAAAAATAGTTAGAGATATAGTATGCCTGGATTCTCAAACTTTTAGTTTAGTTATAGTTTAATTAACTAAAGTAATTTTGGGCTTACTAAAAGCGTTTTAGTTTTAGTAACTAACTGAAAGTGCCCATTATTGGCCAATTTTCATTTTAGTTAGTTATAGTTATTACAATTTAGTTAGTTATAGTTAACTAAAACAACTTAGGACAGCAAATTTCATTAGCATCGCATCAGACATGGGATAAATAATACATGTAGTAATAGTAATATTAAAGATTACATGTTTCTAGGTAATAGTAATTATAATAGGTAAATAAATAATACATGTACATGTATGTTCATTTAAAGTAGAGTAATATTAATAATAATATATTACACTGACTTAGGTAGTACATATACTGATTTTTAAGGTAATAGCAATTGTAATATTACACTAACTTGGAGGTATTAATATTAGTAATAGTAATAATTATATTGATTTTTAAGGTAATAGTAATAATAATTATTAATGTATCACATTACACTGCATTGTAATGGCCCCATGTCTGCACAATATATAGCCAGATAATGAGTGTTGTAAACTAAACTGATACTTGTGTAAATCAAGGTCATTTTTTGATAACAAAGCCCTTTTGCTTGTGTAGAGAGAGGATGGGCAGCTGGGGACAAGACTACGAGTAGTACAATGTATTATTCCTTATAAGGTAAATTTGAAACATCACCTGTTAAATGACTAATCATATAAAGGTGACCTTGCCAAATATCAGTAGGATTGCACAATATATGTAATTATGTACATGTACATGTATATCTGTATAATCTCACTATAAGAAACATCAGAAGTATGATTCAACCAATCATGTGAACATTATCAACATTGACTTTGGTTTACACTAGGGTTACACAATATAATTCACATTATACTATATTTATAAGCATTTCAATTACCATTTCCAAAAAATATAAATATCGTGATACTATATTGTAGTGATGCACCAATACTAGGATCGGTACTTGCATTGGAGCTGATACTAGTTGTATTGTTCCTGGATTGATATCTCCTTTTTTGATGGCCGTAGGGCCTCCCTATAATTGCTTCCCCACGGGTTCGAACTATATATATATGTTTGTGTCACTTGCATGAGTATGCATTGTATACGTAGTTAAGGAAGTTGCATCATTCCGTGGGGATCGGTCAATTAATGGGTGTGGTACATAAAAGAACACACACTCAAGCTCTACAGACCAGTAGAAAGAAAACTGCTTGTAGTGTAGAAACTGGAACTAATAGCTAGCTATTCTACTTGAAATATACTCCTAAAGTTCTACAAGCTCCTTCAAAAGGTAATGAGAGTAGATTATCTATAACAGGCTGTTGTGTTTCAGGCATGATAAAGTCAGCCATGACTACTGAATGTTGAACACCACAAAGCAATCATAAGGATACTTTTTTCCTATATACATGAATGTTGTTTACTTTGTTTACTAATACTTAATTTTAATTAAATGTCAAATTTTCATTTTTAATAATAATTATAATAAACGTATGCTGTTTTAAAATGGCAGAGAAAGGAAAAGCTGTACATGTGTATGTGATACTTGTGATGATAAGATATCCAGAGGAGAAAGTCTTCAAAGACTGTTGCTACATCTAACGCTTAGGAATCACTTGAACTTGCACCATTCAACTCAGTTTATGTAATGGAGGAACAGGAAAACATTTGCAAAGCTGAAACATTGGAACTTATGGAAGGAACTACAGCAGAGAAAACAAAGCAGACCTTTACAGCAAGTGTCTCTCAAGTTTGTTGTGGAAAAGAGCAAGTAATTAGCTTTTGATCCTCCTAAAGCTCGTGAAATTATAAGTGATGTTGGTTTCACCAGACTTGAATTATCTTGAGCCAAGGTATCACCTTCCCAGTAGAGGGCATTCCTCTGAGACATTGATCCCTGATATACATGTACATGTACATGTATATGAGGAAGTAAAGCTAGCAGTAGCTCAGTTAATCAACAAGCAACAGTATGTACATATAAGCTGTATCAGTCGGCATTTCTCTGAGACATTGATACCTGAAGTAAAGCTAGCAGTAGCTCAGTTAATCAATGAGCAACAGTATGTAAGCTGCATCAGTTGATTTTAAACTTTACCTTCATGTGTCATTATGTGACTTATTTGTTGTATTAGAATCAAAATTAGTATTTGTAATTACTTTAGGAGCAAATAATTGGTATTTGTAGTACATGTATTTGTAAAAAATGGTATTGGTACATCACTACTATCATATTGTGATACTTTTGGTTGTAATAGTCAATAGTTTTTTAATTACCTATTATTATTACATGTACATTGAAACATGTAATCTTTACTATTATACTATTGGCCCATGTCTGGTAATAGACAATGCTATTTTGGAATGCATCACACACCCCTAGTTGGAAAGTACTGGTTCCTTAAAATACATGTACAGAGGTCCCTTTTAAAAAAGATTACTAATTACTTCATAACTTACCTGGAGGATTTTGGTGAATGCCTGTATATCGAAAGAATGGATTCTTGAGGTCGTATGAATATTTTGACGAGAGTGCTGTACCAACGACATTCAATTCAATATCAATGTCATAACTTTGTCTATATAGTAGAGAGATTGTATAAGTAAATTGTGATACACTGGAAACCAATACTTTGGGTTACAGCTAAACTTTAGCTGTAGTTACACTGTTCTGTACATGTACAGTGTACATGTACCTGCATAGTGAATTGAACTGTATTGTACTGTATTGTATAGTACATTGTACTGTACTGTATAGTACAAACTACAATCACACAATACAGTACATGTACCCTGACTTTGCTCAGAACAGTAAAGTGAATTGTATACGGTACTGTATTGTCATTAAATGTAACTGCTGAGTACAGTACAAACCACACAGTACTATTGTACAATGTACATGTACGTGTAATATAGTGTACTGTACTGTATAGTACAGTACAATTACATGTACATGTACATGTATTTGTATTGTCACTAAATGTAACTGCTGAGCAGTGTTACTGCTAAGAAATTACATGTGTGGGTCAAATTGTTTTGTTTTTCTATGTCTGACCCAGTTGATGACAATGACAAGATTATGTTGCATCACACAATAACTGGAAAGCATCAAAACAATATTATATATATACATGCTAACAATTACATAAATATATATATACATTTCATAAACTTATTAAAGACTGTCACTTTCACTTCCTGACTCTGAGTGAGACTCAAAAGCAACGAAGCAACTCTATTTTAGCTGCTTTGGATCATGGGAACAGGTAAGGACAGTAGAACACGTAGCCATTGCATGGCAGATGTATTCTAAATAACGCCCAATCTAAAGTTAATTAATTTTCTGAAAATTAATAACAATGGCACATCAGAGCACTGATTACTGCGTCTGGAATTGCCTAGAGAGCGTCAGAGGCACGCCATACGAGCTTAGCAACAACACTGCTGCTGAGTACAGTACAAACCCCACAGTACTACAATGTACATGTACATGTATTATAGTGTAAATGTAAATGTACTGTACTGCAAAAGTACTTGAGCTTGCAGTTGCATACTGTACCAGGTCCCCCCCTTTCAGATTAGTATAATGCACACACACACCTATCATTAGCTTTCATGTGAATAAAACCAGACAGCTGTTGACCACTGTGACCAAGAAATGGTTTGTTAATTAAACATCGTATCTACATGTACAGAAGATAATAATAATAATGAATGAAATATGCCAGCAAATATGTTTAAATTAGTACTTGTAAATAATAGTTACCTTTAAGGGACTAAGTACATGTACAAGTACATGTACATGTACATGTACATGTAAGTACATGTACAAATACATGCATATTATAATGTTACATACCTGATACCAATGAGTCAGTGGTTGGAATGGAGCAGTGGATAGCCATACAGTTTCTCTGTTTGAACAGAACAATATTGAACACATCATCATATATAAATGTACATGTATGTGTGTATGCTAAAGTACAGTAGGCCATGTTAGATACAGCCTACTTGGGGGAACTATATACTAACTGACCTCTTTGCCATGGATAAATGCAAAGATTTTATTTCTTCTCAAAACATCAAGCAAGCTGTAGTAGAAATCATCTAGCTTGTAGAACACACAGATCCATAGGCAGACTAAGGATTCCAGGAGTTTGATTTTGAGCACCATGGCAACGGGGTTACATGTATGTGTGCATTATGAACATACATAAATGTACTACATGCAATATAGATATCTTAGTTGACAATCGCTATTAAAAAGCGTTAAAATAATATATTAAAATAAGATATACACGTACATTGTATGTATGTGGGAAAGGAAACTTCAAAAAAATTTGATCAAATGCACTTTTAATTTTTCAATATTAAACCATATTGTATGTAGATTGGTATCCAGAAGAACTGAATGTACATGTATTCTTGAGGTCAACGGAATTATTATGAATATTATAATAAATTTTTGTACATTCTTATAATAAAGAGGAATCATAATTTTGATCAAATGCTCACTTTTAATCACTTGTCATTCTGTCATTTTGTATAAGAATTTAACAAAATTCAGTATCTAAGAAGCTTAATAATGTTCTTCTTAGATACCAAATTTCATTGACTTCCTGTACCAAAAGGTGGAATGGTGAGCGATTGAAGGTAATCATTTGATCAAAATTATATTGTGGGTAAGTGTCCCTTATCGAAAATTACACTGTACTGTAGGTCACATGTTATATACATGTAAGTACAGCTTGCTACGAGAACAATATACTAATACAGCCAGGCTTTTGTATCTTAAACTTCTGAAATAGTAAATTCAGAAGCTTCTGTACAAAATGGCTGAATAGCAAGTACAAGTACATGTATATGATCAAATTATTTCTTGGAAAAGGTCTCTTTTTGTAAATTACATGTACATGTAGGTCACATATCACTGATGATATACATGTACATATACATGTACATGTACATGATTATAGTTTTGCTTCATTAATATTACTCTTACTGTGATCCATTGAAAGACACGTCAAACCAAAACGCTAAGCCATGAATACATCCACTAGAGTACAGTGTACAACTGAATGGAATATTAATACTGTAAATAAGAAAAAAAGATCAAGTTATGAATATATAATTACATGTACATGTACATGTACATTATCACTTATATATTATATATATCCAGTGGTGTGGAAACAGCCAGTCATGCAGAACATCGTCTGATAAATCTAGTGAATGTCCGTTAAATTAAAACTAAACTTTATACATAGTATATGAGGAGCAGGACAAGAGTGTTAAAAATAGGTCAAATGTTCAGTAGTTGGCTCAATGTTTCCATATCCCTGTATATACAATGTAGTTATATAATTATATTTTAAATACAAACCAGTGCATATATACATGTATGTGCACAGAATGCATGAAGAAACTTGCAAAAGAGAGGCACATGTAAGTACAGCATTAATTAAGCGTAAATTTTCAAGGTCTCCTACAATGTAGGTGAGACAGTCAGATGAGGTAAATAACATCTTAGCAGCTACTATCTACATGTACATGTAATAGAATACAGTCCTCCTCCTTGGGTGATTCTTCTACAATGTATGTTGTCTAGATGTACAGACATGCAGTCAATTACACAATTGTAAAATGTGCTATATAGACTATGTGGACAATTACTGATTTAGTACAAACAGGTGGTCAAGCACATTACTGTATTTCTAAAGTTTCAGTAGCCTCAAACCATACTACAAGATTAGGTTAGTCTCACTTGCTGCTCAGCAATTAATGTAACTACCAAGTACATTATATAATCGAGAACAGCACCGTCTCTCAAAATACAATGTATTACTATATATTGGTTTGAAGATCAAGCCAACAAAGATACTATTCAAGTCCAATTGGCTCTAATTTGCATTCGCTCCTATCAAAGTAGAGTTGCATTTGAAATATCTCATAAGGAAGGGCATCATCATTGATGTGGTAAATGGGTTCTCCCTAGCATGGAGCTAAACCACTTGTCCATCTGAAAGTCTATATAGTTTTTAACTCATCGCAGACATTTAAATTGACAAGTGGTTTGGCTCCATGTTAGGGATAACGCACCATTCAAGGGCCAATGGAGCTCTAAATAGCCGTACAATTGATGTTATACATGTATGTACGTCATGTATATCAGTCTTGTGTTGTACATGTACATGTACTGTAATAAAAAAGATCACCAAACAGTAACAGTAGTACTATTACTATACTGCGTACAGTACTATTGATAATACTGGCACAGTATAGTACTATAGTGTACTGTAATGTACTGTACTGTATAGCACTATACTGCACTGTACTGTATTGTACATGTATGTACTAAGCAGGTACTATACTGTACTGTACTGCACTGACCAGATAACTATACCGTACTGTACTGAGCAGGTACTATACTGTACTGTACTGCACTGAGCAGGTACATGTACTATACTATACTGAGCAGGTACAAGCAGGTACTGTACTGAATGGTGAGTTATCATTCATGTAACTGTAAGAGTCACTCACGAATGAAGACTGGATTCTGAGATGGTTTGAAAGTCAAAAGTGTGACCTACCGGCTTAGCCATCAAAACACGAATATCAAACGTATCCTGTGTATGAACAACATCCATTGATCCATCCATCCATCCATTAATCCCATTACTACACTGTACACCATTAATCCATCCATCCATTTAGTACTGTATCTTCTTGAACAAACTACAATTGAATACATGGCTCACTGGATGGATCAATGAATCCTAATCATTAGGATTACAAAAGATATCTGTTCAAATACATGTGTGTACATATCGTTATAGTTTCTGGATTAGATTTATTATACATGTAGCTTCGATATTATCGTCACTGATGCACAAAATACATACAAAACACTGAAGAACTGTCTTACACAAGCCTTGTGTGTACAGAAGTTGATCTGAAAGCCCCAAGGCAGGCCAACACATAGATATTTTTCGCTGTTATCATGATAATATCAAAAATCATGATGATTTTTCCCATGATAATCGTATCATGTTTTTCTCATTATCGCCCATCCCTGAACCTAAAGTACACATGTACATGTACATGTATATCAGGGCTGGGATAAGGTTCAAATGTTCAAACCTTCATTTGTTTGCTGTGCATTCAAAGCTAAATTTCTCTCTTTGTAGCTTTGCTGCCACGGCCACTTTAATGTTTGCACATGCGTACATTTGTACAATCTAAACGCGAGGTTAATAATGTGGGCATGTTCCAGAAAAGTTGAGGCCAGCTGCTTCTGTCTCATTTCTCAGTCCAATCTGAGTAAAATCAGTGACAGGAACAAGACTAGTACTCATTGTAAAGCAATATTCCAGTTTTGGAGGCTTTCTATATAGTCAATCAAGGTAAGAGCAAGATTGATAAAAACACTCGAGACTTTGAATATTCATTGTTTTTCCTGACAAAGCTTTGAATGTTGCTTTCCAACCTTCGTCCCAGTCCTAATATATATGTGCATGAATATTACAGTAACTAATTACAGGTATTAACATACCACCACTGGTTGTTTAAAGTATTCCTCCATTGCTGCATCTCTCAAAGAAGACAGATCGATACCATGAAAATGTTGTTGGCACCTAATATTAAAATGTAAATACATTTTGTAGAACAACTGTGCTTTTATATATACATGTGCATGTACATGTCCATAATCATGGCTGACTATCTACCCTTCTTACTATTTAAAAATTCTGGTTGAATTTTAGGAATATACTTTAGCTGGAGGTGGAGCAGATGCTAAAAATACCAAAATAACGAGCAAATATCCAAACGGAGCGAATATTCGTTGCAGCCCTATTAGGAATACATGTATATTTCTACAACAGCTAGTAAGTTACACGTACAAGCACCTTCTTCCTGCTGGTCTGTAGAGCTTGAGTGCACGATCTATTACGTGCCACACCCATTATTTGACCAAACCCCCCAGGATGGCACAACTAAGTATATACAAGTATGTACTACACATATCATGACATATGGACAGACACACACATGTATAATATTATAGATCTATATATACAATGTACATTGTATATATAGATTCAATGCAATGGAGAGCAACCATAAAAACAAGCACTGCACAGTTTTATATAGAGAGGGGGAACACAAGACTTTTTCTTACAACAACTTGTAAATAAGTGCCACAATTCACAAGAATCAGTCTAAGGGCTGTTTTTTCACAAAAGGGGATAACAAGCATTTGATCAAAATTAACTATTATAATCATTTATAAATGTACATAAATTATATTCAATGTATAGGGTCTTGTATAATTATACGTATACTCAAGAAATTACATACATGTACATGTACACACACCCACACACTCAGACATACACACACACAGACACACATATACACTGTACACAGACATAGACATACGGACACACACACACACCAAAATGAGGCCTTATTATACTGTTCCATATACAACATTTCATCAGTGAATGGTGCACAATAGAGAATACCTTGAGATGGAAACATTTTACCTGTGAGAGAAAAGAAACTACGTGTACATACATGTACATGTATATGTACACGTACACATGTACATATGGTCCAGAATGAGGTAAGCACATGTATGCTGTAAGTACATGAACAAGTAAAGTACTAGTACATGACATGTACGTGCACATTGTTTGAAGATGTGTTGTGTATGCATCCCGTCATGTACAATATGTACATGCACATGCACAGTACATCTTCTCAAATATACTCAAGTACAGCCAACTACAAAAGTACAAGTACAAATACCGTATAGCGGGAAATATTCGTTGGGTGCAAAATTTCGTTATTTTCGTTGGCAGTTGAGGGCAACGAAAATTTGAATCAACAAAAATTTGACTCGAAGAAAATTTTGCGACAGTGGTTTCAAAGTCAAACCTCTCACACGTTTGTTATTATTGTTTACTAGCGATGGCTCTTTATCGGTATTTTAAGCCTGATTCATCTCTTCCAGACCCCAAGGGACCGCTATCAGACATAGTTAAGCCAGAGGCTATAAAAGATGCCAATGAAGCGGTAAGAACTAGATAATGATAGGTAACACAAATTAATTTTTAAAAAAGGTGTGGCTAACTGCTATGGTCGATCAACCGCTCGCCAACGAAATTTATTCTAAAAGCTTTTTGTATTTTTAACGAAAATTTCTTCCAATGGAAATTATCCCGCTATACGGTACACTGTCCAGACATTGCCATGTATCTAGACTGAATTTACATGTAAATGTTATTAACTTTACCATCTGGTTTCAACCACTTTCTAGCATGTATATAACTCTCTAACATTCTCTCATTGAGCAACATGTATCCCATGGGCTCTGAAATAATCACATCAACCTTCTCAGGAATGTCAATCTAAATAATATACATGTACATGTAACACAGAAAAAAAAACATACATGTACATTAAATTGTATGAGACAAATTCCATACATACATGTACATGTGTACATGTAGTCAGTCATACAGTGATTCAGTAAAGTACATGAACTATACGTTCTAATCTGAAAATGGTAGAATAACCTTTTGTGATCATATTTGTGAAAATCAGCCGTGAGCAATTTTCAATCAGTTTTGCCTTAACAAAAACTTTAGAGCTGGGAGGTAGTTAATTCATCTAAACAATGGTTATTCCCAAGAGAAACGCTCTTTGGTTAGTAGGGAGTATACATGCAGTTGTGACTTGCTTAATTTTGATCTTCGGGTAGGTACATGTTAACTAAAATGTATGGGCATATATGCATACATGTGTGTACATGTACATGATTGAGTACACATATGGAATGGAATGAACAATAACAGTATTTATAATACCCAGGAAAAAGTGTAAACAGGCTTTAGCCTTTACTCCCTTTAGTACATATATGATACATGAATATTTACCAGTCCTTTTACCTCTTCAATTTTCCCAGCAATTACAACCACTTTATTAGATAACTGGTTAGCTTGTATGAGTCTCTGACAATGTATTGCCATGTTACTTGCTTCAACAGCGTACACTTTCTTAGCTCCGGCTTGTACAGCAAAGAATGACAAGATTCCAGAACCAGCACCCACATCCATAACTACCTACATGAGTACATGTATATAGTCATAAGTATAAACATACATGTACATGTAAATGTACATAAGGCATAACATGCTCCTAAGTAGGTATACTAGACACGTTTGATTTGGACCAGCTGGGCTGCCTTGGTAGCTCAGCTAGTAAGAGCATCTGTCCAAAGTGCAGAGTGTCGTGTGTTCAAATCCCACATGAGGCAACTCATTTTTCATTCTTTCATTTGCCTCGGGTGTCTGTTTTTCTTTCCATCTCACGTTATCGTGTACATGTACATAGCAGGCATAATAAGGGTAGCAGGCACATGTAAAGAATATCCTAATGAAACCCTAACAATGTCAGTACACCTAACATACTTCTTAAACAGTAAATACAAGATGATGTAAGATATACATGTATCACTAACAACGCTAGTACACCTAACATAAAATCTTGTATTTACTGTTTAAGAAGTATGCTAGGTGTACTGGCATTGTAAGGGTTTTATTAGATATCCCATGTGCCTTCTACCCACCTCATAATTATACCGGATGCATACATGTACACGGACACGTACAGTCGTACACCAGTGTTTTTGATAAGCTCATATGGCGCACCATTGGCCCATAGAGCTTCTTATTTGGTGCTGCACAGTTCTCTCTTTGGGCCAGTGGCACAGTTAATTATGATTATATTGTCAGTAAGTAACAGCATTAACTCTTAGTTAATTGGCTCAAGATGTATTCTCAATGGCACACACACTAACCACTTTTGAGCCAATTTGGCCCAAGCTTCAAAAGTTATCACAAACTCTGATGTACATGCATGTGTACAAATGTATTGGGTAAATATACCATATATACATGTACATGTATACATGTACTGATGTACATGAGTACAAACATACATGTACATACATGTAGTAGGCAGCATACATGTAACATGCTCATAACTAGGCATATCAGATGCGTACATTCACATGGAGACATACATATGATTGTATGTACATGTAAATGCACATACAAATGTACATGTACATGCAGTATGAAAATTATCAGTCTGTAAAATAACTATCATTCCATAGCATTCATACATGTACTGTACCTTGTCAATAAAATCATTAGTGTTCTGTAACATTGCACTTTGGTATGTTGATGTACGTACAAAATCCTGAGGAAAATACAGTTAAATACATGTACATACATGTACATATACTTCTTGCAACTAGAGTTGAGCTGCATATACATGTACATGTTTTCCAGGGATTAGAACCATTCTTGAAAGCATTATAAATAACATCACCATGGTTACCTGCACCCATGCATCATGGTTTAATGTGGGCATCACACTTATTAAATTAAAATCATTAAAATTTACAACAAAAAATTTCCTAAGACTGCGTCCCCTTTATTAGAGTAATAATGGTGGTAACGCAGTGAGTGAAAAGACTGTGTCCCCTTTATTAGAATAATAATTAATGGTGGTAATTGGTCAGTGTTACCAGTGTAGTGAAAAGACCGTGTCCCCTTTATTAGAATAATAATGGTGGTATTTGGTCAGTAGTGTTACATGTAGGTGAGCATTATGAGTACCAGATTCCATTAAAATTTCATAGCTGGTGAGCATAGAAAATACCAATAATCTGCTTCTGCTAATAATTTTGTATAACAGAAAGAATTCTTACTTTTAATGATAATAGATCATGTAGGCCTATCATTGTTAGGTTATCATCAGAACAAGGTTATATATTTATCGAATGTTTTATTCTATTTACCGACCTGTTTATTACACCACAAAGGAATACTTTTTTCATCATGCATGTACTATCCAGTCTATCCTGTTTGTATAATGTTTGCACGTGCAATTAAATGGTGGCCAGATAAGGCATTCTAGGCTTGTAGATCATGTACTGAACTACAGAATGCTAGCATGAATGCTAATCATTGTGGGGCGAGCCTGAGGAGGTGCTTAAAGGGGGAAGTATTGTTTAACCTTACTTCTCTTTCGTGATCCCTCTCCATATTTTCGCGATCGCGGGCTCTTCGAGCTCTGTCAGTCTCTCTTCTCTTACACAATCGCGCTTCTCTCTCCTCCTTCATTTCTGCAGCTCGTTTGCTCTGTCCCTTTCTCTTCTTCTCCTTAATCTGTCTTCATCCATCGATCAAACACGTGGCTTTCAAACTGTATTTATCTTTCAAAATGATTGAAAGTATTTACTAATAAAAAGATTTTTACGGAATACGTAACTACATTCGAATAAAAAGATTTTTACGGAATACGTACGCAAACATATATACATATAATGCAAACTTTCCAGCTAACTGATAAGTGTGGGGCTCACTCAGGCTCGCCCCAATAAGACAATAAAAATACAGAGGCTGTCGTTATAAACATCAACATGTAAAGTAGCTTCTTATAGTAACATGGGGGTAAATAGAAAAGACGGACTACGAATCACAGATTACGGATCAGAATTAACTTTAATATCTGTTAGATCATGTGACGTACGTTAAAACAAACCTAATAATAATAATAATTAATAATAATTATGTAATGCACACACTGCTTAACATTTCAACAATGTCTGAGGCTGATGTAATAATTCTCTCAGGTCAACTGTAATATTCGCCTCTCTTGCATGATTCGTGTTGTAGAAAAGTTGAACCCAGGAAATAGGGACGAGCGCATCGCACTAGCCCTCTGTGAATTAGGCTAAAGCTATTAGTTATCGAGCACAGCGAGGCAGTAGGCCTATCATTGTTAGGTTATCATCAGAACAAGGTTATATATTTATCGAATGTTTTTTTCTATTTACCGACCTGTTTATTATTTCAATTATTTCAATGATGGAATAACCAGTCACCTGATTTAATAGAAATTAATATTATTTCTGATCCATAATCCGTGATTTGTGATCTGCGTTTTATACCTACACGTAACATGGTGACTAAATACATGTACATGTACATGTATGTAATATTTCATTAAAAACAAGTTTTGACAAGTGCATGCACTTGTAATCAAGTGAACAATCGTTTGTTAAGGAAAGGTCATCACTTCATATAAGGATAGTATAGTAGCTATATTACACATTCAAAATAGTATAATACTTATACAAACCACAGAATACAATAATTTCATGCTTGAGTAAGAACAAAAACATCCTGATATAACCCTAACAATGTCAGTACTCCTAACATAATTCTTATACCATATGAGACTATATAAATGTAACATAATTTCGTGACTTCTTATATGAAGAAACAACCAAATATTTGAATACCAAAATGTTAGTGTTGCACCTATACAGCAATTTGCCTATATGCCTATATTTCATAATCCATATTGCCTATATGCAGATCCAATCTGATATTGTCTGTGTGAAATATACAGTTGTATTTATCTAGTTTACAACTGTTCACACATAGTACAGTGTTAATTATTCTATTGTTCGTGTGCTATACATTCTGCCCAAAGTACATGTACATGTATAGCTAGTAATAGTAAAACTAAAATTACTTAGTAACAGTGGTGTGGAAACAGCCAGTCATGCAGGACATTGTCCGATAAATCTAATGAATTAAACTAAACTGTATACAAAAAAGTGAGAGCAGACAAGAGTGATGAAAATAGGTCAAAATGACCAGTATTCAACTCAATGTTTCCACACCCCTGCTTAGTAATAGCAATGTACAGTACATGTATTACAGCCCAAGTCACAGACACATTCATACAGACATGCATGTACACATGTACGTGTACCTGCATCATGTTTTGTTGTTGGGATAAAAACCCATAGAATTGAAAATACTGTTTAGCTGAAGCTTCCTCGGTCCTCAAACTAAACACAGATTGTTTCTTGGGCGTTGTACTACCATGTGAGAGAGATGAGTATAACTGATGTAAAAAGGTAGTGGTGTCTGAAAAAAAAAAAAAGAATTTAATCACTTAGAACAGGTATTAGTAACAGTTTCTACAAAAGTTTTTCCCTCCTGGTCTATTGATCGTACAGAATCTCAACAATACAACTACATTTGCCATACTTGTAACACAAGCTATATACAGGTCAGGCTTCTATATGATCTCCCCTCCCTACACAAGTACATGTACACGTATTTCCACAAAACCAACTTTTCATTGACTTTTTATTGATATATACTGTACATGTACATGTACAACTGTATGCCCTTATTTTTGTTTCCTTCTAAGATCTCTGTAAACAGTACATTACTTTGTTAACACTACAGTGTACATGTACATGTACATGTACATTGTATGTCAGCTAAAAATAAGTATGACCCATACTGCCCCAAGGAAAAATCCTGTGTGGACACTGGATCATTTCATGAAAATATACAATAACAACACATGTACATGTATATAATCATACCATTATGACTCTCTAGAGTAACAACAGCAGATCCTTCAGGTACTCTGAGTTGAACACAATAACTTCCTCCGTGATATATTTGAGTAGATTGAGATAACCTCACTATAAGAACTGTTTTTCCACTTCCTAAAAGAAGTGAACATAATGCAAAATGCATACGTGTACTGTACATACATGTACATGTACATGTACATCAGTGTTTTTGATAAGCTCATATGGTGCACCCAAGGAAGTTCTTATTTGGCACTGCACAGTTCTTTCTTTGGGTCATATGGCACAGTTAATTGCAATTATATTGTCACTAACACAGCATTAATTGGTGTATTCCCAATGGCAGATACACTAACCATTGTTGAGCCAATTTGGCCCATGGTTCAAAACTTATCAAAACATGTACATGTATTACATTGTTTTCTATACATTATGTACAGGTATGTACTGTATCTGGGTTTCATAAAATATGGAGAGAGGGAGGATGTATCTTTCCCTGAAAGTTCTTGTAAAATCAAAAATTACATACAGATGTATGATGGTCTAATCTTTATGAAATCCAGCAATCTTTGGATATACAATGTACATGATGGACCTCTAACAAATCAATTGTTCCATGTGGCATCCCCTAGGAAAATATAGATATACATGTACACGTATCTAGATGACATGAGATTGCTTCTGGTAGCCTCACAAACCCTTTAATTAAGTTGTTTAGACAAATGAAAATGGGGATACATGTACAAGGAATTGATTGATCCTTCACTACCTTAATGAAACATGTTTCAAAATTAATTATTAGTAAATGGTATGATATTGTGTATTTGGCTTATCATAATTAATAATTAATAATTATTACTAATTTAATTATCATTGTGACACCCAAATAATGCGACAATAGAAAGTGTGAAGCTACTGATGGCAGTTGTAGAAGTGGTTAGCAAAAAGGAAAGCTTTTTTTCCTACCTGGGGATTATTTTAGCTAGTGACTAAAGGTCATTCACGTTCACCCTGTCCTCAGAGAAGTGTTCATAACTTTAGTTTAGAATGACCAACAATCTTTTTACCTGCACCATTTTCATATAATTATCCTTCCCGTTCTTTTTTGTGTATGTCAAATTTCAATCCATAACTTCATTATTCAGTTACAGTATAATCATGTATTAATCTTATGACATTAAACTATACACTATAATACATATAACATCATCACGTCCTAATTTTGAGGACATCGTGAATGTGAACAGACTTTACTTAAAAATTGAGTATCGTCCATCCCTACCTGCAAGAGCATACTAATGTACTACAACTCTTTTAATTATAAATCTGTGATTCTATAATTAAGTGTTTTAGTACATTTATTTACCTACAATATACATTGTACATGTGCATCTTACACTGTACATGTACATTGTCCAAGCTACTTGGCCAGTACATGTATGTATGAACAGTCGAACAGTGGTAACCAGGGCTGTTGTAAATCATAATCATTAGAATTACTTAAGAAATCCTCTTTTAATGATTAAAATTATGGCTGGGATGATTAGTCAATTCATCGATTAATCAATCGATATTTAAAATTCTTACGATTATTGATTATAAATCTGTAATATCAATTATGCTAATTATTCCAAAAGACATAGTTTTCAAGCATGCAACAGTACAATATGGAAGTGACAGGAAGCGTCTTGATCATCAAATGGGAGGAGTTTCCTGTATTAATTAACTTAATTGGCCTAATTATTTCTGCTGATTTCAATCGATTATCAATCAATTTGAAGTTAGTGATAATCGATTTCAGAATCTCAACCGATTCCCAGCCCTAATTAAAATTAGAATTACTTGAATGTTTTTGAGAAAATAATCATTAAGATTAGAATTAGTTTATTTGAAATTCAATTTAATTAGTAATTTAATTCCTTCCTCATTGTTTTCTACCATGCTTTAGTTGAGTTGAGCCAGCTGCTGCTGATATCATGGGAGTCACTAAAAGTGCAAAACCCAATGATGTGTAAATCCTTTTTACAGTATGCTTACGAAAAGGTATCACATCCCAATTATTATTTGAAATTTTTCTTTCAACCAATCAAATTACTTAAATTAGAAAATTGAAATTTGAATAGAATTAGAGTGAAAGAATGTAAATTGAAATTAGAATTACCTTAAATCAGCTAATGATTACTCTGGTGGTAACTACTAAAGGTCATTTGTGTTTACTATGACCTCAGAAAAATGTTGACAATTTTAGTTTGGAGTGAACAATAATCTTCTTCTATATGTACCTTGGCCATTTTCATATAATTATCCTTCCCGTTATTTTTTGTGTTATATCAAATTTCAATCCATTGTTTCGTTATTGAGTTACAGTATAATTATGTATTAACTTTATGACATTAAACTATACACTATATTATATATACATATATAGTCATCATATCCTAATTTTGAGGTCATTGTAAATGTGAACAGACTTTATATAAATGGAACTACATGTACATGTATTTGCATACACGTACAAATACATAGTTATGTTATATAATATGTCTTTAGTAATTTATTAGTTCGACAGGCAATGATCTTGAAGCACACAAGCATGTTTACAAATTACTACTAAGTGCACTGATGAGAACAGGTCGTGTCCTCATATAACCACCATTTGCTATTATAAACAGAAACCATTCGAAAACTGCACCCCACCTGCATAAAATTATCACCTAGCCACCAATAGTGTAGTCCACCACATTCTAATCACATCCACTTCATAGCTCCTACCCTACTATATAATTCCTGGGAATGATAAAACTTATATCAATTAATCTCCCAGAAGGCAATTAGTGAAACACTAGAACAGTCCTTCACCATAATTACTAAAACAGTATACAGTGAAGCACCTCTACTAAGGACACCTTGAAATTAGGACACCCCTGTATTAAGGACACTTACGAAAATGTCCCAAACTGTGCTTTATAATATAAATTCACCCCCTGAAATGAGGACACCCCTGTAATCAGGACACTTACACTTGTCCCAATGCTATCCGCAATAGAGGGGTTCCATTGTACTACATGTACAAGTACTTATTTCATGCCTAGGTTTGAAATATTAGCTACATGTACATGTACAAACATGTACATGTAGCTTCATTGGTAACAAAAACAGATTGATTACACAGGTGATAGATAATACATGTACATGAACAAAAAAGGTCTTTCAAATTGGTTTGCCAACCACTCCTTCTTCAGCCATCAGCAACAAATGAAACTTTTACACATCAAAAACAACTAGTTACCCAACCAACTAAATTGAGTTGATTACTTGCACAAGATGGTGTTAATAAATCAAATAAAGGTACATGTACATTTTCCTACATGTATCATGGTCACAAATACAGTTTACACATACATGTATATTATACATGCATATTAGACATGTACTTTATATAGATTATGAATGATCATTCATTCTGATAAACTTGTACAAGTACATGTATGTTATACTAATAGGAAAAGACTTTCTCATTATTCTAATGAATACATAACAGTTTGTTTTTAGACAATAATTTGGAATGATTTGTTGTTAGAGAGGGGAAATAATCATACTGCACCTGAGGGTCAGGGGTTATGACTCACAGGAAATGTTTTAGGTATTCGCCCTCCATATCCAGTATGAAATACTGTATATAACAGTCACTCAACAATACATTCATAACAGGATAATCATACTATCATAGTCACTCAACAATACATGTACATTCATATCATTGTGACGCAACATTATCATTATATAGAAATCATACCATCATAATGATTCAACAATACAAGTACAATGTACATGTATATCAGTTAGGATAATCATATAAGACAGTGTATTTATTCACTCTGAAACATTTCCTTTTTGTTGCTTGTTTTGAAACTGAAGCGTAGAAAACACTCACAGAAATAGAAAGGAAATTGTGATAACACTTCATACATGTACATTAATATACAGTGTAGATACTAGATAGTAACAAAGCATGATAGATGAGGAGCAAAGATATTGAATTCACAAGCGAGAGTCAAACCCACAACCATTGCTAGCCCACTGCTCTTGGATATCCATCCATCTGTTCATCCATTGTACTTAAGGTTGGTGGGTTTTGTATACAAAGGAATAAGGACACTACATGAATTTACATTGTAATATTGTGTTCCATAAGGTATTTATATAATTACAAATAAAGGCTACCCTTAATTGGTAAAAAAAACATTAACACACAATTTTCTACTCCACTTTTTGTTTGCTGTGTCAGCTTGTGTGTATATTATACTTGTTCAGTATATTTGTAGTGTAAACTCAATACGTATTGGTTTTACTACAACAGTACAACTTGTACATGTATATATGCCCCCACCTACCCAAAACATCCTCTATGATAAGATGATTTATCACTGATACTAGATTTAGAAATGTTCAGAAAAAAATCTGAAATATTAAACCATGGCTTCTAAACATTAGTAATATGCTGTATCATCAGAGCTATTGGTTTGAAATCCCAGATGGCCCATATTTTTTTCTGGACAGGTGCCTCTTTAATTTCTAAATAATTTTACACATCCTACTTTTAGTTATAGCATGATGAGGTTCTCTTTTAGCTTCATTTGCATAACTAAAGAAATAATTACTATGATTAATAAAAAGTTAGTTAGTGATATATATAGTTATCACAATGGATATGCAATAGTTTGTTTATTAAAATTAGTTATAATGAACTAAAATAACACGAATTCAATTTCGTACACATTATTACTCAGTGATTTCTTCTCAATCATCATTACTACAATACTGAAAGGTAATGACCCAATTGGTATTTAATTAAAATAGCCAACTTGTATCGCACCATCTCTCTGCACTGTTCATACATCTGCCATCCCTACATCACTTTAGATACATGTTCTAACCCAAGCACAAATATATAAAATATATATATATATATATATATATATATATATTAATGATTATGCCTCACCATCTATAAATACAACCCTACAACATTGTTGGTTACTATCCAACTTAACAGAGAGGTGTTCAGAATATTCTTGTAAATTTTGAAGATTTTCGTCTACTATTCTCAGCTTGACTTGAAGTTGTCTACTAGTATGTGACGGCATTACAGTGTCATGTTCCATTCTTTCCATAACTTTCTGAAGTTCAAAAGGCCATGTGGCTTCTACTTATCACGTGATCTAAATCCCGCCTTTTGGAGGTGTGTACTGTCACGTGGCCTGTAAATTATTAGTCTTGCGGCGCAGCGCTGCACGTGCACGTGCACGACCTTAAGAGTGGGAGGGGCTAGTGTGCGAGACTTGTAATGGACCTGTGTACTTGGATCTCTATTATTCTTTTAATACTGTTTTGTTCACTTTGTTACATATATTGCAAAGGAATAAAAGATGATTCCGTTGTGTCTATACTGAAAGGACTATTTGTCAATATTATTGTGCGATCACAAGGAGATTTACCAAATGATTGTGTTTTTGATGACGAGAAGAAAGTTGTTTTGGAAGCAACCAGGAAAAAATCTCTATCAATATCTAATTATAGATGGAAGTACGTTTGTGTATGAGTATAAGCTTATATTCAGTCTTTGAGTTGTCTAGCATGCTAGTCCCTTGATATGCAATTGTAATTGTTCTAATCAATCAGATTTACTGACCCATTGGAAACTGCAGAGCACTCGCAAGCTATATCTAAATTATGCAAAATTCTATAATATATAGCAATTTGCAGTTTCGATAACTACTCAAAACTTGCGTTGTAAAGTTTTACGAGATTAGATGGAGTTCATAAGTGCTCTGCAGTTTCCATAATAATTAATGCCATAATTATTATGAGGTCTCCCAGGCAGACCAGCTTTGAGTAGCTGATGGGACAACCTCTGAAAAAAAACTAATTAAAACCGGCATTGTACCTGTAGTTACTATGCTTTGCAAGGGTGAGGCATATCCCCTGCACTCATACCCACTACATTACAGATTCAAATGACACGAAAATATCCTATCTGTCCATTTCAATATTTAGACTTGCAACACAGTTTTCATTTTAATTAGCTGTAGTAGACCTGATAGTTTATTTAACTGCATGTAAATGTAGACTCCATGAATGCTTGTTTACACAGGTGCATCATGTATATTCAAACTGTTTAACCACCTGAGCTCACTTTCTAAAGTACATGTAGTTTGAATAAGGCTGGGTTCACCTAATGATGCAAAGCCTTGTGTTGCGTCAGTTATGTTGTGATAAAATTCTGAAAATTGATTGGTGAAATACAACGCAGCCGACGCAAAAATATATCATTGTGTAGCATTTGGCAGTGTTTATAAAAACATATCTTGTTTACAATACAATGCATTGACATGATGGAAGGCTTTGTGTCATTATGTGTACCAGCCTTAAACCAGTTAGAAACTAGTGCTGGGCAATATAACAATACTAAACAAATATCATGATACAACATTTTAAATATTTTTGGCAATATTTACTTTAGAAGGTATTACCTCTCCCCTTTAATTCAATTTTATTGGTAAGTACATGAAAATTCATATGTCTAACATGCTAGCAAAAGACGTAAAAAAAAACATAATTAACAAACAAACATAACAAACTAGCAGCCACAAACTAGCATGTACATGTACATGTATAATCAATTAAAAAAAACAGCTTTTAAAATTTAAGTATTAAAAGATGTTACCGAGTGAAGGAACATTAGGCTATATGTATCAGAGAGTACGGTAGTACTGTCTATATAGGGATGGCACGGAAAAAGAATGGCCACCCATACATTTCAATTGCAAGTGATGAGCTGAAATCTTTGGTAATATATACATCTAAGCTGTAATACATACATACCTATTCATATCTAGTGTTTTTATGACTACCAACACCATCTAGATGGCCAAAGATTGTCGTTAAGGTGGAGAACTGCCGAGTGGCAAAACTGGCAAAATCTGCTTCATATTATTATTATTATTTTCCAGACAAATCATTTTTTTGTTTGTTGAACTATCACAATGATTCTAGCACCATTCCAATTGCATTCTTTGTGAAATTCTGGTGTACACATATCGAGATGGTATCTTCAGATGCTATGAAAGAAGACAGTCTCAACGACGGCGAAGATTTGATCTCAAATTGGACGCCATTTTTATAAGTGTATTCATTAATTTAACCACGTGGAAGTAATTGCTCATGCGCATTTGTGTCCTCAGAACATGAAAGTCGTTTACTGAAAGTGCCTGCTGCTACGATGGAATCATAAGAATAGTAATAAAGTTTGTGAGCAAATTCATTCTTAAATTAATGAGCATAATATTAAAACCATGGTATACTGATAATATAATATTATATACTATGATAAACACTGGAATCCCGAATGGTTGACATAGAGACTAGCACTACTTCTTGTGGCAAAGCTGTAAGTGAAATATAAAATAGGCAGTGTCATCTGTAAGTGAAAAAGAATGATAATCAATTCATAAATAATGGATATAATTATACAAAGGTCTGACCTTCAATGATGATCAAGCCTCATAGCAATCTACATAAAATATTCACAAATCGTCTACCATTCAGAAAAAAACAATGGAAACAAGAATAATAAAACCATTTTCAATAAAAATGGAGAAAGATGTAGGGACGTCAAAACCCAAAAAGCATGTGAACAAGTTTGGGATGTTAACGTAGGATCTAAAATTAAACAAACCACTTCCATATAACCCTACATAAGTACAGCTTTTTATTTTGCTTTATAGCGGTGTATGTACTTATGTAGGGTTATATGGAACTGGTTTGTTTAATTTTAGATCCTACGTTAACCTCCCAAACTTGTTCACATGCTTTTTGGGTTTTGACGTCCCTACATCTTTCTCCATTTTTATTGAAAATGTTTTATTATTCTTTAATAATAATATAACATCATGATGATATTTTTATAGAACATCGCCCGGTTATATTAGAAACCATTGTTAATTACTAATTTAACTAGGCTAGTAGAAGTTTTGTATTGGTATAACAATAACATAAAATGTTGAAAAGTCATGAATGATTGGGTAGTGTAATATTCATTGTTTTATGTTTGTTTGCAGTAACCAAATAATAATTGTTTTAATAGCCAAACGTTTTAGTAGTTATGCAACTACCTTTATCAGAGGGTTTTAGTTGTGGTTATAGTCAACTGAAAACAACATCAGCTAGAATGCTTCATTCTTTATTTAACTCTCTGCCACTTTCACATTGTTTTTCTATACACAGAGTACGTCTTGCCCATTATCAGGAATACAGAACATTATGTGGATATAACGTATCGAAAGGTTTGAGCCAGTCAGAATTACATGACCCTCCATGCTACCTAGAATCAGCTTTCATAAAACCATTATTGACTATTCTTTCAAAGCGTGAATTTCCATTAAGCCCTCTGGCCTTAATTCATATCAATCAAACTATAAAAGTTTTTCGTCACATAAATTTTGAAAACTTACCCAATTTTAATTTGACTTGTGAGGTTGTGGAGATTCGAAGTGTACTTAAAGGTATTGAAATCGACATTAGCTGTAAGGCTTGTCTTCATGGAGACCTTGTGTGGGAGAGTGTTACAACATTGTTATCTCGAAACAAAGCAACACAGACGAGAAGCAAAAGAAGAGGAGTAACAACAAATACTGATTCTGTAAATCAACAAGAAATTGCTTGGGGTAAGTAAATATGATGTAACAATTTCTGTGTATACATGTACGTGTAATATACTATTTGAAAATCCTGTGATAGACTATTTGTTGTCAAACAGTTAACACAATAAAGGACCAGCATGAATAAGTCATTACATTAAAGGTCATTCACGCTCAGCATGACCTTACAAAAATATTCACAACCAACATTATTGAGTTACAGTATAATCATGTATTAACTTTATGACATTAAACTATATACTAACTACAATCTGAGCCATGATGTAAACAGACTGTTGGCTAGCTTTGGTTTGTCTCTGATAATGGACTTTTCGTGTACATGTACATACAATTAACAGTCAAATCATCAGTTTGGATTAAATACCACATTAGTGTACATTAGTATAGGATTGTTTAATTATGGGTTGTACCTTCCCAGTGTTATTGATTGTCAACATTGGCTGTGCTTTGTTATATATAAGCATGATAGAGCATACATGTATATAGTACAATACTACAATACTATGATAGAAACCCTACTCCTGCCTATATACCACCTAAATGTAATGTCATAATACTGAATTGTTATTAAATGATTATTTTCACTTCTAGATGAAGAATGCAGTTTTCCAGTACCAGACAAAATTGGTTGGCAATATGCTAAAGTTTCTAGTGATTATAATCCACATCATTTGAACAACATCACTGCCAAACTAGTTGGTTATCCCAGACCCATGACTCATGGATTATGGACATTGAGTAGATCTTTAGCTATTTTACAACAAAAAGGTTTGTTGGTGACATTAAAGTATAATGTACATACATGTATATATACATGTATGCAAGATGGGAGAACCTTGGGATAATACAAACACTTAATGGTAAACACTCGCTATTTCATTCAGGAAGACAACTAAATTATGTACATAGGTAAGGCAATAGTTAGTCTTCCTGGATTCCAAATTTACCTGTCTTCTTGTTAAAAAATGGCCAAACGGCAAAGATTTAAATGTATCAAAGATCTCATTTTTATGCCATAAAAGAAGTTACAAATATATTTTTTAAACCTTATTTACAACCTGGCCCATTTATAATGAAGTTTAGATGTGGATTGTGGAGTTTAGGATTTTCTAAGAAGCTTAATAATCTCTTCTTGTATAGCAAATTTCATTGACTTCCTGTACAAAATTGTGGGGAACGGAGAGCGATTGAAGGTAAGCATTTATTTTGCAGTAAAGTGTTCCATTTCAAAAATTATCTGATAATATAAGTACAATGTATGCTTTAATTATATACTCATTCATAAAGACATTATCTTTTCTTTATGCAGATGGTGGATCTAATGATTCATATTATCCCTTGTATATTTCTGCTCAATTCAAGAAACCTCTATTTATACCAAATACTGCCGTAATACGATATCAAAACTATATACCTCCGTTGGATAAGAGGTCAATGTTCTGTTACGAAGAGAGAAGGTCAACAAGTGTTCACTTTGAACTGTCGTCAAAAAATCCTTCATCATTAAATATGATTGGATATTTAACATATAAAGCTGTATTTTAGATCTTATTAGTGACCTTTATGTGGTTTGACCTTTTCAAACAGATACATAATTATATACATGTACATAGCAGACTGCACGACTGTTTGTACAGAAAATGTCTTTTGAATGTCTGTTACATTTGTATTTCAATACACTTTTGTATCTGTTGTAAATATTTTGTTACAAAGTGGATTATTCTCTGTGTTACTTATGTGTACTCATTTTAAGTGAGGACAAGGATTTCTACTAATGAAACATCTCTGATGAGTCAAACCATGTCCACTTCGCTTTTAACAGACATTCAGTACCTACATATATAATTTCATTTTAGGCAACAGTCTCAGACTTTTTCTGAGTTTTAGAGGCCTGAGAAGTGTCCTTTTCTGATCTCCATAGTAAAGTAACTCCTCTCACTTGTGGTGGTGTGTTCTAGTCTTCCAAAGATGAGAGCATTACCCTGTGTTCTAGTTATTCCTCTTGATATAATATAAATTCTGACTTCAGCTAGTCAGAACCATTGGGAACATCTACTGGTAAGACTCAAACTGAATGCAATTCTTGTTGCCTTTTGTATATGTTTAGTTGAATTCTATATAATTATATATTATTGTCTCTAACTATGTAATGTGATGAATGTGTTTGCATGCCACTACATGTGTACTATAATAATTATAGAACATCAAGAAGCCATAAAGTTAACCATACAAGAACCTATCCAGAGGATTTTGGAGGAATTGAGGAAACAAAATGATGCATCTACTCAGAATCATTTGTGGAAGATCTAGCAGAAGAATTATTTCATCATCTACACCATCTTCGTAAAAAGGAGGAATTAGGTTTCAGAAGGCAGTATGAGTAGCACCTTGTATTGGGTTAAAGAGGTTGCTGCAAGTGCCATAAATATAATGACATGTAAATAAAGAGACTTGGGTGTATCAATAATGGGTCACAATGGCTTTCCTCATAGATGTGAGCAAATTTTGAGTAACTTCCCTGGTTGTTCCTCATATTCTCATAGTAATGAAGGGAATGGAGATTTTACGAGCTGGTTTATCTGAATCACCAACCTCAAGGGCCAGATTGGTTAGTCTTTTCATTGTCAAGGATCAAAAATAGGACAATATCCCTTTTACTCAATGACATATTCTTATGCAGTGAGGTCAGTTTTTAGATCAGTATTCTCTTGTTACCTGTTGATGCATGCGAGGGAGGTGATAATGCTCCACTTAGCCTCAAAGATTCATTCTTCAACAGAAGTAATATGCATATACTGTGGACTGTTAATGGAGAACGTACGATGTATAGTTGCATTTCTTAACACTATACATACTGTTATGTCCTAATAGTATGCATCTTTGAGATCATGCATGGTATGCCTTTTTTAAACAGACATATAAGAACTTGCAGATAGAGACTGTTTCTATTTTGAGAAGAGTGGAATGTTACTGTTGAACAATGGGATCAATCGAATCTGAAGGCCTATCTTTGAAACCAGTCAAGAGTTAGTTGCAATGAACTAAATGAATTCCTTGGAAAGAGGAGATATGTTATGTAAACGTGTTCATCTCAATGATTCATTTCCAATGCTAGTTCCATTGATTGTCATTACTTGGTACAAGTCTGGTACAGGTATAGTTCATACAATATCAGAAACTTTGTGTCTTACCAATAGAGTGTCCTGAAACTTTTGAAAGGCTTGATGCATTGCTGATCTTATAATCCTCATCATCATTATTATCATTGTTCAAGCAGCTTATATTCATTGTTTCTGGCTGACCACTAAATGAGAATCACTCAATTTACATAACGAAAGTGAACCATGAGTGCCAATACCAGTATCTAAGTAAGACTTATGCTTTTTCATCCTTAGGAAGAAGCACATTAGACTCTATACAGTGCAACGTGTCTGAGCAGAATTGCATCTCCACTCTGCACTTATGATCTTCCTGATCACATGATGATGGACAATAGAATAACCCTAGCAAGGAAAGACTGTTGATTTTGACTCCAAAATTAAGTGCTAAAAAGGAGAGCATGCTGAACAAGTTTAAATGACTGTGCTAAACAGGAAAGTTTGTTAAAAAGACAGAGAAGAGTCTGGACTGATTTGTTATTTTAACCAATTTGATAGGTTATATGAGTTTGATTTTTATAATTATAATTATATCAAACAGAAATAATTGTTATGAAGCCAGACCATGAAGTCATTCGTTTATGTATAGTGCTTGGCAGTAAGCATCACTGTCAAAGCAGCTATACTGTAAAACAAGACATGTTTTATGTTGTTTGACAGTAACAGTGCCACTGTCATAGCAACTAAACTTTTGACACATGATAATATGACATTATAACTCTATACTATAAGGAGCTCACATTATTCATACTGTAATACTTATAGACGTATATGTACATACAACAAGCTAACCAAATTGGTTAAAACAACAAACAATGTTTTACAGTGTTGCAACTGCATGTACTAACCAATAAATAAGTGATTTTAACAACTTTGTTTTTGCAGTCAATAGCTGATTTTTTTCAAAAAATCTTTTCATTTTTATTCTTTTTGTTCTGAAACCTGTTTGTGATATGCAATATCTTTCAAACTAATCAAGTTTTTTAAAACTTTTTTTATTATTCTTGTTGTGATATATATACTTGTTAATTCTGGTATTGTTGATTATACTTGTTGTGGTATTGTTTTGCATTCAGTTTCACTTAAATTCATTCCGGTTTTGTTTTTTTTTGGCGGGAATATACTCTGTGGTTTTGAGAAGCCATGAGTATACGTCACAGATGAACTTTGATTCATGGCTGGACTAACTTTTGATCTCGCTCCTGATGGAGACAGATTTGGTCAAAGAAGGCCCCCCCTGTATACAATTATTGCAAATATACTGCAAGATTATCCAAGTGGACAAATATTCAAGGTTAATTTATAATTATTTACTTTTTTGTAATCTTGCAACGAAAAATAAAAATAGCTATATAGCCTAGAAGGAAGACAAGGCAAGAATACTCACGGGAGTTTATATAAAAAAACTTTTTCTAAAGCAGACAATTGCCAAGTTTACTATCTTATTATAATAGATCTATAAATTATATATTATATATTATATTTTGTATAATTATGTGTGTGAATTGCATCTATATCGCTGTCTGAAAATCTGCGTAATTATATTAATTATGTTATCAAAGAAAAATAAATGCATTGTTCAATAAGCATTTCTATATAATTATATACTTGTCTAGTTTTTTGTATCATTTTGCTATGCTTGACAAGATATTGTCATGTGTTTCTTTCACAGGAAATCATTCAGAATGCTGATGATGCCAGGGCCACGGAAGTCAAGTTTTACCTAGATTGTCGTCACATGCAAACCCTCCCGCGTAATTTGGTGAAACGTGCCACATACAGTGAACTGGACCGATTCCAAGGTCCAGCTTTGATGTCATTTAATAACGCCCCTTTCAAGGAAGAAGACTGGGATAATATACAGAATTTGCAGCACAGTGGTAAAGCAAAGAATCCTCACAAAGTGGGGAAATTTGGAATCGGATTCAATTCTGTGTATCACATTACAGGTGAATAATGTGGTAACATTCCTTGATAATGATATTCATGCATTATGATAAGGTTTCTACAGAAGAATCATGATAACAATAATTTCACACTTCTTATGATACTAATAATTATTCATAAGAATAGTATATCTTCATAGAAAAAAAGCTATCTATGTGAATGTATATGCAAAAATTGACTGTTTGAGAAGAAGACATTTGATCAAACACTTGCATTTAAATGTTCATACAGCCAAATAATTATATTTATATATAGTGTATTATATAAAACAGCCAGCAAGGAAAGTTTGAATAAGATATCCACAGGCCTGAGTGTTATATAGCTTCTCAAACTTTAGAGAGTTGACAAGCTTATACAGTGCATATAGACCAATGTTCTATCTGTTTGACATTAATATTCGAAGATCAGCACCTAACATTGGAACCAGCATTCACACTTCTTATCATACTAATGATTATTTGAAAGCAAACAATAATTCCAGGATACCAAAATACTATAAGTTAACGATAACAATGATCAATCCTAGCCTTACAGGTTTATATTTTCATATATATGAACCATACAGTTGAGAGCCAGTAGGTAAAAATATATACCTCCACACACGCACACAGGCATGCAATTTAAAACATAAAATACTATGAATACTATACCAGATATATAAATAGGTCTAATATGCATTTAATAAGGATATAAATTTGTAATTTTTTAGATCTTCCTGTCATTATTAGTGAAGACTACTGTGGATTTCTAGAACCACAAGAACACATTTGGAAGGGTGAGTCTGGTAAAGGTTACACATTGAGACGTTTGCGGCAAAACTATCCAGCTGTATTACATCCCTTTGATGGAGTGGGTAATTTCTCCATGCATTCTACTTCAACGTTTGATGGTAAGACATTATTTCGATTTCCACTTCGCAATAGAGCCTCCAAACTTTCCAATGAAGTTTATACAGTTGAAAAACTAAGAAAGCTACTAGAGGCTTTGAAAGCAGAAGCAAAATACCTACTCCTATTTCTGCGATCTGTTTGTTCGATTGAAGTAGTTGAGATTTCTGAGTCCAGGAAATCCAAACAAGTTTTCAAAGTATGTATTAGTTCGCGTGATTCTACAAAGCGTCAGAGTGAACAACAATTGTTAGTTGAACATGTAGAATCCACCTTCACAGGGGAGTCTCCATATGCTGTCAAGCAAGTCATTCAACAGACAGCTCATTTTAATATTGAAATGATTGATGGCACCGTAAAGAGGCGGTATGAATGGGTAGTAGTGCATAGAATAGGTAGTGATAATCCCAAAGTATTAGCTTTAGCTGAAAAACAACATGTCCTTCCCTGGGTAGGTACGGCATTTGAAGTTAGTAATACTGATCCTCATTCCAAAGGTCGAATCTTTTGCTTTCTTCCTCTTCCAACAGAGGACAAGACTCCATTTGCTATCCACGTTAATGGTACTTTCGCTGTTAGTAGCAATCGAAGGTCTCTTAAATGGGAAGCCCAAGAAAGACAAGACGACCAAGAAGCCACGTGGAATAAGCTGCTTGTTCAATACTGTGTACCACACTGCTATGATCAGTTAATTCAAGAGGTGGTAAAATTACCTTCTCTTCCACATGAGATAGTGTACAATTGTTGGCCATCATTGTCAGATGTCCGTGGTACACCATGGGAAGAAATTCTGAAGCCATTATTCAGCTCCATTTTACAGAGTAAAAACATTGTTTATACAGCTGTAAATGGTGGTGAGTGGATAGCAATAACAGAGGCAATGTTTGTATTGGAATCAGAAAAAGTTCCACAATCAGTTATCGAAGTTATTCTGATGTGTGGAGTAAAGGTAGTTGAGCTTTCACAAGATCTTTGGAATATAATATTGCATTACAGAAGCCAAAATGTACAGCAAATTGATCCTTCCATTGTAAGAAATGCTCTCAAAGGAAATCTTAAAGCTTATCAGTCTCGATCATGTAAAGAGAAGATGACGATTCTGAGCTATTGTTTAAAGGATATACGATATGCTGAGCTTGAAGGCCTTGAATTAGTACCGCTTGCTAATAAGAGCTTTAAAAAATTTAAAAGGAATTATCAAAATGACCAGCTATATCTCTGCAGCAAAGATATCCCCTATACTCTTCTTCCAGGTCTGGAACATATGATGGTTGATAATGAGTTACCTATATTCAAAGAGTTAAAAGATGTTGCTCAGAGTGGTTTAACTCAACTTCAAGTCTTGGGTGTTCGTGAAGTTGCCGAACTACTTCCCTTATCAAAACCACAATCATGGTCACAAGTACAACTCAAACATTTTTGGAACTGGCTACAGAATCATGACTTGAATTTATTTGATGGACAATGTATCGTTCCTGTAAAGCTTTCCAGTGGTCATACCAAGATTCTACCATTGGCTAAGAAACAGGGTATAGTGTATATTTCACAACACACTAGTTACATTATACCAGATTTAATGGCTTCACTCTTTAAATTTGGTATTAAATTAGCTGATGCCAGAGAATTCTCCTACTTAACCCATCCTAATATCAATAAACGTCTTTATCGATTTGAAGTAGGTGAGATTTTGGATGCTTTACAACCATTCGATCTTTCCAAGACAAAATTGTCTTGTAGTGAAGCTATAGGTTTCCAAAACTTTTTATCAATGTCATTAGCGGTAGGTGTCCTGTCAGAAATGAATATAATTACTTTATCCAAGTTACCCATATTCGCTGTTATCCAGCATAAAGGCCATTATTATTCTTTAACATCTTTAAAATCCGCTCATGCTAATGATCAAGCAATTGCTGAAGGGAAGTGCTTTGAATTTAGGAGGGATTTATTACCAAACAAACCACTAGTTATATCAAAGAGTAGTAATAATAAATATCTCTTACAAAACCTCAGTGGAATTGTCCAATTTATGAATGGAATTGAATTTTTAGAGAGTGTTGTATTCCCTCAGATTAAAAATCGCGTTTTCTCCACTAAAGTTATCACAGATTTCATGGTAAGTGTGCTTGATAATTACCACTTGTTTACTATATCATTGCCTTCTAAAAAGAAAGTATTTATACATTCCATTGCATACCTACCATTTATAAAAGTATCAAATGGGGAACTAAAATCACCTAACATGCTTTTTGATCCCAAAAATGGTATATTATCACAGTTATTTTACGGGGAGCCAGTTTTTCCTTCTAAAACATTTTATGACCATTTATCTGTTCTTCGTAAATGCGGTTTGAAACAAGTTGAGTCAGTGACAGCTGAAGACATATTCAATGTAGTCACTGCAATTCAACTTAAAGATAGCAACAGTCCTGTTGAGTGTAATGAAATACAGTATGAAAGAGCAGTAGCCGTAACTCATTTCCTTTGTGAATATCCACATCTTTTAAAAGAGACAATAACATCTATGACTTTGGTTCGTAAAACTTTGCTGCATGCCCTTGTTAACAAAGCTAGCTCATGGCTTCCAGTGATCAGTAAACCTGAAGAATATCTATCTTGTTTATCGTGGAAAGGATCGATATATCCTTATAGTCTTGCATCACCAAACTGCAAGTCTGTATTTGTACCGTCAGTAAATACAGATTGTGATAGTATGTATTCAATAGCTGGCTCAAAACTATTTTTTATACACCAAATGCCACCTGTTCTTTCAAACAAGCTGTCAAGCTCAAAACAGACCATAGTTACGGCAGTAGTTCATCATTTCAAAGAAATAGTTAAAAATGAAATCAATATTAATGCCTCTGTTTTGGAAACATTATCCGCAAGTACTTACGAATACTTAGACAAAGCTGTAGAATCTGTCACTGATATTAATATTGACTTCACGAAAAAAAGTAAATGGATATGGATTGAAAATCACTCTACTTTTGTTAGCTCATCAAGGGTAACCATGAAAAGCAATCTTTCGTTTAACTTGGAGCCATTCATCTTTACACTCTCTCACCGAATAAAAAAGTACAGCAACCTATTGACATCTTGTGGTGTACATAAAATTGTCTCTAATACCCAAGTTTTATCAGTTCTCACTTACATTAAGGCAGAGGATGTAGACAAACACATTTCAAGGAAGACTGCATGGTCTCTAGTAAAAAATATCTTAGAATGGGTAGTTCAGAATCCTGATTTAATTCATCAATATGAAATCTTGGTACCTATACAAAGTGACAAATTGTACCCTCAACTTCTACCTAGTGATGAAGTTGCCTATACAGATAATAAGATGTTGCTTCAAATTGCTAAGTCATCAGATGAAGAGTACACATTGGTCCATTCAAGTGTTGCTCACCTAGCTTCAAAACTTGAATTAACACCTTTGAGTGATCAGTTAGATTTTACAGAAGAGGTGTTTGAAGATGCAGGTCAACACGAACCACTGACTACTAGACTCAGCAATATCCTCAAGGAATACAAAGATGGGCTCACAATTATCAAAGAGATGATCCAGAATGCTGATGATGCAGAGGCTACAGAGGTGAACATTCTTTACGATGCTCGTTCTCATACAACTGATAGATTATTGTTCAATGGAATGGCAGATAGTCATGGTCCAGCTCTAGTAGTTCACAATAACAGTACATTCTCTGAAGAAGACTTTACTAACATAACAAAACTTGCTGGAGCAACAAAGAAAGACAAACCATTAAAAATCGGTAAGTTTGGGGTTGGCTTCTGTTCAGTATACCACATCACAGACATTCCTTCCTTTGTGAGCGGTGAATGGCTTTACATCTTTGATCCAACACTCAAACATTTGAAAGGAGTCGTAAAGAATGAAAACCAACCAGGTAAACGAATGAAGTACATGTCCAAATTCATTTGGAAGTCACAACAGTTAGTACCATATCAAGGCTTGTTCGGTTTTAATATATCTATACCATATAGTGGAACAATGTTTCGATTCCCATTCAGAAGAAGTGCTAGTCAAATCAGTTCAACTATATACAGAAGGTCAACGATAAATGAACTACGTCAAGATTTAGCTACAAACGGATCAAAGCTGTTGCTCTTTTTGAATCATGTAAAGAAAGTAACATTTCAATATATATCCAAAGATGATAAAAGACCAACTACTGAATTACTGATAGAGCGTAGTAGGTACGAAATGGGAGAAATTGAGCGAAGAACCTTTCTTACTGATCAATATCACCACCACAAAAGCAAAAAGAAAGAGAATTGGCTTGTATCCTCGTGTGAAATAGGACTGACCAATCAGGAGGGTTATAACCAACAGAGTTCAGCTTCTGTAGCATGTCATCTACAAGAAATAGTTTCATCTAAATTCATATGTCAACCACTAAATAAAGGTTCAGTGTTCTGTTTTCTTCCATTATCAGTTCCTAGTACAGGTCTTCCAGTACATGTAAGTGCTAACTTTGCTGTTATGAGTAATAGAAGTGGTATATGGACTAGTACCTCATCCAGTAGTCCATCAGACTCACGAGAATGGTGGAATCTCAAGTTAATGGAGACAACTATCCCTGCAGCCTACTGTAAACTACTGAATTCCCTTCGTACGTTATCTACAAACTCTGTTGTAATCGATTACAATTATTTTGTGTTATGGCCATTAGCACAGCAGCTCCATATAAAGAATCCTTGGACAAGTATGCTAACTCCCTGTTATAAACTGATGGTAAGGGATCCACTTTTCTTTTCAAGTCCTCTTGGCAAGTGGAAAAACTTGAAAGGAAGTACATTTCTTGATCTAAATCTCCTGAATAGCTTGACCAACATTCCAGACTCTGTCACTAAAGCTGTAAATATTCTACGTTTACCAATTGTTCATCTTCCTGAAGAATATCGTAGTGAGTTAGAGCAAGCACAGCAAGAATTGCTTATCATGACAGAAGCTAATTTTGTAAACAAATTCTTTAAAAGCGTAAAATCATTTGACGAGCACATTGATATACGCAATGATGTCCTCTTCCAAATGTTTTCGAAATATGCACACGACGTTGAGAACGATGTAGAATCTGAGCTTGAAAAGGTTTTGAGAAATAACGATTGCGTCCCATGTACACCACATGGGGAAAAACTCGAGAATCCAGAAAAACTGGTTGATCCCATGTCAAAATTATCAAGGTTGTTTGATTCACAAGATTGTATGTTTCCAATTACGAAATTCTATAAAACTGTCAGAGTTAAGCATTCTTTGGAGATATTAGGTTTGTTGATATCCAGTCTTCCTTGGAATATGCTATTGAAATGTGCTAAAAAAATTGAATCCTTATATAGAGAAAATAAGTGCAAAGCCATAGCAAGAATAGATATTATAATAGAATGCATTGGAGAGAATATCAAGAGTGAAAAGGTCCTGAAAACCTCGCAGCATAAAAAGACGATTGAAGCTCTAAAGAATACAAAGTTTCTTCCAGTACTATCAAAACCAGAACATTACTTCATTACATGGAAAGGAGAGGGTGTAAAATTATGTAAACCAACACAATTGCTTCAGAAAGACATAACTAATGCTCCCTTCATTGTTGGCTCACAAATGATGATCATAAACACAACAGATGAAGGTGGATGCAAACATATTCCTTACAGAGTAGCTCAATTTTTAGGGATAGAAACAAAGCCCAGATTGGCTGATGTTATGAAACACTATCAATGTCTTATCGAATCATTTCAGACTCCCATTTTGAAAAATCGTGGTAAGGTAAAACTAATTGAAACAATGTGTCGACTTGTATATGAACATTTTGATAAAGAAATTAAGCACGAATCAAAATCTTCACAAGACTCAAATTCCAGTTCTTCAGAAGATGAGCAACAATCTGAAACTGGCAGGAAGCTATCTGTTTTTAAAAGCAAACCTTTTATATGGACAGGACAATGCTTTATATGTCCATTAGATGTAGCCAAAAAATGGATACACAATGGACCTTATCTATACAAAGTACCTGACATTTTGATTCAAAGGAAAGATCTAATTAAAGCTCTTGGTATTTGTAAAGCATTTTCAGCACAAAAGTTGTTAGACACCTTGAAAGAAATATGGCAAGAATATAAAATGCAAAAGTTGCCACAAAAATGCCATGGAATGATAATCTCAATAGTACAAGAGCTTAATAACTTTCAACAGAATGATCTGGAAGTATTTAAAGACGAAGCAATACTACCTGATAAGGATTACACTTTACGAGCAGCTAGTAGTCTTTCATTTAATGATGCTCCTTGGCTACCAATGACTGATGAATATCATTTTGCCCATGAAAACTTGAAAAGGGACACAGCTTTGGCTCTTGGCATTAATCCTGTTCGCAGTAGGTTTCTTGACCAGTTTACAACACAAAGCTCAAATCTGTTTTCGGGTGTACCCTTTGGACAGCAGGAAAAATTGACACAGAGAATCCAAAACATTCTTCGAGATTACCCTCTTGATGTTACACTAATTAAAGAATTATTACAGAATGCTGACGATGCTAAAGCCACTAAGATGTGTGTTATTCTTGATAAGAGGACACATGGGAAACAACGAATACCTTCCCCTAAGTGGGAGGAACTTCAAGGACCAGCTCTATTAGTTTGGAATAATGCAAACTTCACAGAGAAAGATCTGGAAGGAATCCAGAAACTGGGTCTTGGATCAAAACGAGATGATTCAGAGTCAATAGGGCAGTTTGGTATCGGGTTCAATGTTGTCTATCATATCACTGACTGTCCTAGTTTCATTACAGGAGGGAACACTTTATGTGTGTTTGATCCTCATTGCCATTATGTTCCAGGAGCTAATGAACTGTCTCCAGGAAGACGTTATGAAAACCTAGAAAAACCTTTCTGGACAACAATGTCAGACCTATGTAGCGCATTCTTTCAAACAGATCCACTTCCTAATCAGCCTAGAAATCTTACAAAAGGGACCCTTTTTCGATTTCCACTTAGAAGCACCTTAAAACAAGTAGAGCAATCAAAAATTGTAGAAAAAAAGGAACGTTGTACCACTCTGAAAATGGAGACATTGTTATGTGAGTGGGCTGAAGATATTAAAGATGCACTTTTGTTCCTGAATCACATAGTTCAATTCGAATTCTTTGTGATCAATGACAAAACCAGTAAGTTTGAACTGAGAGTAAACTACAAAGTAAATCTTGATAAAAATGCACAACAGAAGCGCACTGAACTTCAAGAAAAGCTCACAAAATTCAGAGAATTCAAGGAATTTTACACAGTAATGTACCCATTAGCTGTACAAAGTGTCCTCATGGGTAAAGAGCGTCCTATGGAAAAATGGCTCATTCAACAAGGAGTGGGAGATCTTCAAAATCCCTCTCAAAACTGGAAATTTATTGATCAAGTCCTCCCAAAACATGGCATAGCAGCTCCTTGGAGTCCACTATCTAACTTCCAAGGAAAAATCTTCTGTTTTCTACCACTACCAGGCTCTTCCAGTCTCCCGGTTCACATTAATGGTCAATTTGTATTGAATGCTAATCGTCGTTCTCTGTGGCCTGGTGAAGGAGAATGGGATGAAAAGAAGAAATGGAATGATTCTTTGATTGAAGCTATTTCGTCCTCTTATGTTCAATTTCTGATTGATGCTAGAGAGTACTGTATTGATCAAGAAGGATATCCAGAATCAGACCGTTTACACACAGCCTTAGAAAAGTACTACTCCCTTTTTCCATACTGGCAACAAACAGATAAAGAATCTGTTTCAGAAACTCAAACATCTGAGATTGGCATGCAATGGAAAGAGCTAGGAAAAGCTGTCTTTGAGAAACTATGGTTACTAAATCCCGAACTTCTTGTGTCAGAATCACTTGAAGATGACATGTTTATTGCCCATTGGCATTTGATTCACAACGAAGATGACCCTTTCCATCAAGCTTACTTTCACCCTCATAATAAGAAAGACATAATACCTATATTGAAGATGATAAGCATGATCATAACTTGTGCACCTCACTGCTTGTACAAACACCTTAAGTGCTTTGGATCTTCAACAGCTAAACCACTCTCTGTATTTAAGTTTTATAGCAAATTCTGCCATGAAATAATCCAAAATGATTTCCCTTGTTGCATCCAAAACACTCCATTTCAAACAGTACAGAATTTTCTTATATTTTTGAATTACCTATTACATTCTAAGAAGCAGACCACATACAATGAATTCGTTAATTCTCCATTTGGCCATCCTCTATTACTTACAGCTGACAACCAATTACGAATATTTGATGAAAACGATAAAGTAATGAACAGCAGATATTCCTACGTTTTTCCGAAAAGTTCTTTTAGATTTCTCAATGAGTCACTAGTTGATCTTAAAATGGATCAAAGCTACTTCTGTACAATTGATAACGTGACCTTTGAATCAATCAACACATTAATGATTGATAATTTTCCAGCTGAAATGAACCAAAAGGAGGTTGATAACTCAAAATCTACTTTGATATCAGAAACTGACTTAGTGAATGTTTGGGAATGCATCTCTTTCGATCAGATATTTAGACATTACCAAACGTCTATTGTTAATAACTGGGCACTTCTACCTGCAAACAATGGCTACCTATACAGTTCATGTTCACCTATTATACCTATCATGCAATTGATGGATGATTCAACTCATCATTCAACCTTTGAGCTCTTGAAATGCATAGGCATTCCAATTTTGTCTCAAACTATCAACCACTCAGCTGAAAGTTACTGTCTGGAAATCACAGATTATGATGAAATATTATCTGTTGTATACGAACTGCAAAAAAGAGATGGTATATTGAACCCACTACCTAATGGTGACAGAGATGTTGATACGTTACTCACATTCTTTAGTCATACAACGTTCAGGCAAAATTCAGATGTAATGAATCAAATTAAATACTTGCCCCTATTTAAAACAGTGAATGGAGAACTTACAAATCTCTTGGAAAAGGAAGTATACTGCTGGCCTTCAGTAAGATTTTGTAAGGCAGGCTATGAAAAATGGGCACCAGCTGAACAGGTTGTCTTTTTGGAGAAGTATGGATCTTGGAGAAATCTTTGTAAACATCTACATGGTTCTGATTTCACTGTCTTGGGTAACAATATAGATGAACAGGTTATTTATATCAATCTTATCTTTCCAAACTTTCATAAGCTAAACACTTCAGAGAGGAAGCATCACTTACTTTATATCAGAAATGAAGTGTATCCCATTGCTAAACACGATTCTAAAAATAAAAAAAGTAAGCGAAATACAACTGCAGTCAGGTTTATACACGAGCTAATAGTATTAAAATGCCTTGAACATGAGAACCATGCTGAGCCTCTCACTATTAGTAGTTTTTGTGACCATACTATTGATATATTTGTGACCTTTCGTAATAACTTTCTCTTCTTGGGTGAAGAATATAGCGATGATGAATGGATGAGGTTCTTTCGTGACTTGAACCTCAGAAGAGAGGTGACCTTTGATGAGTATCTTAGCTTCTGCAAATCGGTGTCCGAAGGTAAACATGATGATATTAGAAAAGCTTCAAATGTACTCCTGGAGTATTTATTCTCAGAAAAGGCAGTAAAAAGATGGCATAAAAATGCATACTATTTATCACAAATTGGAGACATTTGCTTTGTACAAGTTGCTAACATGGATCGATATAGTTGGATCAAAGCACCTTGTCAACCTCCTACATTCTTTCCTCAGTACAATATTGGTCTTACAAAATTGAACCAGGCAGTGACAAATACCTATGCTAATCTTGTGTGGACAGTGAAACCAGTGGTGTCACTTCCTCTGACAAATTGGCTGTTAATTGAGGAAAATGTTTTTAAAAATCTGGGATTTACCATGACACCATCCTTGAACGATGTTTATAACAACATAATCAATATATCCAATACGGGCCTCTCTAATTTCCAACTATTTTCTACATATGATTCTCAGTACACTAACATGCAGAATTGTTGTAGAGTTGATCTCGTTAAAACAATGATTGCTAATATGAAATATCTGTACGATAAGAGAACCAACGATACCACTTTTTTACAAAGCCTACGAACAAAACCTTGTATTCCTGTTTCTGCTGAAGAAGAAATTGGAACAATAGCTATGTATGGTTCATATACATTCCCTTTAATTGCTAAACCAGTATTAGTGAATTCTCTCCAAGTTATAGCAGGACGAATAGATGAAGGACTTGCACCATACATAAATGTCCTACCGCGCTGCTTGAATGAAATTGATGGTGCTCTTGAACTTATTGGTGTATGCCATACAGTTGATTTGAGGCACATTCAGTATATGTTAGAAACTATTTACAAACAATTCACTGATCAAATGCTTACACCAAACGATGCTAGACTTGTTCGTAATTGTATTCTGAAGTTAGCAGATCTACTTGACTATACAGACCAAGATAAGAAGAAAGAAGCATCTAAGCAACTTAAAACATTATATCTACCATCAATAATGAACAGCAAAATGTTTCCATCCACTAGCTTACTCTTTGTTGATAGTGATCGATACAAACGCCATTCGAGGGATTTTAAGTTTTCTGACACGAATTATTCCCTTTTTAAAATCCCACGTGATAGAGCAGCTGAATCATCATCAGAAGAGGAAAGACATTCTAAGCGCTTAACAGAAAAAGATATATGCCTCAGGTTACCAAAAGATGTAAGACCTAAAGGTCTTTCATTGCACTGTCAAGAATCAGTTGTACAAGTCAATCAGGTATCTGTAAAAAGTTCTCTTCATAAGCATTTTTCTACTTTAAAATTGATGTGTAATTCTGTCAGGAGTGTTCTACAGAAAATTCTTCGATCAGAGTTGACAACTGAGGACCAAGCTGAAGAATTTACAACAAGTTTAATGAAGCTGATCGAAGAAATGGATATCGTGACAATCAATAATCTTGAAGCAAAAGTGACCCTTGATTGCGATGAAACACCAGTTCACATTGGAACAATTGCAGTTAAATATATACTTCAAAAAGACATAAATTCAAAATACACTCTGTATGTTGACAGTGACGCTTCATCAAGTGGTTATTCAGTTTGGAAGGATGTTGCCCACACATTTTGCATTGAAGTAGCTCGTATTCTAAACAAATATCTCACAACATTCATTAAATTAGAAAAACGTGTGTGCTCCTGCATAAAAATTCAGGATAGAGAAGACCTTGAACAAGTTATGGAAAAATATGAAATTGATGACATGGGTATAACCTCTGATGGTGATGATGATGATACAGTTGAACTTGGAAGGCCTATCCCAGACAAGTGGTTGTCTACATTAGACAATGATATTAACAACATATTTCGTGCTCAGGAATGGGTAGGATATGAGAAAAGGGATGATCGTTACATATGGGCAATTGTTCTTCATCCAATTAATGATGCAGATACTGAAAAGAATCCGTTAATGAGGAGATATAGAATATTGATCACAGAAGAAGATGAAGAAGGCATTGTAGTTTCAGTTCTAGATCTTTTTAAATTGATTACCAAACATTCTGAGGCAAAGACAAATGAACAAGCACTTGTACCTACTGATTCTGAAAGTGGAGCTACAGAACTTAGGCAAATAAGAGATAGCTATACGTTAAAGGAATTGAAACTGAAAATATGTAAGGAATTACGATTAATATGGGAGCTTCCTGATGAAGAAAAAACTAAAGCTTTGAGGAGAATGTGTTACAGATATCATCCAGATAAAGCTAGCCCAAATGAGAAAGAGGTATATGAAGAAGCTTTCAAATTCTTGCAGACTCAAATAGATCGTCTTGAAGCACGTCTTCCATTACAGGATCCGGAGGATACTAGAGCACAAGACTCAACTTGCCAACATTCACGCTGGAGAAGTTATTATGATGAATGGGAGACTAATATGAAGAGGAATGAAGATAGAAGACAAAGAAGAAACTCATCAGAAATCCCTGACTTGGGTCCCAAAATCCCTCACTCCAAAGTTGATCCAGTGGAAGCTAAACGATGGTTGCGACAAGCCGAATCAGATTTTGAAGCAATGAATATACTACAACATGCTGTTCATGACAAGAAAGTATCTTGCCAAACGTTATTTTTGGCACATGAAGTGGCCGAAAAGGCTCTGAAAGCAGGAATGTATGCTCTAGTTGGTCTTGGCGAACATAGCCTAAAAATACATGATCTCACCTGTCATGCCAGCGCTATATTTTCAGAAAGGCCTGAAGCTGCTCAGATAGTATTTCTTGCTTCCAAAATGGAATCGTATTATTTAGATACAAGATTTCCTAATAGACATCCCCAGCCAAAAGCTCCAGTTGATATATACACTCCTACACAAGCAATTGACATTGCAGAGTGTGCTGGAAATATTATTAGAGCAATAAGAGAAATAGTTGACAGTACTACTAAATAGGAACTAAACTATGTAACAGTCTCTACAACTAATTTGTTAGATCAATTACAAGTTCTGTTGTGTTTCACTCCTACACACTATAACAGCATACATGATTACTATAGCTGCATAATTGACATCATTGTAATTATTTTGCTTAACATTAATTATAACATAGTTATGGTTTTGCTCTTGTCACTCCTAGTTTTGTGTACATAAATTTTCTGTTCTTTCATTAACATGAATTTTGTAGGTGTACCGGCCAATCATCATTAATTTTATTTTGTTTTCATGTAGAGTTTGTAAACACTGGATTACACGGTATATCTATTATAACTGAAGTTGAGTATATAGACTATAGAATGTATGGTAGCAAAAAGAAATTTGCACAAGCAAGGAGATTATACAATAGAAAAATAGTTGGTTAGCGCCGCAGTACAGTACGCCCATGAGCGCATTATTGCGTAATTATTAGTGTTAATAAAAACGCAATAATTAAAAGGGGAGGGTCTATGTGGGGAGAATATATATAATACGGTAAATATACGGACCTTCTGACGTCAACTGCACAAGGTCTAGGTCTATAAACGGTAGTTGACGCATTCCTGTATTGGTAACAGTTTGCAGTCCCACAGAATGGCTGGATTGTCTCCAGTTCATCCTGTTGGAGAAACATTCGGTCAGAGAAGACCCCCATTGTATCAGATGATTTCCAATATACTGCAAGAATATCCCAGTGGACAGATATTCAAAGTGCGTTTGTAATCTATTATGTTTCGTGTATATTACATAATTATATATAATTATATATCGGTAATCTACCGTTTAATAAAAATATACTTTTAGTAAAGTGTAAAGATTATGTTACTTTCTTATAGTTTGTACTGTTATAAATTTATTTAATAACTAGTGTAGCTGACAGGCAAACATGACTTGCGTCAGGCTCTAGCCAACTAATACTAGATCTAGTTTCATCCACATAGATATTTTGTATGGTTGAATCTTGGTCCTTTATTCTAATACTATTCCTCAATACCAGACCATATGAAAATCCAAGTAGTTTTGTTTTAGATTTTGTGTATACATGTACCACTATTGAGAAAAGTGCACTGTCATTGTGTTATGATTACACAGGAAATCATTCAGAATGCTGATGATGCCAGAGCCACGGAAGTCAAGTTTTATCTAGATTGTCGTCACGTGCAAACACTCCCACACAATTTAGTGGAAAGTGCCACATACAGCGAACTGGACCGATTCCAAGGTCCAGCTTTGATGTCATTTAATAATGCCCCTTTCAAGAAAGAAGACTGGGATAGTATACAAAGCTTGCAGCAAAGTGGTAAAGCAAAGAATCCTCACAAAGTGGGGAAATTTGGAATCGGGTTCAATTCTGTCTATCACATTACAGGTGAATAATGTGGTAACATTCCTTGATAATGATATTCATGCATTATGATAAGGTTTCTACAGAAGAATCAGTATTCATTCACACTTACTTTGATAATAATAATATTCATAAGTTATACTGAATATTATATCTTCATAGAATAAAATGCTATAATCATTATTCTAATGAATACCCAATATCATTATCATACAATTCGCATTTCTAGATCTTCCTGTTATTATTAGTGAAGACTACTGTGGATTTCTAGAACCACAAGAACACATTTGGAAGGGTGAGTCTGGTAAAGGGTATTACTTGAAAGATGTGCGGTATACCTGTCCAGATTTAGTACGCCCCTTTAATGGAGTAGGTGATTTCTCCATGCATTCTCCGTCATTCGATGGTAAGACATTGTTTCGATTTCCACTTCGCAATAGAGCCTCCAAACTTTCTAATGAAGTTTACACGGTTGAAAAACTAAGAAAGCTACTAGAGGCTTTGAAAGCAGAAGCAAAATACCTACTCTTATTTCTGCGATCCGTTTGTTCAATAGAAGTAGTTGAGATTTCACAGTTGGGAAACTTTGAGCAAGTTTTCAAAGTATATATTAGTTCGCGTGATTCTACAAAGCGTCAGAGTGAACAACAATTGTTAGTTAGACGTGTAGAATCGACCTTCACAGGGGAATCTCCATATGCTGTCAGGGAAGTAATTCAAGAGACAGCTCATTTTCATATTGAAATGATCAATGGGAGCATAAAGAGTGAATACGAATGGGTAGTAGTGCATAGAATAGGTAGTGATAATTCCGAGGTATTAGCATTAGCTGAAAAACAACATGTCCTTCCCTGGGTAGGTACGGCATTTGAGGTGAGTGATACTGATGCTCATTCCAAAGGTCGAATCTTTTGCTTTCTTCCTCTTCCAACAGAGGACAAGACACCATTTGGCATTCATGTCAATGGAACATTTGCTGTTAGTAGTAATAGACGATCACTTAAATGGGAAGCCCAAGAAAGACAAGATGATCAAGAAGGCACATGGAATAAGCTGCTTGTTCAATACTGTGTGCCACATTGCTATGCTCAGCTAATTCAAATGCTGGTAAGAATGCCTTCTCTTCCACATAAGATAGTATACAATTGTTGGCCTTCCTTGCAATTAGTACAAAATACACCATGGGAAGGCATTTTGAAGACCCTATTTGAAACGATACTGCTTTATAATAGCATAGTTTATACAGAAGCTAATAACGGTCAATGGATTTCATTAGCAGAGGCAATGTTTGTCTCCAAAGCTGGATCACTCTCTCCAGCTGTGAAAAAGGTTCTTTTACTTTGTAGAGCAAAAGTAGTTGAGCTTTCAACAGATCAGTGGAACACAATAGAGCATTACTACAAGAGAAGTGTTTCAATTATTGGACCTTCTCATTTGAGGAATTATCTCAGGCAGAATACCTATGCTTACAAATCTATGTCATATGGAGAGAAGCTGGATATTCTTCAGTATTGCTTGTCAGATAATAATTATTCTGACATGATTGGCCTTGAGCTTATACCTCTTGTAAATTGTAGTTTTGCTACCTTCCAGAAAACGAGCAGGTACCTTGCATCTTCCCAAATATACGTTTGTAATACTTCCATTCGATATGACCTCCTACCAGGTGTCCAACACATGATGGTTGATTTATTATCAAGCTATCCACTTGTCCATACACAGTTAACAAATGTAGCTAAGAGTAGTGCAACACAGCTTACAGTCTTAGGTGTTCGTGAAGTAGCTCAGCTTCTTCCTCAATCAAGCTCACAGTCTTGGTCACAACAACAGCTTGAGAAATTTTGGAAATGGCTTCAGAATTATGATTTGGGTATATTTCAAAGTAAATATATAGTACCTGTTAAACATTCAAATGGTTCAATTAGTATTCACACACTAAACAAGCAAGCAGGATTAATATATGTGACACAATATGCCCATTATTCCATCACGTCTACTTTAAAAACAGCTCTTGAGAAGTATGGCATCAAACTAACTAGTGTAAATGATTTCTCATATTTAAGTCATCGACTAATTACTAAATACATTTACCAGTTTGAAGCAGGTGAGATAATAGATGCTATTCCTTCGTACGGCCTTAGTAATACAGAACTGACAGATAACGAAGCATGTGCACTGCAGAATTTCCTAGCAGCTACACATACCAGTTTTGCCAATGCAGGTAGGATCAACAGAATCTGTGCAATGTGTATTTTCTCTGTTTTACAGTATCATGGCATGCGTTATTCCATCAATACGTTAAAATCACAGGGTATGGGTAACAAGGCAGTTGTCCAAGGGGACTATTTTGAATTTAGGACAGATTTGCTTCCTAGCCAGCCTTTGGTTATTAATAAAAACAACAATAGTAAAATTCTGCAAAATTTAGGTGGCCATGTAAACATTATGAATGGAATAGAATTTCTAGAGAATGTGGTATTTCCAAAAATTAATTGCAACCAGTTTCCTATAGGGAACTTGACAGATTTCATGAAAAGTGTACTGGATAGCCTGTATCTTTTCTTACAGAAGTTCCCTCGATCTCGAACTTCCTTCACCAAGGCTATTTCAACAATCCCGTTTGTAACTGTTGACTCAGGAGAGAGGAAATCCCCTTCAACCTTATTTGATCCTCAAGATCAACTCCTCTCACAGCTCTACCTAGATGAGCCTGTATTTCCAAATGGTGAATATAAATCATACATCGTTCACTTTCGTCAATGTGGCCTGAGAACCTCAGTGACAGCTACAGACATATATGATATTATTTGTACTATACAGCCCTATCCTAATTCTAGTACAGTCCCTGTTAAATGTAGTGCGGTAAGCTATTCAAGAATGGTGGCTTTGATTAAAGTTCTTAACACATATCCAAATCTTATAAACCAAAGTGTTAAGGTACAAGTGAGTTACTGGGGCAATGAAAACAGAACATTAAAAGATGCCATGATAGAACGAGCAAGAAGTTACAACTTCCTTCCAGTAGCTAGTGATCCACCTTCAGATTATCCACAATGTTTGACATGGAAAGCCTCCATGTTGTATCCAAGATGTTTTGCATCTTCCAATACAGAAAATGTAGTAGTTCATTCAGGAACACTTGATTCAACAGAGTTGTACAGGATAGTTGGATCTCAAGCTATATTTGTGGAGAGCTTTCCTTCTCAAATGTGTCAAGGCTTATCTACTTCAAAACGTGAATTAGCAAATGCTGTAGTTAAACACTTTAAAAATGTGATTGATAATGAAACTGAAATTGAGTCCCATATTCTGGAACAAATAGCCTTTCAAACATATCGATATCTTGGCTCTTGTGATATGCATGTAATTAATTTACATTCCATTAAAAATTGGGTTTGGGTTGAAAGCCATTCAACATTTTTTAGTCCACAAATATGTGCACTCCAAGCAAATCCCTCTTTCAGAATGAACATTGAGCCATTTATGTTTGTTCTGCCATCAAGAATGCGAGAGTTTGAATCACTTCTCAATACATTTGGTGTAGTGAAACACATTACCCCAGTACAAATCTTATCTGTGCTTCAAACAATACGAGAAGAACAGTATCATGTCAGTGATTATGATGCTAGATCTACGATCAAGAATATCTTAGAATGGGTAATTCAGAATCCTGATCTAAGTGATAAACACGAAATCTTGGTACCTATAGAAAGTGACGAAACTTACCCTCAACTTCTACCTAGAGATGAAGTTGCCTATACAGATAACGATATGTTGCTTCAGATTGCCAAGTCATCAGATGAGGAGTACAAATTGGTCCATTCAAGTGTTGCTCACCTAGCTTCACAACTTGGATTATCACCTTTGAGTGATCAGTTAGACATCACAGAAGAGGTGTTTGAAGATGCTGGTCAACACGAACCACTGACTACTAGACTTAGCAATATCCTCAAAGAATACAAAGATGGACTCACAATTATCAAAGAGATGATCCAGAACGCTGATGATGCAGAGGCTACAGAGGTAAACATTCTTTACGATGCTCGTTCTCATACAACTGATAGATTATTGTTCAAGGGAATGGCAGATAGTCATGGTCCAGCTCTAGTAGTTCATAATAACAGTACATTCTCTGAAGAAGACTTTACTAACATAACAAAACTTGCTGGAGCAACAAAGAAAGACAAACCATTAAAAATTGGTAAGTTTGGGGTTGGGTTTTGTTCAGTATACCACATCACAGACATTCCTTCCTTTGTGAGTGGTGAATGGCTTTACATCTTTGATCCAACACTCAAACATTTGAGAGGAGTAGTAAAGAATGAAAACCAACCAGGTAAACGAATGAAGTACATGTCCACATTTGTTTCAAAGTCACAACAGTTAGTACCATATCAAGGCTTGTTCGGTTTTGATACTTCTATACCATATATTGGAACAATGTTTCGATTCCCATTCAGAAGAAATGCTAGTCAAATCAGTTCAACTATATATGGAGAGTCAATAGTAAATGAACTACGAGAAGATTTGACTAAAAATGGGTCAAGACTGTTGCTCTTTTTAAATCATGTAAAGAAAATAACATTCCAGTCGATAAGGAATAACGATAGTGCTGCATCCTTACAACTCATCATAGAGAGAAGAGACAACAGCGATAGTACAAGGAAAGTGGAAACACATTCATTTCTTTCAAGTAGCACAACAAAAGAAACTTGGCTTGTCTCATCTCACACAGAACAGTTACACGACATATATCTGCATCAGAATCAGCAGAGTTTAGCTACTGTAGCATGTCAACTTAATGAAGAATCAGGTCAATTCAGATGTCAACCACTAAATGAAGGTTCAGTGTTCTGTTTTCTTCCATTATCAGTTCCTAGTACAGGTCTTCCAGTACATGTAAGTGCTAACTTTGCTGTTATGAGTAATAGGAGTGGTATATGGACCAGTACCTCATCCAGTAGTCCATCAGACTCACGAGAATGGTGGAATCTCAAGTTAATGGAGGTAGTCATTCCAAAAGCCTACTGTAAACTACTAAAACTACTGAAAGATTTACACAACTCAAACAAGCTTGTTGAGTATGATTTCTTTGCTTTACTACCTCTTACCGAGCAATTATCTATCAAGCAGCCATGGGAAAGTCTGATAAGTCAATTTTATCAGCTCATATCCAACGAAGATCTCTTTCATTCTAGTGCTACCAATCAGTGGTTAACATTAGGCCAAAGTAGGTTCTTGTCTCCAAATATATTACTACAAATAGGGTCAAGTAGTATTCCACAATGTGTCACTAAAGCTGTTGGTATCCTTCAAATACCTGTAGTATATCTTCCAACTTTTTATCTCACACAACTTCAACAGGTATTGAGGGGAGCTCTTCACATGGTAGACCAACTTGAGTTCTCACAAAAATTCTTCCAAAATATTACTTATTTTGACAGTGAATGTGAAATTCGCAACAATGTTCTCTTTAGTATGTTCTTAACTGTAGCTAATGAGCTTACTATGTCCGATGAGTCTGAGTTAATGAACATTCTTCAGAATAATCCTTGCATTCCTTGTACACCAAATGGTCAGAAACTGAAACTCGCTTCTCAGTTGGTTGACCCTTCAGCTGACATTCACGAACTCTTCGATCCAGACAGTGAAATGTTTCCCATTAGTGAATTTTGTAAACAAAAGTCAGTACATCAAACCATGTTGAATATTGGTTTACTCACCTCAAATCTTCCCTGGGATGTAGTTGTGGAATGTGCAAAGAGCATCCAGTCAGTCTACGGCAAAGACAATATGAAAGCTCTGAAAAGAGTGAAACTAATCATCTCATGCATTGAAGAAAATATTAAGAGAGAACAGGAATCTATCAAGCCTACACTAAGACAAAAACCATCTTATACATTTTACTCTACCATTCGCCAAGTAGAAAATCCCCTTTTAAATATTCCTCAACTAAAAGAACTCAAACAAATTCCTTTCATTCCTGTTGTTCCTAAACCAGATGATTACTTTCTATCTTGGAAAGGTGAAGGCTTGCAATTTTCATGCCCATCACAAATGTTCTATTCAGACCAGATGAAATTGAAAAACAACTGTTTTATGTTGGGGAGTCAGAAAGTTCTGGTAAATACAGAACTACCTGATAAAGGAGGTTGTGGTTATATATCATGGTCGCTGCATGCTCACCTTGGATTTCAAACCACACCGAGTCTTAATGATATCCTACTACATTTCAAATCCCTTATTGATACATTTGAATCTAGTATGGTTGAAGACTCTGACAAGTGTAATATAGTCGAGTACACATGTCGTATATCATACGAAGCTTTGGAAAGAAAATTGGAATTGGAAAGGCCAACAAACTCTTATCTTGTTACTTCAAAGGAAGTAGAGAAACCACAAGAACCTACTGAAGCTGAGAAAACATTAATTACTTTTCAAAATAAACCATTCATTTGGACTGGAATCTGCTTTACTAGTCCAGAAAACATAGCTAGAGATTGGAGAGAAAACGGACCATACTTGTTTGAACTACCTTCTATGCTATCAGAGAGAAAGTCTCTAACTAAAGTTTTATGTATTGAACGCAGATTTGGTGTTGAGAAGTTAATTGGTGTTTTGGGTGAAATGTATCAACAATTTGGAAAAGATACTCTTCCTGAAAGCTGTCATAAAATAGTAGATGCGATTGTGCATGCACTGAACCATAATACAGCTGAAAATATGAACGATCTGAATGAATTAGATATTGTTTTACCAGATAACAGTTATACTCTGTATCCAGCTGCAGAATTGTCACACAATGATTCATCGTGGTTACAAGTTGCTAAGGAGTGTGTACTTGTTCATCCATCTCTTAACAGAAACATAGCTCTGTGTTTGGGAGTGAAGCAAATACGAAGTGAATTCTTGAACAAGTATGTCACAGGAAATCAAACATTTGGCCTGCCATTTGGACAACGAGAAGAATTGACACAGAGGATCAAAAATATTCTTCGAGATTACCCTCTTGATGTTACATTAATCAAAGAGTTATTACAGAATGCTGATGATGCTAAAGCCACTAAGATGTGTGTTATTCTTGATAAGAGGACACATGGGAAACAACGAATACCTTCTCAAGAGTGGGAGGAGCTTCAAGGACCAGCTCTATTAGTTTGGGATGATGCAAACTTCACAGATCAAGACCTGGAAGGAATCCAGAAACTGGGTCTTGGATCAAAGCGAGATGATTCAGAGTCAATAGGACAGTTTGGTATCGGGTTCAATGTTGTCTATCATATCACTGACTGTCCTAGTTTCATTACAGGAGGGAAAACATTGTGTGTGTTTGATCCACACTGTTACTACATACCAGAAGCTGATATTGTTAATCCTGGAAGACGTTATGATAATCTAGAAGAAGAGTTCTGGGTTGCTATGTCTGATTTACGTAATGCATATTTACAAGATGAAACGCTTCCTAACCAACCATCAGGTCTCCAAACTGGTTCTCTGTTTCGTTTTCCACTGAGATATACCAAACAGCAGATACTAAATTCAGACATAATTGATGATAAAGTGAAGACAGAACCACTAACAGCTGAAAAGTTGGAGCGTAGGCTAAATGAGTGGGTTCCAATGATTAAAGAAGCACTTCTATTTCTCAACCACATAACAGAGTTTCATTACTATGTAATTGATGATCGATCTAATGAATTCCAGTTGAAAGCAAGTTATGAAGCTCATCTTAGTGATCAAGCAAAACAGAGTCGTGATGAATTGTTTAAGAGTTTACGAGAATTCAGAAGAACCAAACAAACTCATGTAGTCACATATCCATTGAGTATTGAATCTAAAGAGGACAAATCTTTAACCAAGATGTACTTTGTTCCGCTACATCAAGAGTATATTACACACAAAGAGAAGTGGCTTATTCAACAAGGAGTAGGAGACATTCAAAATCCTTCTCAGAAATGGAGATATATTAGTCAAGTCCTCCCAAAACATGGTATAGCAGCTTCATTAGATATACATGTAAGTGACATTCCATTAGGAAGGATCTTTTGTTTTCTACCATTACCAGGACTATCTGGTCTTCCAGTTCACATTAATGGTCAGTTTGTATTGAGTAGTAATCGTCGTTCACTTTGGTCAGGAGATACTGAAGGACAAGACGAAAAGAAGGAATGGAATGATAAACTTATGGAAGCTATTTCTTCATCTTATGTTCATTTTCTTATTAAAGCTTGCAATCATTACATCAGTGATAAACCATATGAAGATAGAGACAAGTTTTACTATAATATTAATCAATATTATGAGCTTTTTCCTTACTGGAAACCCAGGAAAGAGGGAAGAGATGATGCGCAATTGACTTCTCATAAAGCCAATCCAAACTGTGTGCTCATGGCACAGTCTGTGTTTAAGAAACTCTGGTTAGCTAATCCTCACGTTCTGGCCTCAGAGATCTTTGTAAGAAAGGGAAAGAAAGATGAAATTAAAGTACAGTGGAATGTTCTACATGATGATCAGACACCGTTTTATCAAGCTTATTTTCAGCCAAGAGAAAAAGATATAATTTCAATCTTACGTAGAATACAAATGGTATTAACATGTGCTCCACATAAGCTTTACAAACACTTACAAGAGTATGAACCAGCCATTGTAAGCCCAGCTTCAGTTTATGAATTCTATTGTCATTATCATTCTCACATACTACTGCAATGCCCATGTCATATTGAACAAACACCTTTTAGAACAGAGGAAGACTTCATTGAGTTCCTCTGGTATATGTTGTACACTACCGAGTCAATTCCAAATGAATATATGTTTCCTGATACTCCTTTTGGATATCCTTTATTACTCACAGCTGATAACCACTTGAGATATTTTGATGAGGATTGTAAATCAATGCGTAGTCATTTTGTACACCTATTCCACAACAGTCTGTCAATGTTTCTACATCCATCCTTGTTTGGTGAACCACTACATTCTTCATACTTCCTGTCGTCAAAAGATATACATTTCCCTATGATTAACAGTTTGTTTGAAGATAATTTCCCATCAGACTTAAAAAACAAAGATGTAAATAACTCTGACAAACTTCTAAAAATGAAAACTTTACAACAGATTTGGGATTGCATCTCATCAGAAGATGACACTTTGTTTAAAGATCATCAAGAATCCATAGTTAAATCATGGGCACTTCTTCCAGCCACTAACAAGCACTTATACAATTCATGCAGTCCAGTTCTTCCCATCGCAAAAACGTCAGTCTTAGGGGCTATAGAAATGAAGGCTTTCTCTGTTTTGAATAGTCTTGGTTCCCCTGTGCTTGATGACAAAAATATAACTAATTTGTCTATTTTGAATTATTGTCCAAAAATGACAGACTATAATCTTGTTCTGTCTGTACTGTTTCACATGCATTATCAACAGAATATACTTGATAATTTGAGTTCAAATAATAATGATATTGATAGCTTACTATCTTATCTTAGTAAGACAAACTACAGACATGATTATCAAATAATGAATCAGATCAAAGCATTACCTCTATTTAAGTCAATACAGGGAGAATTGACAATTCTTACAGGAAAGAAGGTTTACTTGTGGCCACCTTTGGGTTTCTGTAGTGCAGGCTATGACAAATGGGCTCCTAGTGACACAGTTGTATTTTTAGAATACTATGGTTCATGGAGAAAATTATGTGGCCTTGACTTTTCATTATTGGGGTTACAATTGGATCAAAAGGATATCTATAGGCAACTAATTTTTCCACAATTCAATACCCTCACAGATGATGAAAGAAAGAAACACTTACTCTACATAAGAGATCATCTGTATCAGGAAGTTAAACATGATGTCCAACTCCACAACGAAAGAGGACTACATGCACGTACATTTATAGCAAGCCTTAAAGAAGTGGCATGTTTACAGTCTCCATTAAACCCACTTCAGCTTTTACCTGTTAAAGAGTTTAGTGATCACACTATTCTCATCTTTACTACATTTCCTGATGAGTTTCTTTTCCTCAGTGAAGAGTATAGAGAGCAAGAATGGATGGATTTTTTTCGTTATCTTGGACTCCGAGATACAGTTACATTTGATGAATATAGCAAGTTTTGTAAACAAATTTCAAAAGGTAATCATAATGATCTTGGTAAAGCTTCTGATGTTTTAATCCAGTACCTATTCTCGGAAAAGGGAAAAGAGTGGTATGACTCAGCAGAGAATGCATACTATCTATCTGAAATAGGAGATATTTGTTTTGTACAGGTTGCCAGTTTACATGCTTTCAGTTGGATTAAGGCTCCCTGTCAACCTCCACATAGATTTCCACATCTTGATATTGGCCTTACTAAACTAAACGAAGCAGTAGTATTTGATTGCGGATCTCTAGTATGGACTATTAAACCAGTTGTGAAACTTCCATCTAATATACAAGATTTAGATGATGATAAATATAAGACAGTTCTAACACGACTTGGAGTTATAACTTCTCCAGACACTAATGATGTATACCAAAATATCATCAACATTTCCAAAACTGGCCTCTCTAAATTTGAACTATTCTCCACATATAATCCTGAATATACTGTGAAAGTTGAAGACAATGCTCCTTCACGAGCTCAGCTTTCTGATGTGATGATTGATAATATTTCATATCTGCAGAAACACAAAAATGAGAACTTGATAAAGCAACTTCACGATACTCCTTGTATTCCAGTTTCTGCTGAGACAACTAATACTCATGAGCCCATAAAACAAGTCTTGGTGAAGCCAATAGAGGTGGTAAAACATCTTTCATCTAAAGATAATGTATTAACTCCTTATATCAATCAAAAACCATACTATTTAAGTCAAATTGATTTTTCTCTTGAAATTATGGGTGTGTGTGATACTGTTGGTTTGAAACATATTCAGCATCTGTTAGAAAAAATAAAAAGAAAGTTTAATGACACACCTCTTGGTCTTAATGAAATACAAACTGTACGACATGCCATACTGAAACTTAAAGAAATAGTAACAACACTCACAGGATATGACAAGAGAAGCAAAGATGTAGTCCAGGAGCTCAGCCCACTCTTCCTTCCATCACCAACTGGAAAAACTTGGCAATTAATTAATTCTACTAACCTTGTGTTTGCTGACAGTACCAGATATAACCCAAACGAGTTAAAACAATTCAATTTCGTAGATGCACCATATTCTCTTTTTCAGATACCACCTGACACAAGGCCTCAACAGCCATTTCGAACAAGGCAACTTGAGAGTGCAACCAGGTATGTTTTTACTCTCGAAGGACGTATGATAGAAAAAAACATCTGTCTCAACCTTCCACAAGAAATAAGACCTAAAGGAATGTCTCTTATCTGTAACGAGAGTGTATTGAATCCCATTGTAGATGTAAATGAGTGTCCACTGTATCTACATATGAGCGAATTGAAAAGACTTTTTCCACATTTGAAGCAACTTCTGCCACTCATTGTACAATGGTATGATTTATCTAGTGAATTAGCTTCAACATTCGTTTCCACTTTGCTAGAGCTATTGAATAATGTGAATGTTACTTGTGTTACAAGTTTACAGGCTAATGTGTATTTGACAGTTAGCATAGGAACAATTTCTCCTGAATTTGTTTTTCAAAAGATAAACAATCATGATTACACACTATATGCAACCAAAAAGACACGAGTAACCTCTCCATTAATGACAGAGTTAACACAGTCTCTGTGTATAGAGGTAGCAAGAATTTTGCAGCTCAATCTCACAACATTTTTGAAGTTAATACCAGGTATTAGTGAATGCTTACAAATTAAATGCGTTGAGGAAATTCTGTCACTGTGTGATCACTATAATTTTGAAGTTCAGTTGCAGATTGAGGAGGAAGAGGAGGAGGAGGATTTGTACACTCCTAAGTTAGGCCGACCTTTTCCTGAGGATTTACACCATATGCTGGACAGAGATATAAATCATATTTTTCGTCCTGAAGAATGGGTAGTTTATGAAACATCAGAGCAATTTTTTGTCTGGGCCATTATCTTGTATCCACATACAGTAGAGGACAGTGAAGACAATGGGGAAGAAGCAACTTCAAATTCTTCAGAGCCTACTATGACAAGATACAAGATTCTCCTGAATGAGCAAGACCCCGAAGGGGAAACAGTATCAGCTTTAGATCTGTACAAGCTCATTACTATTGTGCCAGAAAAGGAGGCTGAAGGACAAGAGCTAGTGCCAGTAGATGAGAGCAATTCTAGTACTCTTGTGAGACAGGCAGCTGATAGTGAGAGGTTGAGAGGACTAAAGAAAAGAATATGTAAAGAGTTACGACTTGCTTGGAGGCTTCCAGAGGAGGAGAAAAAGAAAGCAATTCGTAGAATGTATATAAAATATCATCCAGACAAGGCTAAACCAACTGAAATGGATTTATATGAAGAAGCATTTAAATTTATGCTTAGACAAATTGATCGACTGGAGAGTGGACTCTCACTTGAGGATCCAGATGAAGAAACACCAGATGACGAAGACACCTACCAACCTTCAAGCTGGAGAAGGTACTACAATCAATGGAATAGTTATGTTCCACGATATGGGAGTTATGGGGGAAGCAACAGAAGAAGTGGTGGTGGAGGAAGAGGAGGAAGAGGAGGAGGAATACCATTTGATTTCTCTTCACTACAACCATTACCATCTCTGGATGAAGCAAAGCGATGGCTAAAACAAGCTTGGTCAGATTGTAAGGCCATGCAAATATTGAAAAGGGAATTATACGAGTCACAAGTATCATGTCAAGTAATCTTCCTAGCACATGAAGTTATTGAGAAGGCTTTTAAAGCAGGTATGTATAAGTTAGTGGGTCTCAATCCAGGCAGTCTAGTAAATCATGAGCTGTATTGCCATGCTCAAGCAATATGTTCCCAGAGACCAGGGAGGTTTGTGTCATTGATCGATATTGCATCAAACATGAGTTCGTATTACGTAAAGTCAAGGTTTCCAAATCAACACCCTCCATATGATGCTCCTGTGGATGTTTATAATGAAAGTCATGCAATAACAGCTGCTAAGCATGCGGAAATGGTGATCAAATTTATTGATGAAGTGGTTAACGAAGATTGACAGATTACTTTTAAAACTGTGATTTAAAATACTAAAACCGTAAAGAGACTGACAATATTTTTTGTATTTACTTTTCGTAGTTATTTTTTAATGAAATATTTATTATAGTCTTGTTTTGTAGTGGTAGAAGACATTTGGTATAATTACATAATTGTGTGTTAATGACTTCACTTCTAGTCTTTTGGATAGGTAGTTATAATTATAATTATGTACTAAGACTTATTTTTGTTGTGATTGCTTTAAAAATTTTGAATTGATTGTCAATGTCATGCCAGGGAACATTTGCTAAAATTACAAATTACATTAACATGACATGCATATATGTATTTGCTATAGATACACATCAAACACTCCTCAATTAATGCATTTGTAGTATAAAATTACATTGAATTAAGTGTAGTACAAATTTTATGTAAGTGCTCTCCAACAGGTGACAAAACTGTTATTACACTGGACCAGTGTTCATCAAATGTGGTTTTAAAAAGTTAAAAGAAAATCAATCAAACTATTAATTAAAAACAAGTGTATATAGAGAAAAAAAACATCCCTATATTTGCTTTGTGATGACTATGTATTAAGCATTGCTGATGGCACTAGTGTCTCTACCTTTCTGTGTACTCCAAAGCTGGGGCCTGAAGAAGTAAGTGTAAGCCTGACTGCAGTCTAAGTACACAGATCTTTGATGAACTGACTGAAGTACTCCTACAAGGTTCTAAATGATGACTTCCTCATATCTGAAACTTAACAACTTATTATACTTACTTGTTAAAGATTCTTGCATAATATTTATACTGTTTCTCTGCTATATACAACAGTTATTAGCAGTTTCTGAATCTTCCTGGCTTGTCTGTAGCTCGAAGAGCCTCGAACGCGCGTTCTTTTACGCGCCACGCCCATTAATTGACCGAGCCCCCGGGAATGACGCAACTTCCTTAACTACGTATACAACGCATAGTCGCGCAAGTGACACAAACATATATATATATATATATATATATACATTAAACCCCGTGGAAAGCAATTATAGGGATGGCCCTACGGGCCATAATAATAACAAAATTAAAATCTGTTAATAGCTTTAAATTTTACACAGCTAAACTAGTAATGGTAAATACCAGTATGAGAGTAGAGAAGAAACCAATCACTAATACAACAACAGGATAAGGTAAGCGAGGGGGTTTCCGGACGAACTTCCTGTTTCTGGTATAACTTCTCTTGCCACCTTCGGATAATCACAGCGTTAAGCAATAAAAACTACACAGTATGTTACCTAAGGTATTCAGCTTTCCATACAAAAAAAAAATGATCCAGCAATTGTTGGAGAATCCAAAATATGAGTGGGGCCGGGGGTGGTTTCCGGAGTGAATCCGGACGCGTGTGATAAAGTGCACCTGGCCGTGACCTGGGTGAAAATGGAACTTGCTATGATAACTGGAATTAGGATTGTGAGTTTATTTGATTAATAAAGAATGATTTGCTGAGATAAATGAATTGGTGATAAAGTAAAATCACAAAGTAAACAGAATACTGAAGTAAAAAAGATAACTGTAATGATTGTTTATGCACGGGTATAAATATCGATAAATATAATTATATAAACTGATGATATGAGTATACATCTAGCAATAATTACATGTAAATTTCTTTCGTGATGTTGGTTTTCTTTTAAACCTAGCACACCAATAATGGTACCAGCGTCCACATTCCTCATTATCACAGCCAATCCAGGCCTCCGGGTAATCATCCTCATCGTAGTTGGCCCCACATTCCTGACATATATCTTCATCCACTATTGCTATTTCATCTGCTACTACTGTTTCACTGTCTGTTTCATTGACTACAGTATATTATAAAAGAAGTTTCTGTAATCTTATACATTAAATAACATTTGTAACATACCAATCTCATCATGCAGAGGGTTGTTTTTTCCCCTTTCTTTGCAGGTTTCTTCTTTGCTGGAAATCTTTTCTTCCATGAGGAGTTGGATTCCAGCATCCAAAATCCCAGCAAAGTAAGAAACAATTCCAGTCTTGACAATAGGAGTGGCAGCCATTTCATGTCCACATTTGAAGCATGCAAAGGTTGTCTTCTCTGCTCTCATTGCTGCTGAAGGATGTAACTCCTTCAAAACATGCTCCCTTGAGTATGGAACAAGACCTGCTCCTCTAAATCCAGCCCTGCAGTGGCTTGGCTTCAAAGAGGAATCCCACAGTTTGCCAAGTAAACTTGGGAAAACTTCCTTACTGACCTTTTGCCTCTTTGTTTCAAGCTTATATTGCTTGAGAATCTTCTTCCATTCCTTCTTGATTGGTGCAAAGACGGCTATGTCAAATGGCTGAAGGAGGTGAGTGGTGTTTGGAGGAAGACACAGAATCACAATGTTGTTGTCACGGGCTCTTCTGATTAGCTCCAAACTTATGTGGGAGTGATGGCCATCCTGGATGAGAAAAACTGGTGCTGTTTTAGTAAGGTGAGCTACTGCTGGAAGAAACAGCTTTGTAAACCAGGAAAGGTAGTTGGGAGCATCCATCCACCCTGAATCTGTTACCCCATACAAAGTTCCTGCAGGACCACCCTCTATCCACCTTTTGTATATATTCTTCCCTTTGTACAGGATAAAAGGAGGAAGCCTCTCTCCTGATGCACAACCCCCACAGAGTACTGTGATGTATTGATGTCCAGAGTTGCCCCCTATTTCATGGACTGTCCTGCTTCCTCTTTGAGCAAGCAACTTGATGGCAGCAGGTGAGGTACAAAAGACTGTCTTATCACAGTTCCAAAGGCGAGATAATCGTAAATTACCACCTCTACCAAATCCTTTGTAAGGCCATACCCCATGTCTGCTAGTGTGGTGCATGTAAGGGCTATCTCTCCATATATATCTGATGTGAGAACTGTTGGACCACCTGCACCGACTTTCTTGGAATTTCTCCATAGGTGATCATGGAGAGTGCTTTTAGGAATTCCACATTTTTGTGCTACAGCACGCATACTCCTTCCTTCCCCTTCCTGAACCTCAGCAATGGCATTTGTGACATTCTCTAGGCTAAAGCTTCTTGTAGCATTTATAGTTATTTTCCCGGGTATTATTTTGAATTTTAGCTCTGTAGTATAATACACATGTGCAGAACGTCATATAATACTATTTATTTTATGTAAAATCATTTATTGTTATTTTTTATTTCCAGTAGAGATTAGAAGCTGTATATACTAGCCGTTCAGAAAGCAATAGAGATGTTTCCCCGTGGGCGTTTAATGAGAGGCGGAGCGTCCTGTCGGCCATGTTGGACCGTTGGTTGGCAAAAAGCTTAGAGTATAACAACGGTGGTTTCTTGCTGTATCGTGAATTGTACGAATAGGGCGCGAAAAGGAACGAAAAAAATTTTTACAGAATACCAAAAGTTATCAGACATCAGTGAAAGCAAGTAGAAGAACTAACAGAAAGAAGGTTAGAGCACGTTTGTTAAGACTTGCTGTCACGTGGCCAGCGAGACTAGCCTGTAATGGACCTGTGTACTTGGAACTCTATTATTATTTTAATACTGTTTTGTTACATATATTGCAAAGGAATAAAAAATGGTTCCGTTGTGTCTATACTGAGGCGACTATTGGTCAATATTATTGTGCGATCACAAGGAGATTTACCAAATGATTGTGTTTTTGATGACGAGAAGAAAGTTGTTTTGGAAGTAACCAGGAAAAAAGCTTTATCAATATCTAATTATAGATTGAAGTACGTTTGTGTATGAGTATATGTTCAGTCTTTGAGTTGTCTAGCATGCTGGTGCCTTGATATGGAATTGTAATTTTACTAATCAATCAGATTTACTGATCCATTGGAAACTTCAGAGCACTCACAAGCTATATCTAAATTATGCAAAATTTGATAATGTAATAGCAATTTGCACTTTTGATAACTACTCAAAACGTGCATTGTAAAGTTTCACCAGATTAGATGGAGTTCATAAATGCTCTGCAGTTTCCATAATGATTATTGCCATAATTATTAGGAGGTCTTCCAGGTAGACCCGCTTTGAGTAGCTGATGGGACATCCTCTGAAAACATTTTTTTTTTAAACTAATTAAAACTGGCATTGTACCTGTAGTTACTATGCTTTGCAAGGGTGAGGCATATCCCCTGCACTCATACCCACTACTCGAGAATATCCCATCTGTCTATTTCAATATTTAGGCTTCAATTTTTAGCAACACAGTTTTCATTGTAATAGACTTGATGGTTTATTTAACTGCATGTAAATGTAAACTCCATGAATGGTTGTTTACACAGGTGCATTCATGTATATTCCAACTGTTTAACCACCTGAGCCCACTTTCTAAAGTACATGTAGTTTGAATAAGGCTGGGTTCACCTAATGATGCAAAGCTTTGTGTTGCGTCAGTTATGTTGTGATAAAATTCTGAAAATTGATTGGTGAAATACAACGCAGCTGATGCAAAGATAGATCATTGTGTAGCATTTGGCGGCATGCATTGACATGACGGAAGGCTTTGTGTCATTATGTGCACCAGCCTTAAACCAGTTAGAAACTAGTGCTATATAACAATACTAAACAAATATCATGATACAACATTTTAAATATTGTTGGCAATATTTACTTTAGGAGGCATTACCCTCTCCCCTTTAATTCAATTTTATTGGTAAGTACATGAAAATTTATGTGCCTAGCATGCTAGCAAAAGGCGTAAAAAAACATAATTAACAAACAAACATAACAAACTAGCAGCCACAAACTAGCATGTACATGTACATGTATAATCAATTAAAAAAAACAGCTTTTAAAATTTAAGTGTTAAAAGATGTTATCAAGTGAAGAAACATTAGGCTATATGTATAATCATGATGATGATATTATTAGAGAACATCGCCCGGTTATATTAGAAATTATTGTTAATTTACTAATTTAACTAGGCTAGGAGTAGTTTTGTATTGGTATAACAATAATATAAAATGTTGAAAAGTCATGAATGATTGGGTAGTGCAATGTTTATTGTTTTATGTTTGCAGTAACCAAATAATAATTGTTTTAATAGCCAAACGTTTTAGTAGTTATGCAACTACCTTTATCAGAGGGTTTTAGTTGTGGTTATAGTCAACTAAAAACAACATCAGTTAGAATGCTTCATTCTTTATTTAACTCTCTGCCACTTTCATATTCTTTTTCTATACACAGAGTAAGTCTTGTCCATTATCATGAGTACAGAACATTATGTGGATATAACGTATCGAAAGGTTTGAGCCAGTCAGAATTACATGACCCTCCATGCTACCTAGAATCAGCTTTCATAAAACCACTGTTGACTATTCTTTCAAAGCGTGAATTTCCATTAAGCACTCTGGCCTTAATTCATATCAAACAAACTATAAAAGTTTTTCGTCACATAAATTTTGAAAATCTACCCAATTTTAATTTGACTTGTGAGGTTGTGGAGATTCGAAGTGTACTTAAAGGTATTGAAATCGACATTAGCTGTAAGGCTTGTCTTAATGGAGACCTTGTGTGGGAGAGTGTTACAACATTGTTATCTCGAAACAAAGCAACACAAAAGAGAAGCAAAACAAGTGGAGTAACAACAAATACCGATTCTGTAAATCAACAAGAAACTGATTGGGGTAAGTAAATATGATGTAACAATTTCTGTTTCACAAGGAGATATAGCACTCCCAAATACTCTTACACTTTATACGTTCAGCATGACCTTACAAAAATGTTCACAACCAACAGTTGTTTTCGCTTTTATACATACCATTTTCATAATCATTCTAGTATTTTTTGTGTTCAAATTTCAATTTGTACACTCATTATTGAGTTACAGTATATTCATGTATTAATTTTATGACATTAAACTATATACTAATTACAATCTGAGCCATGATGTGAACAGACTGTTGGCTAGCTTTGGTTTGTCTTTGATAATGGACTTTTCTTGTACGTGTACATACAATTAACAGTCAAATCATCAGTTTGGTTTAAAATACCACATTAGTGTACATTAGTATAGGATTGTTTAATTATGGGTTGTACCTTCCCAGTGTTATTGATTGTCAAAATTGGTGCATACATGTATATAGTATAATACTACAATACCATGATAGAAACCCTACTCCTGCCTATATACCACCTAAGTGTAATGTCATAACACTGAATTGTTTGTACTGAAGCAAAAACGATTATTTTCACTTCTAGATGAAGAATGCAGTTTTCCAGTACCAGACAAAATTGGTTGGCAATATGCTAAGGTTTCTAGTGATTATAATCCACATCATTTGAACAACATCACTGCCAAACTAGTTGGTTATCCCAGACCTATGACTCATGGACTATGGACATTGAGTAGATCTTTAGCTATTTTACAACAAAAAGGTTTGTTTGTGACATTAAAGTATAATGTACATATACATATATATATATAATTATATTATATATTATACATGCATGCAAGATGGGAGGACCTTGGGATAATACAAATACTTAATGCTAAACACTTTTCTTTAAGAGTCTTCCTGGATTCTAATTTACCTGGGTTCTTGTTAAAAGAAATGGCCAAATAGCAAAGATTTAAGTGTAAGTGTATCCAAAGATCCCATTTTCATGCCATAAAAGAAGTTACAAAATGTATTTTTTAACCTAATTTACAACCTGACCCATTTATAATGAATTTCAGATGTTGATTGTGGGATTTATGAATTTTTTTTAATCTAAGAAGCGTAATAATAGCTCTTCTTGTTTCCCAAATTTCATTGACTTCCTGTACAAAATGGTGGAATGGAGAGCGATTGAAGGTAAGTATTTATTTTTCAGGAATGTGTTCCTTTTCAAAAATCAGCTGATAATTATAAGTACAATGTGTGATGAAATTTCTTTAATCATGTACACATTCATACATTATCTTTTCTTTATGCAGATGGTAGATCTAATGATTCATATTATCCCTTGTATATTTCTGTCAATTCAAGAAACCTTTATTTATACCAAATACTGCCATAATACGATATAAAAACTATATACCTACATTGGATAAGAGGTCAATGTTCTGTTACGAAGAGAGAAGGTCAACAAGTGTTCACTTTGAGCTGTCATCAAAAAATCCTTCATCATTAAATATGATTGGATATTTAACATATAAAGCTGTATTTTAGATCCTATTAGTGACCTTTATGTGGTTTGACCTTTTAAAATAGATATATAATTATACACACCAACTGCAAGAAAATGTCTTCTTAATACCTGTTATTTCAATACACTTTTGTATGTGTTGTAAATATTTTGTTACACAGTGGATTATTCTCTGTTACTTCTGTGTACTCATTTTTAGTGAGGACAAAGATCCCTACCAATGAAACATCTCTGATGAGTCAAACCATGTCCACGTTGCTTTAACAGATATTCAGTGCCTATATAATTTCATTTTAGACAACAGTCTTGGACTTTTACCGAGTGTTAGAGGCCTGAGAAGTGAGAAGCGTTCTTTCTGATCTCCAAAGTAGAGTGACTCCTTTCACTTGTGATTCTCTGTTCTAGTTTTCCAAAAAGGAGAGCATTACCCTGTGTTCTAGTTATTCCTCCTGATATACATTCCGACTTCAACCAGTCAAAAGCATTTGGGAACATCTACTGGCAAGACTTAAACTCAATGTAAATTCTTCTTGCCTTTTGTATGTCTATGTAATTATATATTACCGGTATTGTCCCTAACTATGATGAATGTGTTTGCATGCAACTACTATAATTATAGAACATCAAGAAGCCGTGGACCAAGAAGCCATGGAGTTTAAATAACTATACAAGAACCTATTCAGCTAAGAAAGGAAATCAATACATAAGCAGATGTCTCAAACTGGAGACTCATCTGCAGAGATTCTTTTGAAAGGCTTGATGCATTGCTGATCTTAAGTTCTGCTCAGACACGTTGCACTGTATAGAGTCTAATGCACTTCTTCCTGAGGATGAGGTCTTACATAGATACTGCTATTGGCATTCATAGTGCACTTTCATTGTGTACACTGAGTGATTCTCATTTAGTTGTCAGCCAGAAACAGCTGCTTGAACAATGATGATGATGATGATGACGATTTTGCATCTCCACTCAGCACTTATATATGGTCTTCCTGATCACATGATGATGGACAACAGAATGACCCCAGCAGGAAAGAACTGTTGATTTCGACTCCAGAATTAAGTGCTATGACAGTGACACTGTTACTGTCAAACAGCATAAAACATGATTGTTTTACAGTATAGCTGCTTTGACAGTGATGCTTACTACCAAGCACTATACATAAACGAATGACTTCATGGTCTTGGGTTCATAACAATTATTTCTGTTTGATTAATAATTATAATTATAAAAATTAAACTCATATAACATATCAAATTGTTAAAAGTAACAAATCAGTGTATTGCACAAAATTCAAAATCACAAAATCAAACAAGTTTGGATCTTCCAGACTCTTCTCCATCTTTTTAACAAACTTTCCTGTTTAGCACAGTCATTTAAACTTGTTCAGCATACTCTCCTTTTTAGCAGCTAAACTTTTTGACACATGATAATATGACATTATAACTCTATACTATAAGGAGCTCACATTATTGATACTGTAATACTTATATATATGTACATACAACAAACTAACCAAATTGGTTAAAACAACAAACAATGTTTACAGTGTTGAAGCTGCATGTGCTAACCAATAAATAAGTCATATGCATTTTAACAACTTTGTTTTTGCAGTCACTAGTTGATGTTTTTTCAAAAATTCTTTTCATTTTTATTCTTTTTGTTCTGAAACCTGTTTGTGATATGCAATATCCTCAAACAAATCAAAAACTTTTTATGGCCCGTAGGGCCATCCCTATAATTGCTTTCCACGGGGTTTAATGTATATATATATATATATATATATATATATATATATGTTTGTGTCACTTGCGCGACTATGCGTTGTATACGTAGTTAAGGAAGTTGCGTCATTCCCGGGGGCTCGGTCAATTAATGGGCGTGGCGCGTAAACGAACGCGCGATCAAGCTCTACACACCAGCAGAAAGAAAGCTGTTGAGCTTACGTAGAAACTGGAACTAATAGCTAGCTATTCTGCCTGAAATATATTCCTAAAGTTCTACAAGGTCCTTTGAAAGGTCAGGAGAGTAGATAATCAAAATAATAACTATAATAAGCTGTTGTCTTTCATGCTTGATAAAGTCAGCCATGATTACTGAATTCTGCACACCACAAAGCAGTCATATCTTCACTTAAATTTGTAAAGCAATCATAGGGATGTTTTTTTCTCTATATACACTTGTTTTATTATTCTTGTTGTGGTATTGTTTATTATATATACTTGTTAATTCTGGTATTGTTGATTTTACTTGTGGTATTGTTTTGCTTATTGATTCAGGGTTTTTTTTTTTGGCGGGAATAATTACTAGTGGTTTTGAGAAGCCATGAGTACACGTCACAGTTGATGATCATGGCTGGACTGACTGTTGATCTCCCTCCTGATGGAGACAGATTTGGTCAAAGAAGGCCCCCGCTGTATACAATTATTGCAAATATACTGCAAGAATATCCAAGTGGACAAATATTCAAGGTTAATTTATATATATATATATTATATATAATTATAATTATTTACTTTTTTGTAATCTTGCAACGAAAAATAAAAATAGCTATTATATATATATATACCACCTAGCCTAGAAGGAAGACAAGGCAGAAATATTCACGGGAGTTTATATTAAAAAAAAAACTTTTCTAAAGCAGACAATTGCCAAGTTTACTATCTTATTATAATTATAGATGTATAAATTATAGATAATGATTATTATATTTTGTATAATTATGTATGTGAATTGTATCTATCACTGTCTGAAAATCTGTATAATTATTATATTTTTTCAAAGAAGAATAAATGCATTGTTCAATAACCATTCCTGAAAATTGAGTTATATAATTATATACTTGTCTAGTTTTTTGTATGATTTTGCTATGCTTGACAAGATATTGTCATGTGTTTCTTTCGCAGGAAATCATTCAGAATGCTGATGATGCCAGGGCCACGGAAGTCAAGTTTTATCTAGATTGTCGTCACATGCAAACCCTCCCACATAATTTGGTGAAACTTGTCACATACAGTGAACTGGACCGATTCCAAGGTCCAGCTTTGATGTCATTTAATAACGCCCCTTTCAAGGAAGAAGACTGGGATAATATACAGAATTTGCAGCTCAGTGGTAAAGCAAAGAAACCTCACAAAGTGGGGAAATTTGGAATCGGATTCAATTCTGTATATCACATTACAGGTGAATAATGTGGTAACATTCCTTGATAATGATATTCATGCATTATGATAAGGTTTCTACAGATGAACCATGATAACAATTTCACACTTCTTATGATACTAATAATTATTCATAAGTTATATTGAATAGTATATCTTCATAGAATAAAAGCTATTTATGTGAATGTGTATGCTAAAATTGACTGTTTGGGAAGAAGACATTTTTGATCAAATACTTGCATTTAAATGTTCATACAGCCACATAATTATATTTATAGCATATTATATAAAGCTGCCAACAAGGAAAGGATATCCACAGGCCTGAGTGTTATATACTTTTCCAAACTTTAGAGAGTTAACAAGCTTATACAGTGCATATCTGTTTGACATTCATATTCAAAGATCAGCACCTAACATTGGAATCAGTATTTACACTTTTTATGATACTAATGATTATTTGAAAGCAAACAATAATTCCAGGATACCAAAATACTATAAGTTAACGATAACAATGATCAATCCTAGCCTTACAGGTTTATATTTGAACCATGCAATTGAGAGCCAGTGGGTAAAAATATAAACCTCCACACATATAGGCATGCAAATTTAAAACATAAAAAACTATGAATACTATAGCTATACCATATATATAAATAGATCTAATATACATTTCATACGATAATCATAATAAATTATATTTATAATTATTTTGTAATTTTTTAGATCTTCCTGTCATTATCAGTGAAGACTACTGTGGATTTCTGGAACCACAAGAACATATCTGGCAGGGTGAGTCTGGTAAAGGTTACACGTTGAGACGTTTGCAGCAAAACTATCCAGCTGTATTACATCCCTTCAATGGAGTGGGTGATTTCTCCATGCATTCTCCATCATTTGATGGAAAGACATTGTTTCGATTTCCGCTTCGCAATAGAGCCTCCAAACTTTCCAATGAAGTTTACACGGTTGAAAAGCTAAGAAAGCTGCTAGAGGCTTTGAAAGCAGAAGCAAAATACCTACTCTTATTTCTGCGATCCGTTTGTTCAATAGAAGTAGTTGAGATTTCTGAGTCCAGGAAATCCAAACAAGTTTTCAAAGTATGTATTAGTTCACGTGATTCTACAAAGCGTCAGAGTGAACAACAATTGTTAGTTAGACGTGTAGAATCGACCTTCACAGGGGAATCTCCATATGCTGTCAGGCAAGTAATTCAAGAGACAGCTCATTTTCATATTGAAATGATCGATGGGAGCATAAAGAGTGAATATGAATGGGTAGTAGTGCATAGAATAGGTAGTGATAATCCCAAGGTATTAGCATTAGCTGAAAAACAACATGTCCTTCCCTGGGTAGGTACGGCATTTGAAGTTAGTAATACTGATGCTCATTCTAAAGGTCGAATCTTTTGCTTTCTTCCTCTTCCAACAGAGGACAAGACTCCATTTGCTATCCATGTTAATGGTACTTTCGCTGTTAGTAGCAATCGAAGGTCTCTTAAATGGGAAGCCCAAGAAAGACAAGACAATCAAGAAGCCACGTGGAATAAGCTGCTTGTTCAATACTGTGTATCACACTGCTATGATCAGTTAATTCAAGAGCTGGTAAAATTACCTTCTCTTTCACATAAAATAGTATACAATTGTTGGCCATCATTGTCAGATGTCCGTGGTACACCATGGGAAGAAATTCTGAAGCCATTATTCAGCTCCATTTTACAGAGTAAAAACATTGTTTATACAGCTGTGAATAGTGGTGAGTGGATAGCAATAACAGAGGCAATGTTTGTATTGGAGTCAGGAAAGGTTCCACGATCAGTTATAGAAGCTATTCTGATGTGTGGAGTAAAGGTAGTTGAGCTTTCACAAGATCTTTGGAATATAATATTGCATTACAGAAGCCAAAATGTACAGCAAATTCTTCCTTCCATTGTAAGAAATGCTCTCAAAGGAAATCTTAAAGCTTATCAGTCTCGATCATGTAAAGAGAAGATGACGATTCTGAGCTATTGTTTAAAGGATATACGATATGCTGAGCTTGAAGGCCTTGAGTTAGTACCGCTTGCTAATAAGAGCTTTACAAAATTTAAAAGGAATTATCAAAATGACCAGCTATATCTCTGCAGCAAAGATATCCCCTATACTCTTCTTCCAGGTCTGGAACATATGATGGTTGATAATGAGTTACCTATATTCAAAGAGTTAAAAGATGTTGCTCAGAGTGGTTTGACTCAACTTCAAGTCTTGGGTGTTTGTGAAGTTGCCAAACTTCTTTCCTTATCAAAACCACAATCATGGTCACAAAAACAACTAAAACATTTTTGGAACTGGCTACAGAATCATGACTTGAATTTATTCAATGAACAATGTATCGTTCCTGTGAAGCTTTCCAGTGGTCATACCAAGATTCTACCATTGGCTAAGAAACAGGGTATAGTGTATATTTCACAACACACTAGTTACATTATACCAGATTTAATGGCTTCACTCTTTAAATTTGGTATTAAAATAGCTGATGCCAGAGAATTCTCCTACTTAACCCATCCTAATATCAATAAACATCTTTATCGATTTGAAGCAGGTGAGATTTTGGATGCTTTACAACCATTCGATTTTTCCAAGACAAAATTGTCTTATAGTGAAGCAATAGGTTTCCAAAACTTTTTATCAGCATCATTTGCAGTAGGTGTCCTGTCAGAAATGAATATAATTACTTTATCCAAGTTACCCATATTCGCTGTTATTCAGCATGAAGGCCATTATTATTCTTTAACCTCTTTAAAAACCGCTCATGCTAATCATCAAGCAATTGCTGAAGGGAAGTGCTTTGAATTTAGGAGGGATTTATTACCAAACAAACCACTAGTTATATCAAAGAGTAGTAATAACAAAGATCTCTTACAAAACCTCGGTGGAATTGTCCAATTTATGAATGGAATTGAATTTTTAGAGATTGTTGTTTTCCCTCAGATTAAAAATCGCGTTTTCTCCACTAAAGTTATCACAGATTTCATGGTAAGTGTGCTTGATAATTTCCACTTGTTTACTATATCATTGCCTTCTAAAAAGAAAGTATTTATACATTCCATTGCATACCTACCATTTATAAAAGTATCAAATGGGGAACTAAAATCACCTAACATGCTTTTTGATCCCAAAAATCGTATATTATCTCAGTTATTTCACGGTGAGTCAGTTTTTCCTTCTAAAACGTTTTATGACCATTTATCTGTTCTTTGTGAATGCGGTTTGAAACAAGTTGAGTCAGTGACAGCTGAAGACATATTCAATGTAGTCACTGCAATTCAACTTAAAGATAGCAACAGTCCTGTTGAGTGTAATGAAATACAGCATGAAAGAGCAGTAGCAGTAACTCATTTCCTTTGCGAATATCCGCATCTTTTGAATAAGACAATAACATCTATGACTTTGGTTCGTAAAACATTGCTGCATGCTCTTGTTAACAAAGCTAGCTCATGGCTTCCAGTGATCAGTAAACCTGAAGAATATCCATCTTGTTTATCGTGGAAAGGATCAATATATTCTTACAGTCTTGCATCACCAAACTGCATGTCTGTATTTGTACCGTCAGTAAATACAGATTGTGATAGTATGTATTCAATAGCTGGCTCAAAAATATTTTTTATACACCAAATGCCACCTGTTCTTTCGGACAAGCTGTCAAGCTCAAAACAGACCATAGTTACGGCAGTAGTTCATCATTTCAAAGAAATAGTTAAAAATGAAAACAATATTAATCCCTCTGATTTGGAAACATTATCCGCAAATACTTACGAATACTTAGACAAAGCTCTAGAATCTGTCAGTATTAATATTGACTTCATGAAAAAAAGTAGATGGATATGGATTGAAAATCACTCTACTTTTGTTAGCTCATCAAGGGTAGCCATGAAAAGCAATCTTTCATTTAACTTGGAGCCATTCATCTTCACACTCTCTCACCGAATAAAAAAGTACAGTAACCTATTGACATCTTGTGGTGTACATAAGAGTGTCTCTAATACCCAAGTTTTATCAGTTCTCACTGACATTAAAGATGACCAATACATTTCCAACAAAAATGCATGGTCTCTAGTAAAGAATATCTTAGAATGGGTAGTTCAGAATCCTGATTTAATTCATCAACATGAAATCTTGGTACCTATACAAAGTGACAGATCGTACCCTCAACTTCTACCTAGTGATGAAGTTGCCTATACAGATAATAAGATGTTGCTCCAAATTGCCAAGTCATCATATGAAGAGTACACATTGGTCCATTCAAGTGTTGCTCACCTAGCTTCACAACTTGGATTAACACCTTTGAGTGATCAGTTAGATTTTACAGAAGAGGTGTTTGAAGATGCAGGTCAACACGAACCACTGACTACTAGACTCAGCAATATCCTCAAGGAATACAAAGATGGACTGACAATTATCAAAGAGATGATCCAGAATGCTGATGATGCAGAGGCTACAGAAGTGAATATTCTTTACGATGCTCGTTCTCATACAACTGATAGATTATTGTTCAAGGGAATGGCAGATAGTCATGGTCCAGCTCTAGTAGTTCACAATAACAGTACGTTTACAGAAGAAGACTTTGCTAACATAACAAAACTTGCTGGAGCAACAAAGAAAGACAAACCATTAAAAATCGGTAAGTTTGGAGTTGGGTTCTGTTCAGTATACCACATCACAGACATTCCTTCCTTTGTGAGTGGTGAATGGCTTTACATCTTTGATCCAACACTCAAACATTTAAAAGGAGTAGTAAAGAATGAAAACCAACCAGGTAAACGAATGAAGTACATGTCCAAATTCATTTTGAAGTCACAACAGTTAGTACCATATCAAGGCTTGTTCGGTTTTAATACATCTATACCATATAGTGGAACAATGTTTCGATTCCCATTCAGAAGAAGTGCTAGTCAAATCAGTTCAACTATATACAGAAGGTCAACGGTAAATGAACTACGTGAAGATTTAGCTACAAACGGATCAAAGCTGTTGCTCTTTTTGAATCATGTAAAGAAAGTAACATTTCAATATATATCCAAAGATGATAAAAGACCAACTACTGAAGTGCTGATAGAGCGTAGTAGGTACGAAATGAGAGAAATTGAGCAAAGAACCTTTCTTACTCATCAATATCACCACCACAAAAGCAAAAAGAAAGAGAATTGGCTTGTATCCTCGTGTGAAATACGACTGACCAATCAGGAGGGTTATAACCAACAGAGTTCAGCTTCTGTAGCATGTCATCTACAAGAAATAGTTTCTTCTAAATTCAGATGTCAACCACTAAATAAAGGTTCAGTGTTCTGTTTTCTTCCATTATCAGTTCCTAGTACAGGTCTTCCAGTACATGTAAGTGCTAACTTTGCTGTTATGAGTAATAGAAGTGGTATATGGACCAGTACCTCATCCAGTAGTCCATCAGACTCACGAGAATGGTGGAATCTCAAGTTAATGGAGACAACTATCCCTGCAGCCTACTGTAAACTACTGAATTCCCTTCGTACGTTATCTACAAACTCTGTTGTAATCGATTACAATTATTTTGTGTTATGGCCATTAGCACAGCAGCTCCATATAAAGAATCCTTGGACAAGTATGCTAACTCCCTTTTATAAACTGATGGTGAGGGATCCACTTTTCTTTTCAAGTCCTCTTGGCAAGTGGAAAAACTTGAAAGAAAGTACATTTCTTGATCTAAATCTCCTGAATAGCTTGACCAACATTCCAGACTCTGTCACTAAAGCTGTAAATATTCTACGTTTACCAATTGTTCATCTTCCTGAAGAATATCGTAGTGAGTTAGAGCAAGCACAGCAAGAATTGCTTATCATGACAGAAGCTAATTTTGTAAACAAATTCTTTAAAAGCGTAAAATCATTTGACGAGCACATTGATATACGCAATGATGTCCTCTTCCAAATGTTTTCGAAATATGTACACGACGTTGAGAACGATGTAGAATCTGAGCTTGAAGAGGTTTTGAGAAATAACGATTGTGTCCCATGTACACCACATGGGGAAAAACTCGAGAATCCAGAAAAACTGGTTGATCCCATGTCAAAATTATCAAGGTTGTTTGATGCACAAGATTGTATGTTTCCAATTACGAAATTCTATAAAACTGTCAGAGTTAAGCATTCTTTGGAGAAATTAGGTTTGTTGATATCCAGTCTTCCTTGGAATATGCTATTGAAATGTGCTAAAGAAATTGAATCCTTATATAGAGAAAATAAGCACGAAGCCATAGCAAGAATAGATATTATAATAGAATGCATTGGAGAGAATATCAAGAGTGAAAAGGTCCTGAAAACCTCGCACCATAAAAAGACGATTGATGCTCTAAAGAATACAAAGTTTCTTCCAGTACTATCAAAACCAGAACATTACTTCATTACATGGAAAGGAGAGGGTGTAAAATTATGTAAACCAACACAATTGCTTCAGACAGACATAACTAATGCTCCCTTCATTGTTGGCTCACAAATGATGATCGTGAACACAACAGATGAAGGTGGATGCAAACGTATTCCTTACAGAGTAGCTCAATTTTTAGGGATAGAAACAAAGCCCAGATTGGCTGATGTTATGAAACACTACCAATGTCTTATCGAATCATTTCAGACTCCCATTTTGAAAAATCGTGGTAAGGTAAAACTAATTGAAACAATGTGTCGACTTGTATATGAACATTTTGATAAAGAAATTAAGCATGAATCAAAATCTTCACAAGACTCAAATTCCAGTTCTTCAGAAGATGAGCAACAATCTGAAACTGGCAGGAAGCTATCTGTTTTTAAAAGCAAACCTTTTATATGGACAGGACAATGCTTTATATGTCCATTAGATGTAGCCAAAAAATGGATACACAATGGACCTTATCTATACAAAGTACCTGACATTTTGATTCAAAGGAAAGATCTAATTAAAGCTCTTGGCATTTGTAAAGCATTTTCAGCACAAAAGTTGTTAGACACCTTGAAAGAAATATGGCAAGAATATAAAATGCAAAAGTTGCCACAAAAATGCCATAGAATGATAATCTCAATAGTACAAGAGCTTAATAACTTTCAACAAAATGATCTGGAAATATTTAAAGACGAAGCAATACTACCTGATAAGGATTACACTTTACAAGCAGCTAGTAATCTTTCATTTAATGATGCTCCTTGGCTACCAATGACAGATGAATATCATTTTGCCCATGAAAACTTGAAAAGGGACACAGCTTTGGCTCTTGGCATTAATCCTGTTCGCAGTAGGTTTCTTGACCAGTTTATAACACAAAGCTCAAATCTGTTTTCGGGTGTACCCTTTGGACAGCAGGAAAAACTGACACAGAGGATCCAAAACATTCTTCGAGATTACCCTCTTGATGTTACACTAATTAAAGAATTATTACAGAATGCTGACGATGCTAAAGCCACTAAGATGTGTGTTATTCTTGATAAGAGGACACATGGGAAACAACGAATACCTTCCCCTAAGTGGGAGGAACTTCAAGGACCAGCTCTATTAGTTTGGAATAATGCAAACTTCACAGAGAAAGATCTGGAAGGAATCCAGAAACTGGGTCTTGGATCAAAACGAGATGATTCAGAGTCAATAGGACAGTTTGGTATCGGGTTCAATGTTGTCTATCATATCACTGACTGTCCTAGTTTCATTACAGGAGGGAACACTTTATGTGTGTTTGATCCTCATTGCCATTATGTTCCAGGAGCTAACGAACTGTCTCCAGGAAGACGTTATGAAAACCTAAAAAAACCTTTCTGGACAACAATGTCAGACCTATGTAGCGCATTCTTTCAAACAAATCCACTTCCTAATCAGCCTAGAAATCTCACAAAAGGGACCCTTTTTCGATTTCCACTTAGAAGCACCTTAAAACAAGTAGAGCAATCAAAAATTGTAGAAAAAAAGGAACGTTGTACCACTCTGAAAATGGAGACATTGTTATGTGAGTGGGCTGAAGATATTAAAGATGCACTTTTGTTCCTGAATCACGTAGTTCAATTCGAATTCTTTGTGATCAATGACAAAACCAGTAAGTTTGAACTGAGAGTAAACTACAAAGTAAATCTTGATAAAAATGCACAACAGAACCGCACTGAACTTCAAGAAAAGCTCACAAAATTCAGAGAATTCAAGGAATGTTACACAGTAATGTACCCATTAGCTGTACAAAGTGTCCTCATGGGTAAAGAGCGTCCTATGGAAAAATGGCTCATTCAACAAGGAGTGGGAGATCTTCAAAATCCCTCTCAAAACTGGAAATTTATTGATCAAGTCCTCCCAAAACATGGCATAGCAGCTCCTTGGAGTCCACTATCTAACTTCCAAGGAAAAATCTTCTGTTTTCTACCATTACCAGGCTCTTCCAGTCTCCCGGTTCACATTAATGGTCAATTTGTATTGAATGCTAATCGTCGTTCTCTGTGGCCTGGTGAAGGAGAATGGGATGAAAAGAAGAAATGGAATGATTCTTTGATTGAAGCTATTTCGTCCTCTTATGTTCAATTTCTGATTGATGCTAGAGAGTACTGTACTGATCAAGAAGGATATCCAGAATCAGACCGTTTACACACAGCCTTAGAAAAGTACTACTCCCTTTTTCCATACTGGCAACAAGCAGATAAAGAATTTGTTTCAGAAACTCAAACTTCTGAGATTGGCATGCAATGGAAAGAGCTAGGAAAAGCTGTCTTTGAGAAACTATGGTTACTCAATCCCGAACTTCTTGTGTCAGAATCACTTGAAGATGACGTGTTTATTGCCCATTGGCACTTGATTCACAATGAAGATGACCCTTTCCATCAAGCTTACTTTCACCCTCATAATAAGAAAGACATAATACCTATATTGAAGATGATAAGCATGATTATAACTTGTGCACCTCACTGCTTGTACAAACACCTTAAGTGCTTTGGATCTTCAACAGCTAAACCACTCTCTGTGTTTAACTTTTATAGCAAATTCTGCCATGAAATAATCCAAAATGATTTCCCTTGTTGCATCCAAAACACTCCATTTCAAACAGTACAGAATTTTCTTTCATTTTTGAATTACCTATTACATTCTAAGAAGCAGACCGCATACAATGAATTCGTTAATTCTCCATTTGGCCATCCTCTATTACTTACAGCTGACAACCAATTACGAATATTTGATGTAAACGATAAAGTAATGAACAGCAGATATTCCTACGTTTTCCCGAAAAGTTGTTTCAGATTTCTCAATGAGTCACTAGTTGATCTTAAAATGGATCAAAGCTACTTCTGTACAATTGATAACGTGACCTTTGACTCAATCAACACATTAATGATTGATAATTTTCCAGCTGAAATGAACCAAAAGGAGGTTGATAACTCAAAATCTACTGTGATATCAGAAACTGACTTAGTGAATGTTTGGAAATGCATCTCTTTCGATCAGATATTTAGACATTACCAAACGTCTATTGTTGATAAATGGGCTCTTCTACCTGCAAACAATGGCTACCTATACAGTTCATGTTCACCTATTATACCTATCGTGCAATTGATGGATGATTCAACTCATCATTCAACCTTTGAGCTCTTGAAATGCATAGGCGTTCCAGTTTTGTCTCAAACTGTCAACAACTCAGCTGAAAGTTACTGTCTGGAAATCACACATTATGATAAAATATTATCTGTTGTATATGAACTGCAAAAAAGAGATGGTATATTGAACCCACTACCTAATGGTGACAGAGATGTTGATACGTTACTCACATTCTTTAGTCATACAACGTTCAGGCAAAATTCAGATGTAATGAATCAAATTAAATACTTGCCCTTATTTAAAACAGTGAATGGAGAACTTACAAATCTCTTGGAAAAGAAAGTATACTGCTGGCCTTCAGTAACATTTTGTAAGGCAGGCTATGAAAAATGGGCACCAGCTGAACAGGTTGTCTTTTTGGAGATTAATGGATCTTGGAGAAATCTTTGTAAACATCTACATGGTTCTGATTTCACTGTCTTGGGTAACAATATGGATGAACAGGTTATTTATATCAATCTTATCTTTCCAAACTTTCATAAGCTAAACACTTCAGAGAGGAAGGATCACTTACTTTATATCAGAAATGAAGTGTATCCCAATGCTAAACACGATTCTAAAAATAAAATAAAAAGTCAGCGAAATACAACTGCAGTCAGGTTTATAAACGAGTTAATAGGATTAAAATGCCTTGAACATGAGAACCATGCTGAGCCTCTCGCTATTAGTAGTTTTTGTGACCATACTATTGATATATTTGTGACCTTTCGTAACAACTTTCGGTTCTTGAGTGAAGAGTATAGCGATAATGATTGGATGAGGTTCTTTCGTGACTTGAACCTCAGAAGCGAGGTGACCTTTGATGAGTATCTTAGCTTCTGCAAATCGGTATCTGAAGGTAAACATGATGATATTAGAAAAGCTTCAAATGTACTCCTGGAGTATTTATTCTCAGAAAAGGCAGTAAGAAGATGGCATAAAAATGCATACCATTTATCACAAATTGGAGACATTTGCTTTGTACAAGTTGCTAACACGGATCGATATAGTTGGATCAAAGCACCTTGTCAACCTCCTACATTCTTTCCTCAGTACAATATTGGTCTTACAAAATTGAACCAGGCAGTGACAAATACCTATGCTAATCTTGTGTGGACAGTGAAACCAGTGGTGTCACTTCCTCTGACAAATTGGCTGTTAATTGAGGAAAATGTTTTTAAAAATCTGGGATTTACCATGACACCATCCTTGAACGATGTTTATAACAACATAATCAATATATCCAATACGGGCCTCTCTAATTTCCAACTATTTTCTACATATGATTCTCATTACACTAACATGCAGAATTATTTTAGAGTTGATCTCGTTAAAACAATGATTGCTAATATGAATTATCTGTACGATAAAAGTACCAATGATACCACTTTTTTACAAAGCCTACGAACAAAACCTTGTATTCCTGTTTCTGCTGAAGAAGAAATTGGAATATTAGCTATGTATGGTTCATATACATTCCCTTTAATTGCTAGACCAGTATTAGTGAATTCTCTCCAAGTTATAGCAGGACGAATAGATGAAGGACTTGCACCATACATAAATGTCCTACCGCGCTGCTTGAATGAAATTGATGGTGCTCTTGAACTTATTGGTGTATGCCAGACAGTTGATTTGAGGCACATTCAGTATATGTTAGAAACTATTTATAAACAATTCACTGATCAAATGCTTACACCAAACGATGCTAGACTTGTTCGTAATTGTATTCTGAAGTTAGCAGATCTGCTTGACTATACAGACCAAGATAAGAAGAAAGAAGCATCTAAGCAACTTAAAACATTATATCTACCATCAATAACGAACAACAAAATGTTTCCATCCACTAGCTTACTCTTTGTTGATAGTGATCGATACAAACGCCATTTAAGGGATTTTAAATTTACTGACACTAATTATTCCCTTTTTAAAATACCACGTGATAGAGCAGCTGAATCATCATCAGAAGAGGAAAGACGTTCTAAGCGTTTAACAGAAAAAGATATATGCCTCAGGTTACCAAAAGATGTACGACCTAAAGGTCTTTCATTGCACTGTCAAGAATCAGTTGTGCAAGTCAATCAGGTATCTGTAAAAAGTTCTCTTCATAAGCATTTTTCTACTTTAAAATTGATGTGTAATTCTGTCAGGAGTGTTCTACCGAAAATTCTTCGATCAGAGTTGACAACTGAGGACCAAGCTAAAGAATTTACAACTATTTTAATTGGAAAAATATAAAGTTGATGACACGGATATAACCTCTGATGGCGATGATGATGACGATACAGTGAAACTTGGAAGGCCTATCCCAGACAAGTGGTTGTCTACATTAGACAGTGATATTAATAACATATTTCGTGCTCAGGAATGGGTAGGATATGAGAAAAGGGAGGATCATTACATATGGGCAATTGTTCTTCATCCAATTAACGATGCAGATACCGAAAATAATCCGTTAATGAGAAGATATAGAATATTGATCACAGAGGAAGATGAAGAAGGCATTGTAGTTTCAGTTCTAGATCTTTTTAAATTGATTACCAAACATTCTGAGGCAAAGACAGATGAACAAGCACTTGTACCTACTGATTCTGAAAGTGGAGCTACAGAGTTTAGGCAAATCAGAGATAGCTATATGTTAAAGGAATTGAAACTGAAAATATGTAAGGAATTACGATTGATATGGAAGCTTCCTGATGAAGAAAAAACTAAAGCTTTGAGAAGAATGTGTTACACATATCACCCAGATAAAGCTAGTCCAAATGAGAAAGAGGTATATGAAGAAGCTTTCAAGTTTCTACAGACTCAAATAGATCGTCTTGAAGCAGGTCTTCCATTACAGGATCCGGAGGATACTAGAGCAGAAGACTCAACTTGCCAACATTCACGCTGGAGAAGTTATTACGATGAATGGGAGACTAATATAAAGAGGAATGAAGATAGAAGACAAAGAAGACATAGTAGAAACTCATCCGAAATCCCTGACTTAGGTCCCAAAATCCCTCACTCCAAAGTTGATCCAGTAGAAGCTAAACGATGGTTGCGACAAGCCGAATCCGATTATGAAGCAATGAATATACTACAACATGCTGTTCATGATAAGAAAGTATCTTGTCAAACATTATTTTTGGCACATGAAGTGGCCGAAAAGGCTCTGAAAGCAGGAATGTATGCTCTAGTTGGTCTTGGCGAACATAGCCTAAAAATACACGATCTGACCTGTCATGCCAGTGCAATATTTTCAGAAAGGCCTGAAGCTGCTCAGATAGTATTTCTTGCTTCCAAAATGGAATCGTATTATTTAGATACAAGATTTCCTAATAGACATCCCCAGCCAAAAGCTCCAGTTGATATATACACTCCTACACAAGCAATTGACATTGCAGAGTGTGCTGGAAATATTATTAGTACAATAAGAGAAATAGTTGACAGTACTACTAAATAGGAACTAAACTATGTAACACTGTCTACAACTAATTTGTTAGAGTAATTACAAAATCTGTTGTGTACATTTTCTAACTTTGATATGAATAGCTATAGTTTGTTTAGTAATTAAAATAAAGTGATTTGTTACTCCTACACACTATAACAGCATACTTGATTACTATAGCTGCATAATTGGCATCATTGTAATTATTTTGCTTAACATTAATTATAACATAGTTATGGATTTGCCCTTGCCATTCCTAGTTTTGTATACATGCATTTTCTGTTCTGTCATTAACATGAATTCCACAAATTAATGGTTATTTTAACCAATGTTTGGTTACTTGAGTTTCAATATTAATAGTATAATCCTGAGACTACATATATATATCTATATTAACTGGTATATGAAGTACATTACGTAGTAAAGAATGCTGCAGTAATTTAGATACAACAGATATTATTTGTTATTAAAAGTAAAAATTTGTTTACATATACATATAGTAACTACTCTGAAAGTAAGCAGCATTAATTTTGTTGTTTCGCACTGAATAGGTAATACACCACAGGTTATATTTATAATAATTATAATACTATGCTGTATATATTGTATTGGTGTTTTTATTAATATAATAATTATGCTTTATTATGACATGTACCTTGTATACTAGTCTGAAACTAGTACTTGTAAATATTGCATACATATATATATATATATATAATTAATATATATATAATTACACTGAAACTCCTGTAACCAACTGAAGGTTAAAATAACCTTTAATTTTACAGTGTATAGGTGTACCGGCCAATCATCATTATGCCATAAAAATAATTTTATTTTGCTTTCATGTAGAGTTTGTAAACACTAGATTACACAGTATATTATAACTAAAGTTAAGTATATAGACTATAGAATGTATGGTAGCAAAAATAAATTTCCACAAGCAAGGAGGTTACACAATAGAAAAATAGTGGGGTAGCGCCGCAGTACGGTACGGTAGACCCTCATGAGCGCATTATTGCGCAATTATTAGTGTTAATAATTACGCAATAATTAAAAGGGGAGGGTCTATGTGGCGAGAATATTGGAGAATGCACAAACACTTATAATACGGTAAATATACGGAAAATTCAACCTCAGCTGCACAAGGTCTATAAACGGCAGTTGACGCAGTCCTGTAACAGTTTGCAGTCCCTACAGAATGGCTGGATTGTCTCCAGCTCATCCTGTTGGAGAAACATTTGGTCAGAGAAGACCCCCATTGTATCAGATGATTTCGAATATACTGCAAGAATATCCCAGTGGACAGATATTCAAAGTGCGTTTGTAATCTATTATGTTTCGTATATTATATAATTATATTTATCGGTAATCTACCGTTTTTAGTCATCGTTGCAGCTACTAAAGTGTAAAGTTTCTCAACTGTTCCCCATATAGTTTGTACTGTTATAAATTTATTTAATAACTAGTGTAGTTGTGGCTAGGCTAGACAGGCAAACATGACTCTTGCGTCAGGCTCTACCCAACTAATACTAGATCTAGTTTCATCCACATAGATATTTTGTATGGTTGGATCTTGGTCCTTTATTCTAATACTATTCCTCAATACCAGACCATATGAAAATCCAAGTAGTTTTGTTTTAGATTTTGTGTATACATGTACCACTATTGAGAAAAGTGCACTGTCATTGTGTTATGTTCATTACACAGGAAATCATTCAGAATGCTGATGATGCCAGGGCCACGGAAGTCAAGTTTTATCTAGATTGTCGTCACATGCAAACACTCCCACACAATTTAGTGGAAAGTGCCACATACAGCGAACTGGACCGATTCCAAGGTCCTGCTTTGATGTCATTTAATAACGCCCCTTTCAAGAAAGAAGACTGGGATAGTATACAAAGCTTGCAGCAAAGTGGTAAAGCAAAGAATCCTCACAAAGTGGGGAAATTTGGAATCGGGTTCAATTCTGTCTATCACATTACAGGTGAATAATGTGGTAACATTCCTTGATAATGATATTCATGCATTATGATAAGGTTTCTACAGAAGAATCAGTATTCTAACTATGATAATAATAATATTCATAAGTTATACTGAATATTATATCTTCATAGAATAAAATGCTATAATCATTATTCTAATGAATACCCAATATCATTATTATACATTTCACATTTCTAGATCTTCCTGTAATTATTAGTGAAGACTACTGTGGATTTCTAGAACCACAAGAACACATATGGAAGGGTGAGTCTGGTAAGGGGTATTACTTGAAAGATGTGCGTTATACCTGTCCAGATTTAGTACGCCCCTTTAACGGAGTAGGTGATTTCTCCATGCATTCTCCATCATTTGATGGAAAAACATTGTTTCGATTTCCACTTCGCAATAGAGCCTCCAAACTTTCCAAAGAAGTTTACACGGTTGAAAAACTAAGAAAGCTACTAGAGGCTTTGAAAGCAGAAGCAAAATACCTACTCTTATTTCTGCGATCTGTTTGTTTAATAGAAGTAGTTGAGATTTCACAGTTGGGAAACTTCGAGCAAGTTTTCAAAGTATATATTAGTTCGCGTGATTCTACAAAGCGTCAGAGTGAACAACAATTGTTAGTTAGACGTGTAGAATCCACCTTCACAGGGGACTCTCCATATGCTGTCAGGCAAGTCATTCAAGAGACAGCTCATTTTCATATTGAAATGATTGATGGGAGCATAAAAAGTGAATATGAATGGGTAGTAGTGCATAGAATAGGCAGTGATAATCCCAAAGTATTAGCATTAGCTGAAAAACAACATGTCCTTCCCTGGGTAGGTACGGCATTTGAGGTCAGTGATACTGATGCTCATTCCAAAGGTCGAATCTTTTGCTTTCTTCCTCTTCCAACAGAGGACAAGACACCATTTGGCATTCATGTCAATGGAACATTTGCTGTTAGTAGCAACAGACGATCTCTTAAATGGGAAGCGCAAGAAAGACAAGATGATCAAGAAGGCACATGGAATAAGCTGCTTGTTCAATACTGTGTGCCACATTGCTATGCTCAGCTAATTCAAGTGCTGGTAAGAATGCCTTCTCTTCCACATAGGATAGTATACAATTGTTGGCCTTCCTTGCAATTAGTACAAAATACACCATGGGAAGGCATTTTGAAGACCCTATTTGAAACGATACTGCTTTATAATAACATAGTTTATACAGAAGCAAATAACGGTCAATGGATTTCATTAGCAGAGGCAATGTTTGTTCCCAAAGCTGGATCACTCTCTCCAGCTGTGAAAAAGGTTCTTTTACTTTGTAGAGCAAAAGTAGTTGAGCTTTCAACAGATCAGTGGAACACAATAGAGCATTACTACAAGAGAAGTGTTTCAATTATCGGACCTTCTCATTTGAGGAATTATCTCAGGCAGAATCCCTATGCTTACACATCTATGTCATATGAAGAGAAGCTGGATATTCTTCAGTATTGCTTGTCAGATAATAATTATTCTGACATGATTGGCCTTGAGCTGGTACCTCTTGTAAATTATAGTTTTGCTACCTTTCAGAAAATGAGCAGGTACCTTGCATCTTCCCATATATACGTTTGTAATACTTCCATTCGATATGACCTCCTACCAGGTGTTCAAAACATGATGGTTGATTTATTATCAAGCTATCCACTTGTCCATACACAGTTAACAAATGTAGCTAAGAGTAGTGTAACACAGCTTACAATCTTAGGTGTTCGTGAAGTAGCTCAGCTTCTTCCTCAGTCAAACTCACAGTCTTGGTCACAACAACAGCTTGAGAAATTTTGGAAATGGCTTCAAAATTATGATTTGGGTATATTTCAAAGTAAATATATAGTACCTGTTAAACATTCAAATGGTTCAATTAGTATTCACACACTAAACAAGCAAGCAGGATTAATATATGTGACACAATATGCCCATTATTCCCTCACGTCAACTTTAAAAACAGCCCTTGAGAAGTATGGCATCAAACTAACTAGTGTAAATGATTTCTCATATTTAAGTCATCGACTAATTACTAAATACATTTACCAGTTTGAAGCAGGTGAGGTAATAGATGCTATTCCTTCGTATAGCCTTAGTAATACAGAACTGACAGATAATGAAGCATGTGCACTCCAGAATTTCCTAGCAGCTACACATACCAGTTTTGCCAATGCAAGTAGGATCAACAGAATCTGTGCAATGTCTATTTTCTCTGTTTTACAGTATCATTGCGTACGTTATTCCATCAATACGTTAAAATCACAGGGTATGGGTAACAAGGCAGTTGTCCAAGGGGACTATTTTGAATTTAGAACAGATTTGCTTCCTAGCCAGCCTTTGGTTATTAATAAGAACAACAATAGTAAAATTCTGCAGAATTTAGTTGGCCATGTAAACATTATGAATGGAATAGAATTTCTAGAGAATGTGGTATTTCCAAAAATTAATTGCAACCAGTTTCCTGTAGGGAACTTGACAGATTTCATGAAAAATGTACTGGATAGCCTGTATCTTTTCTTACAGAAGTTCCCTCGATCTCGAACTTCTTTCACCAAGGCTATTTCAACACTCCCGTTTGTAACTGTTGACTCAGGAGAGAGGAAATCCCCTTCAACCTTATTTGATCCTCAAGATCAACTCCTCTTACAGCTCTACCGAGGTGAGCCTGTATTTCCAAAAGATGAATATCAATCGTACATTGTTCACCTTCGTCAATGTGGCCTGAGAACCTCAGTGACAGCTACAGATATATATGATATTATTTGTACTATACAGCCCTATCCTAATTCTAGTACAGTCCCTGTTAAATGTAGTCTGATAAGCTATTCAAGAATGGTGGCTTTGACTAAAGTTCTTAACACATATCCAAATCTTACAAACCAAAATGTTAAGGTACAAGTGGGTTACTGGGGCAATGAAGACAGAACGTTAAAAGATGCCATGATAGAGCGAGCAAGGAGTTACAACTTCCTTCCAGTAGCTAGTGATCCGCCCTCAGATTACTCACAATGTTTGACATGGAAAGCCTCCATGCTGTATCCAAGATGTTTTGCCTCCTCCAATACAGAAAATGTAGTAGTTCATTCAGGAACACTTGATTCAACAGAGTTGTACAGGATAGTTGGATCTCAAGCTATATTTGTGGAGAACTTCCCTTCTCAAATGTGTCAGAGCTTATCTACTTCAAAACGTGAATTAGCAAATGCTGTAGTTAAACACTTTGAAAATGTGATTGATAACGAAACAGAAATTGAGTCTCATATTCTGGAACAAATAGCCTTTCAAACATATCGATATCTTGGCTCTTGTGATATGCATATGATTAATTTACATTCCATTAAAAATTGGGTTTGGGTTGAAAGCCATTCTACATTTTTTAGTCCACAAATATGTGCGCTCCAAGGAAATCCCTCTTTCAGAATGAACATTGAGCCGTTTATGTTTGTTCTGCCATCAAGAATGCGCGAGTTTGAATCACTTCTCAATACGTTTGGTGTAGTGAAACACATTACTCCAGTACAAATCTTATCTGTACTTGAAACAATACGAGAAGAACAGTATCATGTCAGTGATCATGATGCCAGATCTACAATCAAGAATATCTTAGAATGGGTAGTTCAGAATCCTGATCTAATTAATAAACATGACATCTTGGTACCTATAGAAAGTGACAAAACCTACCCTCAACTTCTACCTAGAGACGAAGTTGCCTATACAGATAACGATATGTTACTTCAGATTGCCAAGTCATCAGATGAGGAATACAAATTGGTCCATTCAAGTGTTGCTCACCTAGCTCCACAACTTGGATTATCACCTTTGAGTGATCAGTTAGACATCACAGAAGAGGTGTTTGAAGATGCTGGTCAACACGAACCACTGACTACTAGACTCAGCAATATCCTCAAGGAATACAAAGATGGACTCACAATTATCAAAGAGATGATCCAGAATGCTGATGATGCAGAGGCTACAGAGGTAAACATTCTTTACGATGCTCGTTCTCATACCACTGATAGATTATTGTTCAAGGGAATGGCAGATAGTCATGGTCCAGCTCTAGTAGTTCACAATAACAGTACATTCTCCAAAGAAGACTTTGCTAACATAACAAAACTTGCTGGTGCAACAAAGAAAGACAAACCATTAAAAATCGGTAAGTTTGGAGTTGGGTTCTGTTCAGTATACCACATGACAGACATTCCTTCCTTTGTGAGTGGTGAATGGCTTTACATCTTCGATCCAACACTCAAACATTTGAGAGGAGTAGTAAAGAATGAAAACCAACCAGGTAAACGAGTGAAGTACACGTCCACATTCGTTTCAAAGTCACAACAGTTAGTACCATATCAAGGCTTGTTTGGTTTTAATACATCTATACCATATAGTGGAACAATGTTTCGATTCCCATTCAGAAAAAATGCTAGTCAAATCAGTTCAACTATATATGGAGAGTTAATAGTAAATGAACTACAAGAAGATTTGACTAAAAATGGGTCAAGACTGTTGCTCTTTTTAAATCATGTAAAGAAAATAACATTCCAGTCGATAAGGAGTAACGATAGTGCTGCATCCTTACAACTCATCATAGAGAGAAGAGACAACAGCGATAGTACAAGGAAAGTGGAAACACATTCATTTCTTTTAGATAACATTTCAAAAGAAACTTGGCTTGTCTCATCTCACACAGAACAGTTACATGACATATATCAGCATCAGAATCAGCAGAGTTTAGCTACTGTAGCATGTAAACTTACTGAAGAGTCAGGTCAATTCAGATGTCAACCACTAAATGAAGGTTCAGTGTTCTGTTTTCTTCCATTATCAGTTCCTAGTACGGGTCTTCCAGTACATGTAAATGCTAACTTTGCTGTTATGAGTAATAGAAGTGGTATATGGACCAGTACCTCATCCAGTAGTCCATCAGACTCACGGGAATGGTGGAATCTCAAGTTAATGGAGGTAGTCATTCCAAAAGCCTACTGTAAACTACTAAAACTACTGAAAGATTTACACAACTCAAACAAGCTTGTTGAGTATGATTTCTTTGCTTTACTACCTCTTACCGAGCAATTATCTATCAAGCAGCCATGGGAAAGTCTGATAAATCAATTTTATCAGCTCATATCCAATGAAGATCTCTTTCATTCTGGTGCTACCAATCAGTGGTTAACATTAGACCAAAGTAGGTTCTTGTCTCCAAATATGCTACTACAAATAGGGTCAAGTAGTATTCCACAATGTGTCCCTAAAGCTGTAGATATCCTTGAAATACCTGTAGTATATCTTCCAACTTCTTATCTCACACAACTTCAACAGGTATTGATAGGAGCTCTTCGCATGATAGACCAACTTGAGTTCTCACAAGAGTTCTTTCAAAATATTACTTACTTTGACAGTGAATGTGAAATTCGCAACAATGTTCTCTTTAGTATGTTCTTAACTGTAGCTAATGAGCTTACTACTTCCGATGAGTCTGAGTTAATGAACATTCTTCAGAGTAATCCTTGCATTCCTTGTACACCAAATAGTCAGAAGCTGAAACTTGCTTCTCAGTTGGTTGACCCTTCAGCTGACATTCATGAACTCTTCGATCCAAACAGTGAAATGTTTCCCATTGGTAAATTTTGTAAACAGAAGTCAGTACATCAAACCATGTTGAATATTGGATTACTGACATCAAATCTTCCCTGGGATGTAGTTATAAAATGTGCAAAAAGCATCCAGTCAGTCTATGACAAAGATGATGTGAAAGCTCTGAAAAGAGTGAAACTAATCATCTCATGCATTGAAGAAAATATAAAGCGAGAACAGGAATCTATCACGTGTACACTACCATCTAATTCTACCATTCACCAAACAGAAAGTCCAATTTTAAATATTCCTTAATTACAAGAACTCAAGCAAATTCCTTTCATTCCTGTTGTTTTTAAACCAGATGATTACTTTCTATCTTGGAGAGCTGAAGGCTTACAAATTTCATGCCCATCGGAAATGTTCTATTCAGACCAATGGGATTTGAAAAACAACTGTTTTATGTTGGGGAGTCAGAAGATTTTGGTAGACACAAAACTACCTGATAAAGGAGGTTGTGGGTTTATACCACAGTCGTTACATACTCACCTTGGATTACAAACCATACCGAGTCTTAATGATGTCCTACTACATTTCAAATGCCTTATCGAATCTAGTATGGTTGAAGACTCTGACAAGTGTAATATAGTTGAGTACATATGTCGTATAATATACAAATTTTTAGACAAGAAATTGGAATTTCAAAGGACATCTACATCAACATACTCTTATCATGGTACTTCAAAGGAAGTAGAGAAACCACAGGAACCTACTGAAGCTGAGAAAACATTAGTTACTTTTCGAAATAAACCATTCATTTGGACTGGAAACTGCTTTACTAGTCCAGAAAACATAGCTTGCGATTGGAGAGAAAATGGACCATACTTGTTCCAGTTACCTCCTATGTTATCAGAGAGAAAGTTGCTAACTAAAGCTTTATGCATTGATAGCAGATTTAGTGTTAAGAAGTTAATTGGTGTTTTGGGTAAAATGTATCAACAACTTGGAAAAGATACTCTTCCTGATAGCTGTCATAAAATAGTAGATGCAATTGTGCATGAATTGAATCGTAATACAGCTGAAAATATGAAGGATTTGAAGGAGTTAAATGTTGTTTTACCAGATAAGAGTTATACTCTGTATCCAGCCACTGAACTTTCATTGAATGATTCACCATGGTTACCAGTTGGTAAGGAGTGTGTACTAGTTCATTCAACTCTTAACAGAGACATAGCTCTGTGTTTGGGAGTGAATCCAATTCGAAGTGAATTCTTGAACAAATATGCCACAGGAAGTCAAGCGTTTGGTGGCGTACCATTTGGACAACAAGAAAAATTGACACAGAGGATCAAGAATATTCTTCGAGATTACCCTCTTGATGTTACACTAATTAAAGAGTTATTACAGAATGCTGACGATGCTAAAGCTACTAAGATGTGTGTTATTCTTGATAAGAGGAAACATGGGAAACAACGAATACCTTCTCAAGAGTGGAAGGAGCTTCAAGGACCGGCTTTATTAGTTTGGGATGATGCAAACTTCTCAGATCAAGACCTGGAAGGAATCCAGAAGCTGGGTCTTGGATCAAAACGAGATGATTCAGAGTCAATAGGACAGTTTGGTATCGGGTTCAATGTTGTCTATCATATCACTGACTGTCCTAGTTTCATTACAGGAGGGAAAACATTGTGTGTGTTTGATCCACACTGTTACTACATACCAGGAGCTGATATTGTTAATCCCGGGAGACGTTATGATAATCTAGAAGAAGATTTCTGGGTTGGTATGTCTGATTTACGTAATGCATATTTACAAGATAAACCACTTCCTAACCAACCATCTGGTCTCCAGACTGGTTCTCTGTTTCGTTTTCCACTGAGATATACCAAAGAGCAGATACTAAAGTCAAACATAATTGATGATAAAGTGAAGACAGAACCACTAACAGCTGAAAGGTTGGAGCGTATGCTAAATGAGTGGGTTCCAATGATTAAAGAAGCCCTTCTATTTCTCAACCACATAACAGAGTTTCATTACTACGTAATTGATGATCGATCTAATGAATTCCAGTTGAAAGCAAGTTATGAAGCTCATCTTAGTGATCAAGCAAAACAGAGTCGTGATGAATTGTTCAAGAGTTTACGAGAATTCAGAAGAACCAAAAAACCTCATGTAGTCACATATCCATTACACATTGAATCTAAAGAGGACAAACGATTACTAAAAAAGATTTATTTTGGTCCTCTAATGATATCAAAAGTGCAAGGTGCTTATCAAGAGTATACTACACACACAGCAAAGTGGCTTATTCAACAAGGAGTAGGAGACATTCTACATCCTTCTCAGAAATGGAGATATATGAGTCAAGTCCTCCCAAAACATGGTATAGCAGCTTCATTAGATATAAGTGGCAATCCATCAGGAAAGATCTTTTGTTTTCTACCATTACCAGGACTATCTGGTCTTCCAGTTCATATTAATGGTCAGTTTGTATTGAGTAGTAATCGTCGTTCACTTTGGTCAGGAGATACTGAAGGACAAGATGAAAAGAAGGAATGGAATGATAAACTTATGGAAGCTATTTCTTCATCTTACGTTCATTTTCTTACCGAAGCTTGCAATCATTACATCAGTGATAAACCATATGAAGATAAAAACCACTTTTACCATAATATTAATCAATATTATGAGCTATTTCCTTACTGGAAACCCAGGAAAGAGGGAAGAGGTGATGCACAATTGACTTCACACAAAGCCAATCCATTAAATCCAAACTCTGTGCTCATGGCACAGTCTGTGTTTAAGAAACTCTGGTTAGACAATCCTCACATTCTGGCCTCAGAGGTCTTTGTGAAAAAGGGAAAGAAAGATGAAGTTATAGTAGAGTGGCATGTTCTACATGATGATGAGACACCATTTCATCAAGCTTATTTTCAGCCAAAAGAAAAGGCAATAATTTCAATCTTACGTAGAATACAAATGGTATTAACATGTGCTCCACATAGGCTTTACAAACACTTACAAGAGTATGAACCAGCCATTGTAAGCCCAGCTTCAGTTTATGACTTTTACTGTTCTTATCATTCTCACATACTCTTGCATGGATGCCCATGTCATATTGAACAAACACCTTTTAGAACAAAAGAAGACTTCATTGAGTTCCTCTGGTATATGTTGCACACTACAGAATCAATTCCAATTGAATATGTGCTTCCTGATACTCCTTTTGGATATCCTTTATTACTAACAGCTGATAACCACTTGAGACATTTTGATGAACACAACAAAATAATCAGCAGCTCTTTCACACATCTTTTTAGCAAAAGTCTGTCTGCATTCTTACATCCTTCTCTGCTATCCACAAGATTATGTTCCTCTTACTTCCTTGAGTCACAAGATGTGAGCTTCCGTATCATCAATAGTCTGATTACTGATAACTTTCCATTAGAGTTAAAGCATACAGCTATTGATAACTCTGATGAGTTGTTAAATATAGAAACCCTGAAACATATTTGGGAATGCATCTCGTCAGAAGAAGACACATTATTTACAAATCATCAAAAATCCATTGTGAGTTCCTGGGCATTTCTTCCAGCTACCAACAAACACTTGTACAGCACAAGTTCTAAAATTCTTCCCGTCGTGAAACTAGGGAATATGTACCACATTCCGGACCCTGAGCTGCTGAATGCATTTGATGTTCTAAATCATCTTGGTATACCAGTACTTGATAACATGTCAACAGCAACTAACCAAACCATCACAAAATACTGTCCAAAAATGACAGACTATGACGATATTTTGCTTGTGCTGTTTCACATGCATTATCAACAGAAAATACTTAATAATCTAAGCACAAGTAACAATGATGTTGATACTCTACTACACTATCTGGGTAGAACAAGCTACAGACACAATCCTCAAATAGAGGACAAGATCAAAGCATTACCTTTATTTAAATCAATTCAGGGAGAGTTGACAAATCTAAGAAAAAAGAAAGTTTACTTGTGGACAACAGGTTTCTGCAATGCAGGCTATGACAAATGGGCTCCTAGTGACACAGTTGTATTCTTAGAATACTGTGGTTCATGGAGAAAATTATGTGGCTGTGACTTCTCATTATTGGGGTCACAATTGGATCAAAAGGGTATTTATATGCAATTAATATTTCCACAATTCCATATCCTCACAGAGGATGAAAGAAAGCAACACTTACTGTACATAAGAGATCATCTCTATCAGGAAGTTAAACACGATGCCAAGCTTGACAATCAAAGAGGAGTAAATGCAAATGCATTTATAGCAAGCCTTAAAGAATTGGCATGTTTACAGTCTCCAAAAAACCCACTTCAACTTTTACCTGTTAAAGAGTTTAGTGATCACACTATTCCCATCTTTACTACATTTCCCAAGGAGTTTCTTTTCCTTGGTGAGGAGTATAGAAAGGAAGAATGGATGAATTTTTTTTGTTATCTTGGACTTCGAGTTACAGTTAAATTTGATGAATATAGCATGTTTTGTAAACAAGTTTCTAAAGGTAATCATGAAGATCTTGGTAAAGCTTCTGATGTTTTGATCCAGTACCTATTCTCAAAAAAGGGAAAGGAATGGTATAACTCAGCATGCTATTTATCTGAAATAGGAGATATTTGTTTTGTACAGGTTGCCAGTTTACATGCTTTCAGTTGGATTAAGGTTCCCTGTCAACCTCCACAAGAATTCCATGGTACTGGCCTAACTAAACTGAACCAAGCAGTAGTATTTAAGTATGCTTCTTTAGTGTGGACAGTCAAACCAATTGTAAAACTTCCATCTATTCAAGAATTAAATGATGACCCTCTGTCTGAATCAAATATAGAATTCGAATGTAGTGTTCTGCAAAATTTGGGAGTTTCCACAGCACCTCATACACAGGATGTCTATGGCAACATAATCAATATTTCGAATACAGGCCTCGCTAACTTCCAACTGTTCACTAAATATAATTCTGATTATACTGATCAGCAAAATATTCATGAAGTTGATTTTATTAAAGTGATGATTGAAAACCTAATGTACTTGCATTATCATAGTGCTAAAAGCACTGAAGTAATGGATTTGCTAAAAGGTTTATGGAGCATCTCATGCATTCCTGTTTCTGCTGAAGGAATGATAGAAGCAATAACATCTTTGCAGTCATCTACATTCCCTTTAATTGCCAAACCAGTATTAGTTAATTCTCTTCAAGTTGTTAAGGGGCAAGTAGGTGAAGATCTTGCACCATACATAAATGTTCTACCACGCTGCTTAAATGTGATTGATGGTGCTCTTGAACTTATTGGTGTATGCCAGACAGTTGATTTGAGGCACATTCAGTATATGTTAGAAACTATTTACAAACAATTCACTGATCAAATGCTTACACCAAACGATGCTAGACTTGTTCGTAATTGTATTCTGAAGTTAGCTGATCTACTTGACTATACAGACCAAGATAAGAAGAAAGAAGCATCTAAGCAACTTAAAACATTATATCTACCATCAATAACGAACAACAAAATGTTTCCATCCACTAGCTTACTCTTTGTTGATAGTGATCGATACAAACGCCATTCGAGGATTTTTAAGTTAACGGACACGAATTATTCCCTTTTTAAAATCCCACGTGATAGAGCAGCTGAATCATTATCAGAAGAAAGAAGTCGTTCTAAGCATTTAACAGAAAAAGATATATGCCTCAGGTTACCAAAAGATGTAAGACCTAAAGGTCTTTCATTGCACTGTCAAGAATCAGTTGTGCAAGTCAATCAGGTATCTGTAAAAAGTTCTCTTCATAAGCATTTTTCTACTTTAAAATTGATGTGTAATTCTGTCGGGAGTGTTTTACAGAAAATTCTTCGATCAGAGTTGGCAACTGAGGACCAAGCTGAAGAATTTACAACAAGTTTAATGAAGCTGATCGAAGAAATGGATATCGTGACAATCGATAATCTTAAAGCAAAAGTGACCCTTGATTCCAGGGAAACACCAGTTCACATTGGAACAATTGCAGTTAAATATATACTTCAAAAAGACATAAATTCAAAATACACTCTGTATGTTGACAGTGGTGCTTCATCAAGTGGTTATTCAGTGTGGAAGGATGTTGCCCACACATTCTGCATTGAAGTAGCTCGTATTCTAAACAAATATCTCACAACATTCATTAAATTTGAAAATCACGTGTGCTCCTGCATAAAAATTCATGATAGAGAAGACCTTGAACAAGTTATGGAAAAATATGAAATTGATGACATGGGTATAACCTCTGACGGTGATGATGATGATACAGTTGAACTTGGAAGACCTATCCCAGACATGTGGTTGTCTGCATTAGACAATGATATTAATAACATATTTCGTGCTCAGGAATGGGTAGGATATGAGAAAAGGGAGGATCATTACATATGGGCAATTGTTCTTCATCCAATTAATGATGCAGATACTGAAAACAATCCGTTAATGAGGAGATATAGAATATTGATCACAGAAGAAGATGAAGAAGGCATTGTAGTTTCAGTTCTAGATCTTTTTAAATTGATTACCAAACATTCTGAGGCAAAGACAGATGAACAAGCACTTGTACCTACTGATTCTGAAAGTGGAGCTACAGAACTTAGGCAAATCAGAGATACCTATACGTTAAAGGAATTGAAACTGAAAATATGTAATGAATTACGATTGATATGGGAGCTTCCTGATGAAGAAAAAACTAAAGCTTTGAGAAGAATGTGTTACACATATCACCCAGATAAAGCTAGTCCAAATGAGAAAGAGGTATATGAAGAAGCTTTCAAATTCTTGCAGACTCAAATAGATCGTCTTGAAGCAGGTCTTCCATTACAGGATCCGGAGGATACTGGAGCACAAGACTCAACTTGCCAACATTCACGCTGGAGAAGTTATTATGATGAATGGGAGACTAATATGAAGAGGAATAAAGATAGAAGACAAAGAAGACGTAGTAGAAACTCATCTGAAATCCCTGACTTGGGTCCCAAAATCCCTCACTCCAAAGTTGATCCAGTGGAAGCTAGACGATGGTTGCGACAAGCTGAATCCGATTATGAAGCAATGAATATACTACAATATGCTGTTCATGATAAGAAAGTATCTTGCCAAACGTTATTTTTGGCACATGAAGTGGCCGAAAAGGCACTGAAAGCAGGAATGTATGCTCTAGTTGGTCTTGGCGAACATAGCCTAAAAATACACGATCTGACCTGTCATGCCAGCGCAATATTTTCAGAAAGGCCTGAAGCTGCTCAGATAGTATTTCTTGCTTCCAAAATGGAATCGTATTATTTAGATACAAGATTTCCTAATAGACATCCCCAGCCAAATGCTCCAGTTGATATATACACTCCTACACAAGCAATTGACATTGCAGAGTGTGCTGGAAATATTATTAGTACAATAAGAGAAATAGTTGACAGTACTACTAAATAGGAACTAAACTATGTAACAGTGTCTACTACTAATTTGTTAGAGTAATTACAAAATCTGTTGTGTACATTTTCTAACTTTGATATGAATAGCTAAAGTTTGTTTAGTAATTAAAATAAAGTGATTTGTTACTCCTACACACTATAACAGCATACTTGATTACTATAGCTACATAATTGGCATCATTGTAATTATTTTGCTTAACATTAATTATAACATAGTTATGGTTTTGCTCTTGTCACTCCTAGTTTTGTGTACATACATTTTCTGTTCTTTCATTAACACAAATTTTTATATAGGTGTACCGGCCAATCATTACGCCATAAAAATAATTATATTTTACTTTCATGTAGAGTTTGTAAACACTAGATTACACAGTATATTATAACTAAAGTTAAGTATATAGACTATAGAATGTATGGTAGCAAAAAGAAATTTGCACAAGCAAGGAGGTTATACAATAGTGGGTTAGCGCCGTAGTATCGTACGCCCATGAGCGCATTATTTGCGTAATTATTAATTACGCGTACGCAATAATTAAAAGGGGAGGGTCTATGTGGCGAGAATATATTTTATATACTATATATATATACTTTTGTTAAACTAATTGATAATATCACCAACCAACATAGGAGTGCTATACCTTCAGCTAGAAAACTGGAGTGTTGAACTATATGACCTACCACACTGCTTAGAGTCCCCAAAATGTAAGTACCTCGTAACCGTTTCAACTGGATTTTCTACATCTAAACGGTAATTTTTTATGGCCCGTAGGGCCATCCCTATAATTGCTTTCCACGGGGTTTAATGTATAATTATATATATATGTTTGTGTCACTTGCGCGACTATGCGTTGTATACGTAGTTAAGGAAGTTGCGTCATTCTCGGGGGCTCGGTCAATTAATGGGCGTGGCGCGTAAAAGAACCCGCGATCAAGCTCTACACACCAGCAGAAAGAAAGCTGTTGAGCTTACGTAGAAACTGGAACTAATAGCTAGCTATTCTGCCTGAAATATATTCCTAAAGTTCTACAAGGTCCTTTGAAAGCAATCATAGGGATGTTTTTTTCTCTATATTTGTTTTAAACCCATGTATTTTTATTGAGTAACAAAACTTACATGGGAATATTGCAATAGAACTGTTATTAAAAGAAGTAAGAGTCCCAAAACCCGTTTTCGTTATGATATGTACTAAAAAACAATGGTTTTTAACATCGTACATGATTTGTTGCTAATGTTTTAGCAGTTGAGATGTTAAAACGATACAATAGCAACATGTATATCAAGAAAAAACACCTTAATTGTCCAGTTTCAGCAAGGAATAGTGTTTTTTCTATGATCAGTCCTCACCACTAAGTAATAAGATTTCTGGGGACACGGAGTGCGTCACAGACTAGACTTATGCATTGATGCTATGGGATCACGTGCGCCGTTTCCAATCCCTTATACGTAGTCTATATAATCTATAATACGGTAAATATACGGACCTACTGATGTCAGCTGCACAAGGTCTATAAACGGTAGTTGACGCATTCCTGTATTGGTGGTAAGTACTGGTAACAGTTTGCAGTCCCCACAGAATGGCTGGATTGTCTCCAGCTCATCCTGTTGGAGAAACATTCGGTCAGAGAAGACCCCCATTGTATCAGATGATTTCCAATATATTGCAAGAATATCCCAGTGGACAGATATTCAAAGTGCGTTTGTAATTTATTATGTTTCGTATATATATATATATATATATATAATTACATATATATATATATATAATATATATATATATATAAATTATGTAATATAATTATATATATATATAATTATATATATCAGTAATCTACCGTTTAATAAAAAATAATGGGTTATATACTTTTAATCATCGTTGCAGCTACTAAAGTGTAAAGATTATGTTACTTTCTTATAGTTTGTACTGTTATAAATTTATTTAATAACTAGTGTAGTTGTGGCTAGACTAGACAGGCAAACATGACTCTTGCGTCAGGCTCTACCCAACTAATACTAGATCTAGATTCATCCACATAGATATTTTGTATGGTTGAATTTTGATCCTTTATTCTAATACTATTCCTCAATACCAGACCATATGAAAATCCAAGTAGTTTTGTTTTAGATTTTGTGTATACATGTACCACTATTGAGAAAAGTGCACTGTCATTGTGTTATGTTCATTACACAGGAAATCATTCAGAATGCTGATGATGCCAGGGCCACGGAAGTCAAGTTTTATTTAGATTGTCGTCACGTGCAAACACTCCCACACAATTTAGTGGAAAGTGCCACATACAGCGAACTGGACCGATTCCAAGGTCCTGCTTTGATGTCATTTAATAACGCCCCTTTCAAGAAAGAAGACTGGGATAGTATACAAAGCTTGCAGCAAAGTGGTAAAGCAAAGAATCCTCACAAAGTGGGGAAATTTGGAATCGGGTTCAATTCTGTCTATCACATTACAGGTGAATCATGTGGTAACATTCCTTTATAATGATATTCATGCATTATGATAAGGTTTCTACAGAAGAATCAGTATTCATTCACACTTACTATGATAATAATAATATTCATAAGTTATACTGAATATTATATCTTCATAGAATAAAATGCTATAATCATATTCTAATGAATACCCACTATCATTATTATACATTTCACATTTCTAGATCTTCCTGTTATTATTAGTGAAGACTACTGTGGATTTCTAGAACCACAAGAACACATTTGGAAGGGTGAGTCTGGTAAAGGGTATTACTTGAAAGATGTGCGATATACCTGTCCAGATTTAGTACGCCCCTTTAATGGAGTGGGTGATTTCTCCATGCTTTCTCCATCATTTGATGGAAAGACATTGTTTCGATTTCCACTTCGCAATAGAGTCTCCAAACTTTCCAATGAAGTTTACACAGTTGAAAAGCTAAGAAAGCTACTAGAGGCTTTGAAAGCAGAAGCAAAATACCTACTCTTATTTCTGCGATCCGTTTGTTCAATAGAAGTAGTTGAGATTTCACAGTTGGGAAACTTCGAGCAAGTTTTCAAAGTATATATTAGTTCGCGTGATTCTACAAAGCGTCAGAGTGAACAACAATTGTTAGTTAGACGTGTAGAATCCACCTTCACAGGGGACTCTCCATATGCTGTCAGGCAAGTCATTCAAGAGACAGCTCATTTTCATATTGAAATGATTGATGGGAGCATAAAAAGTGAATATGAATGGGTAGTAGTGCATAGAATAGGTAGTGATAATCCCAAGGTATTAGCATTAGCTGAAAAACAGCATGTCCTTCCCTGGGTAGGTACGGCATTTGAGGTCAGTGATAATGATGCTCATTCCAAAGGTCGAATCTTTTGCTTTCTTCCTCTTCCAACAGAAGACAAGACACCATTTGGCATTCATGTCAATGGAACATTTGCTGTTAGTAGCAACAGACGAGCTCTTAAATGGGAAGCCCAAGAAAGACAAGATGATCAAGAAGGCACATGGAATAAGCTGCTTGTTGAATACTGTGTGCCACATTGCTATGCTCAGCTAATTCAAGCGCTGGTAAGAATGCCTTCTCTTCCACATCAGATAGTATACAATTGTTGGCCTTCGTTGCAATTAGTACAAAATACACCATGGGAAGGCATTTTGAAGACCCTATTTGAAACGATACTGCTTTATAATAACATAGTTTATACAGAAGCAAATAACGGTCAATGGATTTCATTAGCAGAGGCAATGTTTGTTCCCAAAGCTGGAACACTCTCTCCAGCTGTGAAAAAGGTTCTTTTACTTTGTAGAGCAAAAATAGTTGAGCTTTCAACAGATCAGTGGAACACAATAGAGCATTACTACAAAAGAAGTGTTTCAATTATTGGACCTTCCCATTTGAGAAATTATCTCAGGCAGAATCCCTATGCTTACACATCTATGTCATATGAAGAGAAACTGGATATTCTTCAGTATTGCTTGTCAGATAATAATTATTCTGACATGATTGGCCTTGAGTTGATACCTCTTGTAAATTATAGTTTTGCTACCTTTCAGAAAATGAGCAGGTACTTTGCATCTTCCCATATATACGTTTGTAATACTTCCATTCGATATGACCTCCTACCAGGTGTCCAACACATGATGGTTGATTTATTGTCAAGCTATCCACTTGTCCATACACAGTTAACAAATGTAGCTAAGAGTAGTGTAACACAGCTTACAATCTTAGGTGTTCATGAAGTAGCTCAGCTTCTTCCTCAATCAAACTCACAGTCTTGGTCACAACAACAGCTTGAGAAGTTTTGGAAATGGCTTCAGAATTATGATTTGGGTATATTTCAAAGTAAATATATAGTACCTGTTAAACATTCAAATGGTTCAATTAGTATTCACACACTAAACAAGCAAGCAGGATTAATATATGTGACACAATATGCCCATTATTCTATCACATCAATTTTAAGAACAGCTCTTGAGAAGTTTGGCATCAAACTAACTAGTGTAAATAATTTCTCATATTTAAGTCATCAACTAATTACTACATACATTTACCAGTTTGAAGCAGGTGAGGTAATAGATGCTATTCCTCCGTATAGCCTTAGTAATACAGAACTGACAGATAATGAAGCATGTGCACTCCAGGATTTCCTAGCAGCTACACATACCAGTTTTGCCAATGCAGGTAGGATCAACAGGATCTGTGCAATGTCTATTTTCTCTGTTTTACAGTATCATGGCGTGCGTTATTCCATCAATACGTTAAAATCACAGGGTATGGGTAACAAGGCAGTTGTTCAAGGGGACTATTTTGAATTTAGAACAGATTTGCTTCCTAGCCAGCCTTTGGTTATTAATAAGAACAACAATAGTAAAATTCTGCATAATTTAGTTGGCCATGTAAACATTATGAATGGAATAGAATTTCTAGAGAATGTGGTATTTCCAAAAATTAATTGCAACCAGTTTCCTGTAGGGAACTTGACAGATTTCATGAAAAGTGTACTGGATAGCCTGTATCTTTTCTTACAGAAGTTCCCTCAATCTCAAACTTCCTTCACCAAGGCTATTTCAACACTCCCGTTTGTAACTGTTGACTCGGGAGGAAGGAAATCCCCTTCAACCTTATTTGATTCTCAAGATCAACTGCTCTTACAGCTCTACCTAGGTGAGCCTGTATTTCCAAAAGATGAATATCAATCGTATATCTTTCAGCTTCGTCAATGTGGCCTGAGAACCTCAGTGACAGCTACAGATATATATGATATTATTTGTAGTATACAGCCCTATCCTAATTCTAGTACAGTCCCTGTTAAATGTAGTCCAGTAAGCTATTCAAGAATGGTGTCTTTGCTTAAAGTTCTTAACACACATCCAAATCTTACAAACCATAGTGTTAAGGTACAAGTGGGTTACTGGGGCAATGAAAACAGAACATTAAAAGATGCCATGATAGAACGAGCAAGAAGTTACACTTATCTTCCAGTAGCTAGTGATCCACCTTCAGATTACCCACAATGTTTGACATGGAAAGCCTCCATGCTGTATCCAAGATGTTTTGCCTCGTCCAATACAGAAAATGTAGTAGTTCATTCAGGAACACTTGATTCAACAGAATTGTACAGGATAGTTGGATCTCAAGCTATATTTGTGGAGAACTTCCCTTCTCAAATGTGTCAGAGCTTATCTACTTCAAAACGTGAGTTAGCAAATGCTGTAGTTAAACACTTTGAAAATGTGATTGATAACGAAACAGAAATTGAGTCTCATATTCTGGAACAAATAGCCTTTCAAACATATCGATATCTTGGCTCTTGTGATATGCATATGATTAATTTACATTCCATTAAAAAATGGGTTTGGGTTGAAAGCCATTCAACATTTTTTAGTCCACAAATATGTGCGCTTCAAGCAAATCCCTCTTTCAGAATGAACATTGAGCCATTTATCTTTGTTCTGCCATCAAGAATGCGCGAGTTTGAATCACTTCTCAATAAATTTGGTGTAGTGAAACACATTTCCCAAGTACAAATCTTATCTGTACTTCAAACAATACGAGAAGAACAGTATCATGTCAGTGATCATGATGCCAGATCTACAATCAAGAATATCTTAGAATGGGTAGTTCAGAATCCTGATATAATTGATAAACACGAAATCTTGGTACCTATAGAAAGTGACGAAACCTACCCTCAACTTCTACCTAGTGATGAAGTTGCCTATACAGATAATGATATGTTGCTTCAGATTGCCAAGTCATCAGATGAGGAGTACAAATTGGTCCATTCAAGTGTTGCTCACCTAGCTCCACAACTTGGATTATCACCTTTGAGTGATCAGTTAGACATCACAGAAGAGGTGTTTGAAGATGCTGGTCAACACGAACCACTGACTACTAGACTCAGCAATATCCTCAAGGAATACAAAGATGGGCTCACAATTATCAAAGAGATGATCCAGAATGCTGATGATGCGGAGGCTACAGAGGTAAACATTCTTTACGACGCTCGTTCTCATACAACTGATAGATTATTGTTCAATGGAATGGCAGATAGTCATGGTCCAGCTCTAGTAGTTCACAATAACAGTACATTCTCTGAAGAAGACTTTGCTAACATAACAAAACTTGCTGGAGCAACAAAGAAAGACAAACCATTAAAAATCGGTAAGTTTGGAGTTGGCTTTTGTTCAGTATACCACATCACAGACATTCCTTCCTTTGTGAGCAGTGAATGGCTTTACATCTTTGATCCAACACTTAAACATTTGAGAGGAGTAGTAAAGAATGAAAACCAACCAGGTAAACGAATGAAGTACATGTCCACGTTTGTTTCAAAGTCACAACAGTTAGTACCATATCAAGGCTTGTTCGGTTTTGATACATCTATACCATATAGTGGAACAATGTTTCGATTCCCATTCAGAAGAAATGCTAGTCAAATCAGTTCAACTATATATGGAGAGTCAATAGTAAATGAACTACAAGAAGATTTGGCTAAAAATGGGTCAAGACTGTTGCTCTTTTTAAACCATGTGAAGAAAATAACATTCCAGTCGATAAGAAATAACGATAGTGCTGCATCCTTACAACTCATCATAGAGAGAAGAGACAACAGCGATAGTACAAGGAAAGTGGAAACACATTCATTTCTTTTAGATAACATTTCAAAAGAAACTTGGCTTGTCTCATCTCACATAGAACAGTTACATGACATATATCAGCATCAGAATCAGCAGAGTATAGCTACTGTAGCATGTCAACTTACTGAAGAGTCAGGTCAATTCAGATGTCAACCACTAAATGAAGGTTCAGTGTTCTGTTTTCTTCCATTAACAGTTCCTAGTACAGGTCTTCCAATACATGTAAATGCTAACTTTGCTGTTATGAGTAATAGAAGTGGTATATGGACCAGTACCTCATCCAGTAGTCCATCAGACTCACAAGAATGGTGGAATCTCAAGTTAATGGAGGTAGTCATCCCAAAAGCCTACTGTAAACTACTAAAACTACTGAAAGATTTATACAACTCAAACAAGCTTGTTGAGTATGATTTCTTTGCTTTACTACCTCTTACTGAGCAATTATCTATCAAGCAGCCTTGGGAAAGTCTGATAAGCCAATTTTATCAGCTCATATCCAACGAAGATCTCTTTCATTCTAGTGCTACCAATCAGTGGTTAACATTAGGCCAAAGTAGGTTCTTGTCTCCAAATATACTACTACAAATAGGGTCAAGTAGTATTTCACAATGTGTCACTAAAGCTGTAGATATCCTTCAAATACCTGTAGTATATCTTCCAACTTCTTATCTCACACAACTTCAACAGGTATTGAGGGGAGCTCTTCGCATGATAGACCAACTTGAGTTCTCACAAACGTTCTTTCAAAATATTACTTACTTTGACAGTGAATGTGAAATTCGCAACAATGTCCTTTTTAGCATGTTCTTAACTGTTGCTAATGAGCTTACTACTTCCGATAAGTCTGAGTTAATGAACATTCTTCAGAATAATCCTTGCATTCCTTGTACACCAAATGGTCAGAAACTGAAACTTGCTTCTCAGTTAGTTGACCCTTCAGCTGACATTCATGAACTCTTCGATCCAGACAGTGAAATGTTTCCCATTAGTGAATTTTGTAAACAGAAGTCAGTACATCAAATCATGTTGGATATTGGTTTACTGACTTCAAATCTTCCCTGGGATGTAGTTGTAGAATGTGCAAAAAGCATCCAGTCAGTCTATGGCAAAGACAATATGAAAGCTCTGAAAAGAGTGAAACTAATCATCTCATGCATTGAAGAAAATATTAAGAGAGAACAGGAATCTATCAAGCCTATACTAAGACAAAACTCATCTTATACATTTTACTCTACCATTAACCAAACAGAAAGTCCCCTTCTAAATATTCCTCAACTACAAGAACTCAAGCAAATTCCTTTCATTCCTGTTGTTCCTAAACCAGATGATTACTTTCTATCTTGGAAAGGTGAAGGCTTACACTTTTCATGCCCATCAGAAATGTTTTACTCAGACAAACGGAAATTGAAAAACAATTGTTTCATGTTGGGCAGTCAGAAAGTTCTGGTAAATACAAAACTACCTGAGAAAGGAGGTTGTGGTGATATATCAAGGTCATTACATACTCACCTTGGATTTCAAACCACACCAAGTCTTAATGATATCCTACTACATTTAAAATGCCTCATTGATACATTTGAATCCAGTATGGTTGAAGACTCTGACAAGTGTAATAAAGTTGAGTACATATGTCGTATATCATACGAAGCTTTGGACAGAATTTTGGAATTGGAAAGGCATGTGACTTCAAAGGAAGTAGAGAAACCACAGGAACCTACCGAAGCTGAAAATACATTAGTTACTTTTCGAGATAAACCGTTCATTTGGACTGGAAACTGCTTTACTAGTCCAGAAAACGTAGCTAGAGATTGGAGAGAAAATGGACCATACTTGTTCCAACTACCTTCTATATTATCCGAGAAAAAAATGCTAACTAAGGTTTTATGCATTGAATGCAGATTTAGTGTTACGAAATTCATTGGTGTCTTGAGTGAAATGCATCAAAAATATGGAAAGGAGACTCTTCCTGATAGCAGTCATAAAATGGTACATGCAATTGTACACGAATTGAACTACAATACAGCTGAAAATATGAAGGATTTGAATGAATTAGATGTTGTTTTACCAGATAACAGTTATATTCTGTATCCAGCCAGTGAACTTTCATTGAATGATTCACCATGGTTACCAGTTGGTAAGGAGTGTGTACTAGTTCATTCAACTCTTAACAGAGACATAGCTCTGTGTTTGGGAGTGAAGCCAATTCGAAGTGAATTCTTGAACAAATATGTCACAGGAAGTCAAGAGTTTGGTGGCATACCATTTGGACAACGAGAAACATTGACACAGAGGATCAAGAATATTCTTCGAGATTACCCTCTTGATGTTACACTAATCAAAGAGTTATTACAGAATGCTGACGATGCTAAAGCCACTAAGATGTGTGTTATTCTTGATAAGAGGGAACATGGAAAAAAACGAATACCTTCTCAAAAGTGGGAGGAACTTCAAGGACCAGCTCTATTAGTTTGGGATGATGCAAACTTCACAGAGAAAGATATAGAAGGAATCCAGAAACTGGGTCTTGGATCAAAACGAGATGATTCAGAGTCAATAGGACAGTTTGGTATCGGGTTCAATGTTGTCTATCATATCACTGACTGTCCCAGTTTCATTACAGGAGGGAATACCTTGTGTGTGTTTGATCCACACTGTTACTACATACCAGGAGCTAATATTAGTAATCCTGGAAGACGTTATGATCATCTAGAAGAAGATTTCTGGGTTGGTATGTCTGATTTACGTAATGCATATTTACAAGATAAACCGCTTCCTAACCAACCACCAGGTCTCCAGACTGGTTCTCTGTTTCGTTTTCCACTGAGATACACCAAAGAGCAGATACTAAAGTCAGACATAATTGATGATAAAGTGAAGACAGAACCACTAACAGCCAAAACGTTGGAGCGTAGGCTAAATGAATGGGTTCCAATGATTAAAGAAGCACTTCTATTTCTCAACCACATAACAGAGTTTCATTACTATGTAATTGATGATCGATCTAATGAATTCCAGTTGAAAGCAAGTTATGAAGCTCATCTTAGTGATCAAGCAAAACAGAGTCGTGATGAATTGTTCAAGAGTTTACGAGAATTCAGAAGAACCAAACAACCTCATGTAGTCACATATCCATTGAGTATTGAATCTAAAGAGGACAAATCTTTAACCAACATGTATCTGGTTCCGCTACATCAAGAGTATATTACACACAAAGAGAAGTGGCTTATTCAACAAGGAGTAGGAGACATTCAAAATCCTTCTCAGAAATGGAGATATATTAGTCAAGTCCTCCCAAAACATGGTATAGCAGCTTCATTAGATATAAGTGGCAATCCATCAGGAAAGATCTTTTGTTTTCTACCATTACCAGGACTATCTGGTCTTACAGTTCATATTAATGGTCAGTTTGTATTGAGTAGTAATCGTCGTTCACTTTGGTCAGGAGATACTGAAGGACAAGATGAAAAGAAGGAATGGAATGATAAACTTATGGAAGCTATTTCTTCATCTTACGTTCATTTTCTTATTGAAGCGTGTGATCATTACATCAGTGATAAACCATATGAAGATAAAAACCAGTTTTACCATAATATTAATCGATATTATGAGCTTTTTCCATACTGGGAACCCAGGAAAGAGGGAAGAGATGATGCGCAATTGACTTCTCATAAAGCCAATCCATTGAATACAAACTGTGTGCTAATGGCGCAGTCTGTGTTTAAGAAACTCTGGTTGGCCAATCCTGACATTCTGGCTTCAGAGGTCTTTGTTAGAAAGGGAAAAAAGGATGAAGTTAAAGTACAGTGGCATGTTCTACATGATGATGAGACACCATTTCATCAAGCTTATTTTCAGCCAAGAGAAAAAAATATAATTTCAATCTTACGTAGAATACAAATGGTATTAACATGTGCTCCATATAGGCTTTACAAACACTTACAAGAGTATGAACCAGCCATTGCAACCCCGGCTTCAGTTTATGAATTCTACTGTCAATATTATTCTCACATCCTCCTGCATGGATGCCCATGTCATATTGAACAAACACCTTTTAGAACAAAGGAAGACTTCATTAAGTTCCTCTGGTATATGTTGTACACTACCGAGTCAATTCCAAATGAATATGTGCTTCCTGGTGCTCCTTTTGGATATCCTTTATTACTAACAGCTGATAACCACTTGAGATATTTTGACAAGGATTGTAAATCAATACGTAGTCGTTTCGAATACCTATTCAATAACAGTCTGTCAATGTTTCTACATCCATCCTTGTTTAGTGAACCACTACATTCTTCATACTTCTTATTATCAAAGGATATAGATTTCCCTATGATAAACAGTTTGTTTGAAGATAATTTCCCATCAGAGTTAAAAAACAAAGATGTAAATAACTCCGATGAACTTCTGAAAATGGAAAATCTTCAACAGATTTGGGATTGCATCTCATCAGAAGAAGATACTTTGTTTAAAAATCATCAAGAATCAATAGTTAAATCATGGGCACTTCTTCCAGCCACTAACAAGCACTTGTACAATTCATGCAGTTCGGTTCTTCCCATTATAAAACCTTCAGACTTTGAAGTTATAGAAATGAAGGCTTTTTCTGTTTTGAATAACCTTGGTTTTCCTGTGTTTGATGACAAAAACATAACTAATTCATCTATTCTGAAATATTGTCCAAAAATGACAGACTATAATCGTGTACTGTCTGTACTGTTTCACATGCATTATCAACATAGTATAGTTGATAATTTGAGTTCAAGTAATGATGATATTGATAGTTTACTATCTTATCTTAGTAGGACAAACTACAGACATGATGATCAAATAATGAATCAGATCAAAGCATTACCTCTATTTAAGTCAATACAGGGAGAATTGACAATTCTAACAGGAAAGAAGGTTTACTTGTGGCCATTGGGTTTCTGCAGTGCAGGCTATGACAAATGGGCTCCTAGTGACACAGTTGTATTCTTAGAATACTGTGGTTCATGGAGAAAATTATGTGTGAATGACTTTTCATTATTGGGGTCACAATTGGATCAAAAGGATATCTACAGGCAACTCATTTTTCCACAATTCAATACCCTCACACATGATGAAAGAAAACAACACTTACTCTACATAAGAGATCATCTGTATCAGGAAGTTAAACATGATGTCCAGCTTCGTCATCAAAGAGGAGTAATTGCACATATGTTTATAGAAAGCCTTAAAGAATTGGCATGTTTACAGTCTCCCTTAAACCCACTTCAGCTTTTACCTGTTAAAGAGTTTATTGATCACACTATTCCCATCTTTACTACATTTCCTGATGAGTTTCTTTTCCTCAGTGAAGAGTATAGAGAGGAAGAATGGATGGATTTTTTTCGTTATCTTGGACTTCGAGTTACAGTTACATTTGATGAATATAGCAAGTTTTGTAAACAAATTTCAAAAGGTAATCATGAAGATCTTGGTAAAGCTTCTGATGTTTTAATCCAGTATCTATTCTCAGAAAAGGCAAAAGAGTGGTATGACTCATCAGATAATGCATACTATTTATCTGAAATAGGAGATATTTGTTTTGTACAGGTTGCCAGTTTACATGCTTTCAGTTGGATTAAGGTTCCCTGTCAACCTCCACATAGATTTCCAGATCTTGATATTGGCCTTACTAAACTAAACGAAGCAGTAGTATTTGATTGCGCATCTCTAGTATGGACAATTAAACCAGTTGTGAAACTTCCATCTAATATACAAGATTTAGATGATGATGAATATAAGACAGTTCTAACACGACTTGGAGTTATAACTTCTCCAGACACTAATGATGTATACCAAAATATTGTAAACATTTCCAAAACTGGCGTCTCTAAATTTGAATTATTCTCCACATATAATCCTGATTATACTGAGAAAGCCAAAGATGGTACTCCTTCACGAGCTCAGCTATCTGATGTCATGCATGATAATATCTTGTATCTGCAGAAATACAAAGCCGAAACCTTGATAAAGCAACTTCACGATACTCCTTGTATTCCAGTTTCTGCTGAGACAACTAATACTTTGTTTAAACCCAGGAAACCAGTTTTAGTGAAGGCAATGGAGGTGGTGAACCATCTTTCATCTGAAGATGAAATATTAATTCCTTATATCAATCAAAAACCATACTGTTTGAGTGAAATTGATTTTTCTCTCAGAATCATGGGTGTCTGTGACAATATTGGCTTGAGACATATTCAGCATATGTTACAAAAAATGCAGCGACACTTTAAGAAAACACCTCTTGGTCCAAATGAAGCTCAAACCATAAGACGTGCTGTACTGAAGCTCGGAGAATGCATAGTAACAACAACAGCAGTAGAAAGAACTGTAGAAGATACAGTGCAGGATCTTAGTCCACTTTTACTTCCATCACCAGATGGAAATAATTGGCACTTAATTAACTCTACTGACCTTGTGTTTGCTGATAGCACCAGATACAAAAGCAAGGATTTAAAGCAGTTTGATTTCGTACAAGCACCATATTTTTTGTTTCAGATACCACTTGATACAAGGCACAAGTATACCACCCACCAAATGTTCAGATCACAACCCTTAGACATCACACCGTTCAGATCACAACCTATAGACATCACACCATCTGTTCCTGCTTTTTATGAAAGGGATATGACAAGAGATATATGCTTGAAGCTGCCAAAACAATTGAGACCTAAAGGTATGTCTCTTGTTTGTTATGAGAAAGTAATGGACTTGAATGTGGACACTAGTGATAGCTCACTTTCTTTACACTTAAACAAATTGAAAACATTGCTCTCACATTTGAACATACTTCTGCCGCACATCGTAAAATTCTATGTTCCTTCATGTAAGCATATTGCAGACTTTGTTTCCAGCTTGGTGAAGCTGTTGGATAATCTGAAAATTGTTGTAGCTACAGAATTACGAGCCAATGTGTATTCAAATGCACAATTAATGGTTAGAATAGGAACCATTCGACCTAACTTTGTTTTGCAAAATGAAAATAATGTTTACACATTGTATGTAGCTAAACTTGCAACAGTAAGTTTTACAATAATGACAGAGTTATCACAATCTATGTGCATTGAAGTAGCAAGGAATTTGCAAGTTGAAGAAACAAAATTTTTGAGGTTAATACCTGCTGTTCGAGACTGTTTACAGATTCAGTGTAGAGAAGACACACAATCGCTTTGTGAACAATTCCAAGTGGAGTTGCAGATTGAAGATGGAATGGCGGAGGAAGGTCAGTTAAATCTTAGACTCGGTGAACCTATTCCTGATGAAATACAAGATAGGCTAGACAGAGACATTAATCATATATTTCGACCTCAAGAATGGGTTGGTTTTGAAATAAGCGAACAAGACTTTGTTTGGGCTATTGTCTTGTATCCTGTACAGGAAGATGTAACTGAAGAAACATCAGACCTGATAACAAAATATAAAATTTTGTTCAATGAACATGATCATGAAGGAAAAGTAGTATCATGGCTAGATCTATACAAATTCATTTCCGATGTTCCTGAAGAGGAGGTTGAAGGACAGGAATTAGTCCTAGCGGTAGAGAACAGCTCCAGTGCTCTAGTGAGACAAGCTGGTGATAGTATACGATTAAGAGAGCTTAAGCGAAAAATTTGCAGAGAATTGGAACTACTGTGGAAACTTCCGAATGAAGAGGAGAAAAAGAAAGCTATTCGCAGAATGTATATAAAATATCATCCAGACAAAGCCAAACCAACTGAAAAGAATTTATATGAAGATGCATTCAAATTCATGCTTAGACAAATTGATCGACTGGAGAATGGACTTTCACTTGAGCACCCAGATGAAGAAACACCAGATGATACAGAGACCTACCGACCTTCAAGCTGGAGAAAGTACTACAATCAATGGAATAGTTATGTTCCAAGATATGGAAGTTATGGGGGAAGCAACAGAAGAAGTGGTGGTGGAGGAAGAGGAGGAGGAGGAGGAGGAATACCATTTGATTTCTCTTCACTACAACCATCACCATCTGTGAATGAAGCAAAGCGATGGCTGAAACAAGCTTGGTCAGATTGTGAGGCCATGCGAATATTGAAAAGTGAATTATACGAGTCACGAGTATCATGTCAAGTAATCTTCCTAGCACATGAAGTTATTGAGAAGGCTCTTAAAGCAGGCATGTATAAGTTAGTGGGTCTCAATCCAAACAGTCTAGTAAACCATGAACTGCATTGCCATGCTCAAGCAATATGTTCCCAGAGACCAGGGAGGTTTGTGCCATTGATCGATATTGCATCAAAAATGAGTTTGTATTACGTAAAGGCAAGGTTTCCAAATCAACACCCTCCATATGATGCTCCTGTGGATGTTTATAATGAAAGTCATGCAATAACAGCTGCTGAGCATGCCGAAATGGTGATCAAATTTATTGATGAAGTGGTTAACGAAGATTGACGGATTACTTTTAAAACTGTGTGATTTAAAATACTAAAACTGTAAAGAGACTGACAATATTTTTTGTATTTACTTTTTGTAGTTATTTTTTTTATGAAATAATTATTATAGTCTTGTTTTGTAGTGGTAGAAGACATTTGGTATAATTACATAATTGTGTGTTAATGACTTCACTTCTAGTCTTTTGGTTAGGCAGTTATAATTATGTACTAAGACTTGTTTTTGCTTTAAAAATTTGAATTGATTGTCAATGTCATGCCAGGGAACATTTGCATTAACATGAACATGAATATATGTATTTTGCTATATATACATCAAATGCATTTGTAGTATAACATTACATTGAACTAATTGTACAACAACTTTTACATAAGCGCTCTCCCTGTTATTACACTGACTTAAACAGAACACTAGTGTTCATCAAATGTGGTTTTCATTTATTAAAAGTTAAAAAAAATCGATCAACTATTAATTACAAATAATAACAAATATCTGTTAATAGCTATAAATTTTACACAGCTAAACTAGCAATGGTAAATACCAGTGTGAGAGTAGAGAAGAAACCAATCACTAATACAACAACAGGATAGCTGAAGAGCATGGAGTATGGTGTCTTGTAAAGAACAGACTTTTTTGTGGTAAAAAGAAATTCACAGATACTTTTGAAAGTGGTCTTGTTATTTGGCTTCAACAACAGAGGAGTCTTCTCCTTAATTACCGGGGATGAGTTCTAACTGGAGTCATGAAGTGAGTTATTTGTTTCATCATCCAACAAATAACAGAATGTTTTCTGGCAAACCCACTGAGAAGAAAGTTGAAGTACAACAGGAAAGAAAAAAGCAATGAAGAAACCGATGATACCAGCATAATTCAAAACAATGACTAGGTTTGACACAAACAAGGCTATACCAATTGGGAGAATAGCCGCTACGAATTTCATTAAACGTTGTATGAGGCAATACTTAAATCCTGTATCTTGACTGGTGTCTCTACCAAATACAACCGTATAAATATTATTGACTGTAGTATGTACTACTAAAGGAAAAGCTGAACAGACATCGATACTTGGGAAAAGAATGATAACATAGGAAAGAATCCGGAGAGCAGTACTGTGATGCTTATGTGTGTAAGGGTCCTGTGATATATGAAATAATAAATAATTCACATTAAGGTATAACTCTTAGAATGAGTTTTGTATTCGATTGAGGAGTTGATGATATAGGACACTGTAGGAGTATATTTTTTTGCAAAGTATGTCAATTATTGATTTTTTTAAAATACTGTTTTGTTCACTTTGTTACCTATATTGCAAAGGGATAAAAGATGGTTCTGTTGTTTTGGAAGCAACCAGGAAAAAATCTCTATCAATATCTAATTATAGATGGAAGTATGTTTGTGTATTCGTATATGTTCAGTCTTTGAGTTGTCTAGCATGCTAGTCCCTTGATATGCAATTGTAATTGTTCTAATCAATCAGATTTACTGACCCATTGGAAACTGCAGAGCACTTGCAAGCTATATCTAAATTATGCAAAATTTTATAATATAAAGCAATTTGCAGTTTCGATAACTACTCAAAACTTGCATTGTAAAGTTTCACGAGATTAGATGGAGTTCATAAGTGCTCTGCAGTTTTCAATTTCTTATTGCCATAATTATTATGAGGTCTCCCAGGCAGACCAGCTTTGAGTAGCTGATGGGATATCATCTGAAAACACTAAATAGAAACAAGATATATAGAGGAAAAAGTATCCCTATGTCTGCTTTGTGGTGTCCAGCATTCAGTAATCATGGCTGACTTTGTCATGCCTGAAACACAACAGCTTATTATAGTTATTATTTTGATTATCTACTCTGTTTACTTTTTAAAGGACCTTGTAGAACTTTAGGGATATATTTCAGGTAGAATAGCAGACACGGATTCCTCAACTACTGTTAAAGATAACACTATTGAAGACGACACTCTGGCTGATGTTCCATCAATGAGTCCAATAAAATGTCATGCTAATTTTATGTATATATAATATATGTTGCAATTATAATTATATATACAAGTATATTATATATATAATTATATCTATATATGTAATTATAACTATAATTGAAAAGGATATAAAATTATATATTATATATATATTATATATATAATATAATTATATGTAATATACTTGTATATATAATTGTAATTGAAAAGTATATTATTATATACATACATATATTATATATATATATATATATAATTATATATATATAACTATATATATATATATAATTATTATTATATATAATTATAATTATATATAATATACTTTTGAATGATATATAATTAACTTGGAAAAAACTATAAATGTAATGTCATTTCAATCTATAGTGATGTACATGTACATGAAGCAATGAATAGAGATGAAGCATCCACTTTCCCAAACTGGAAGTCAGAAACATCTTCAATATTAATTGTACCTTGCAAGGTACCATGTGGCCCTCCAGTCTTTTTATCACACAATTCTCTCAAAATCTTCCATCTCTTCTTTACCTCCTCTTTATTATCTCTAATTTCTGAACAAACAAACCTATATGCCAAACAAGTATACTGACACCTGAAGCTTTTAATAAATATGAACCAATAACGAATATAGGGAAATCGAAGCTTACTTTGGATTTATGATTCTAATGGGAATAAATCAACTACCAACATTATACGATTACTGGAGGACAGACAGTACTTATCACTACTCACCAATTGCAGACAGGATTCCCAGAGATAGGTTCATAGAAATATCACAATTTCTCCACTTCACCAACAACAGTGATTACATGTACCAACGAACCAATCCAAACTATGATAGACTCTGGAAAATTAGACCAGTCATCACTGCGATATCTTAAAAGTTTCTGAACACTTACAATCCCCACAATACTGTTTCGATTGACAAAGCGATGATCCCATTTAAAGGGAGATGTTCATTGAAGCAGTACCTTCCATTAAAACCTGTTAAAACAGGTATTAAAGTTTGGGCGAGGGCTGATGCTATCAATGGTTATGTAAGTGAGCTTAATGTATATGTTGGTAAACAAGGTATCAAAACAGAAAAACATCTATGTGAATAAGTAGTGAAACAACTAACTAGATCACTGGTAAGTAATTACTACACAATATATTGTGATAATTATTTCACAACAATTCAGCTCTTTAATGACCTATACAAAGAAGGGATATATGCCTGTCGAACAATTTGTTCCAATCGTGTAGGATACCCCAATGATGTCAAAAAGTATCTTAAAATGGGATTACCAAACAGAGGGGACTACCTCCAGAGGCAGTGTGGCAACACGCTGTTTTCATAAGTGTTTTGTCTACAGGGTCTTAGCCAGGGGAAGTAACTGTTGAACGGCGACAAATGATACAGCTAAACATTCTTATCCTTGCCCTAGCAATATAGTTGAGTATAACAGGTTTATGGGAGGTGTAGATCGAAATGATCAGATGCGTACATACTATTGTGTTCGTCTGAAAGGCCGCAAAGTTTATAAATATATTTTCTGGTATCTGTTTGATGTCTATTACATACATTCTAAAAAAGCATGTACCATCATCCACTAAATCCACACTGTATGTTGAGCTAGCAAAGAAACTAATAGAGGATTATAACAGCAGAAAGGTACGAGGTCATCCACAAGTAGTATGCTGTTATCAGCCAATACATTTCAATCACTTCCCCATGAAAGCACCTGGAAAAAATAAATGTGCATATTGTTATGAGAAGAAAAAGGAGCTGAAATGGACTCAATGGAGATGTGAGACATGTTCAAAATATCTCTGCCACACAGGAAAGCAAGACAGCAACTGTTTTATTAAGTACCATAAAAAAATAATCACATGCCAACTTCATTTATATACTACACACACATTACATTCTTATTAATCCTCAAGTCATCTTTTATTTTATGCACGTCACATTGTGTGTACACATGTATTATACATACCTGTTAAAAATAATTATCAACTCACCTTAAAGGCATCCAGTTCATGAAAGCGTTAATAAATATCATTTTCAAATGTATGGGCACTATAATCAACAAGACAGGAAGAAAATCAATCACTGTCACTGGTAAGTATAACATATCACACAATAAAATTACAAACTTACCGATAACAGTAATGCTTAGACAATATGGACAAAGTGATCAAGTGGACAACAACAACAACAGAAGAAGTGGTGGTGGAGGAGAAATAAATCTGGATGAAGCAAAGTGATGGCTGAAACAAGCTTGGTCAGATTATGAGGCCATGCGAATATTGGAAAAGAATTTATACAGGTCACAAGTATCATGTCAAGTCATCTTCCAAGCACATGAAGTTATTGAGAAGGCTCTTAAAGCGGGCATGTATAAGTTAGCGGGTCTCAATCAAAACAGTCTTGTAAACCATGAGCTGTATTGCCATGCTCAAGCCATATGCTCCCAGAGACCAGGAAGGTTTGTGCCATTGAAGAATATTGCATCAAAAATGAGTCCGTATTACATAAAGTCAAGGTTTCCAAATCGACACCCTCTATGTGATGCTCCTGTGGACTCTTATATTTATAATGAAAACGATGCAATAACAGCTGCTAAGTATGCTGAAATTGTGATCAAATTGATTGATGAAGTGGTTAACGAAGATTGACGGATTACTTTTAAAACTGTGTGATTTAAAATACTGAAACTGTAAAGAGACTGACAATATTTTTTGTATTTACTTGTTGTAGTTAGCTATTTTTATGAAATAATTATTATAGTCTTCTTTTGTAGTGGTAGAAGACATTTGGTAATTAGCTACATAATTCTCTTCTAGTCTTTTGGTTAGGTAGTTATAATTATAATTGTGCACTACTAATTATGGGACTTGTTTTTGATTTGATTGCTTTTAAAGATATTGAATTGATTATTATTAATTTTCAATGTCATCAGTGCCAGGGAACATTTGCCAAAAGTAATTAATATCAACAGGACATGACATGCATACATGTATTTGCTACTTAAGCAATTCTCATTTACATTACAAAAGGGGGAGGGGTAGATGAAACTCCTATATAATCATGCAAGTTGGTTCCAATCAGTATCTTTGGAAGCCACACCCACCCGGGGGTACAATTATAGGGCCTAAATGTTTTTATTTTTACTGATAGTTTAGGGTTGGAGGACGAGGAGTTTATTTTTACTAGTATATTACATAAGTACTCTCCAACAGGTGTTACTACACTGGACCACTAGTGTTCATCTCATGGGGTTTTCATTTAAAGCAAAATCAATCAAACTATTAATTAAATATAATAACAAATAGCTATAAATTTTACACAGCTAAACTAGCAATGGTAAATACCAGTGTAAGAGTGGAGAAGAAACCAATCACTAATACAACAACAGGATAGCTGAAGAGCATGGAGTATGGTGTCTTGTAAAGAACAGCCTTTTTTGTGGTAAAAAGAAATTCACAGATACTTTTGAAAGTGGTCTTGTTATTTGACTTCAACAACAGAGGAGTCTTCTCCTTAATTACTGGGGATGAGTTCTGACTGGAGTCATGAAGTGAGTTATTTGTTTCATCATCCAACAAATAACAGAATGTTTTCTGGCAAACCCACTGAGAAGAAAGTTGAAGTACAACAGGAAAGAAAAAAGCAATGAAGAAACCGATGATACCAGCATAATTCAAAACAATGACTAGGTTTGACACAAACAAGGCTATACCAATTGGGAGAATAGCCGCTACGAATTTCATTAAACGTTGTATGAGGCAATACTTAAATCCTGTATCTTGACTGGTGTCTCTACCAAATACAACCGTATAAATATTATTGACTGTAGTATGTACTACTAAAGGAAAAGCTGAACAGACATCGATACTTGGGAAAAGAATGATAACATAGGAAAGAATCCGGAGAGCAGTACTGTGATGCTTATGTGTGTAAGGGTCCTGTGATATAAGAAATAAAAATCATGTAAATAATTCACATTAAGGTGTAACTCTTAGAACGAGTCTAGTATTCAATTGAGGAGTTGATTTATTAATTATATAGGAGTATATTTTGTGCAAAGTACTTGTGGTTTGTCAATTATTGTCAATGCAACAATGAATCTGCACTAAATTCCTTTCTCTATAATAAACCAGTAATTATTATTGGTTTGTGATATTTGAAGCATTTCTTCATAATATGAAGTTCCCCATCATAATCATAAAAAATCTTCTCTACAATGTATATAATTTCTGTTATATTGAATTCATTATCAGCTTGAGTCTCTTTATACTTTCCTTAAGCCACAATATGTAAACTTGTGGGTGACAAAATAAGGACATTTTTCTCAACTATGTGCTAGTAGAATAATAAAAGATTTGCAACCACAGGTAAGTTGAAGGATAATTACAATGAGAACAATAAATATCATTATATTTATTGAATGGTTACTTGTCTCATTTCCAGTTTCCTTTGATATTTGGGGAAATTTGGTGAAAGTGTATTGTAAAACTTCTAATCCCAACCAGGAATTCAAGTGGAAGTGAATATTATTACAGACACAAACTATTACGAACTCACTAATGATGATTAAACCTAAGTGGTGACAATATCATTTTCCAACTCTTGCAACTGTATTCCTAAGGGGGCATCTCCAAACTGAAACTTGTACACTTAACGTCACTGTGACACTACTGCAAGACCCACCACCCCCCTCCTCTTAATGTCATTGACTAGATTAAATGAATACTCCAGTGTATCATACTAACATGTGCTTCCTTCCTTTTCAATGTTTAGTGTCACACACACAACTCCCTTACCCCCTTCATATCACTATGACATTAAGCAGCATTAAGCGTACAAATTTCAGTTTGGAGACACCTCCTTAAAGTTGGAAACTCATTTGTCATAATCCTTTGTGCTGCAAATGTCAAGGAAGTCTGTGGAACTTACTCTTGTTACCAAAAAGGGGAACTTACCCAGTTTAGAGTACAAGTCTCACTTGTACATACTTTGAACCATAGAGACACAGTAACTCCTAGTACCATGTAGAACACACCAAGGATTACAAACAGTAGATTGAAGTACCCACGTAACCAATGCTTTTCCTTTATAGGATGAGTCAAGGCTGGAATACCTTGATGTAAGATGTGAGCATAGGCAAATACAGGGATTGATATAAGCCATCCGCTGAAATTAAAGTCTACGGCAATTTCTTTGATTGTGGATGTAGAATTGTAAAGGTCATCCCAATGAGAACCATTGGAGATGTTTAAACTTTTTTCAGACGTTCCATCACAATTTATAAGCACATCTCCTTGTGCCAAATGGACTACGCTATAAATAACAATGGCTCCAATTGTAAAAAATCTCATTAGTCCAAGTATGAATTGGATTATTGCTTGTTCTTTTAGGTCCAAAAGAGATACCGGAATAACAATACAGGCAAACAGGAATAAACAAAAACGATAAGCCCTTCCACATGCACCTCCAGGAAACACATCGCCAGAAAATTCACTATAATCACATTCTTTCATTCCACCAAAGTTTAATGGAAGATTAACAGCCCATGCTGGACCAGCCACAGTGGAATATGCAAGGCAAGCAAAGAAAGTGATAGCAGCAAGAAGGAGAAGATAGATTATCTTCATCCACTTACCGATAAACATTTGGCATTGCTCACTGGGTTCGAATTTACGAGAAATAACAATGTAGAATTCTGGTTTCTCAGTGATGTTATTATTAATGGCATTTTGTGGCATGTTTTGGAAATCATAAATAGCCTGTGTGTGTGTGTGTGTGTGTGTGTGTGTGTGTGAAAAATAAAAATAATATTCATATACTGTACCACTTTGGTAATCCAAATCTGACTGGCTCTGGAATATCAGTACATTCAATATTAGGAAGGCAACACCTTTATTAAAACACTTAGTATTCTGCTAATTAGCAAGGCAACACCTTTATTAAAACACTCACTATTCTGCTAATTAGGAAGGCAACACCTTTATTAAAACACTGACTATTCTGCTAATTAGGAAGGCAACACCTTTATTAAAACACTCACTAGTCTGCTAATTAGGAAGGCAACACCTTTATTAAAACACTCACTATTCTGCTATTTTGTACAGGAAAATTTGCTATGAAGCTACTTCCTGGTTAACAAATTTAGCTGGTTCCCATACAAATAGTGAGCATTTAAAGTGAGGACATTGTCTTGCGAATTCAATAATGAAAGTACCACTTTCATAATCTCACAGGCCAGCCCCTCAGAGAGGGAATGGTCAAACTGACATATACGCCATATAGCTTTCATTTTGAAGTTAGGGACAAGTGATAAACTGAGACATTGTATAGAATCATGTACCTGTATACACTTAGTGTGGTTAGCAGACATGAGGTCAATTACATTGCAATGTAATATACTACTATTACTAATACCTCACAAGTCAGTCACTATTACAAATACCTTAAAATCAGTATATTTCTATTACTATTACTACCTACGTCAATGTAATATATTACTATTACCTTAAAAATCGTTAGATTAGGTGAGATTACTTATTACTATTACTGGCAAATTCAGTGTTGCTATTAAGGATTACTATATATAGCATTGAGGTTCTTTGAAATTCATTCATGTCTTAAACTAAATGACTATTGCGTTCATGAGTTTCTCAAAAACGGAAAACAGAATCAGTGTCAGGAACTTTCTGGCCAAATCCCTCCAATAATAAAATATCTTTCCACTGGCCCTACTTTAAATGAACATATTATCGTCATTCTAGTTTTCAGTAACTAGACCTGTGTAATTATGTGATTTCATTGGCTACTTTCTCACGTAATTACTTTGCAGATTACATAACATAAGCTGTTATTCAAATTCCAATGTAATTACGTTAAGTAGTTATGTTAATTAAAGCAAAGTGAAATGCACAGTATAGAGCTTGATTTGAAATGCCACACCCATAATAACTAAATTCATAATAAAGGCTTGCATTATAAAGTTATAATTTTATAATCTGACCTGTGCTCTAGCCATAGTTTCTAAAACAAATATTGAACACATCCAAGACATCAAAGTGATGAGGAACAAAGTGAACATCCCAACTATGAGTCCACTGTGAACAAAAGCATACGGGATTCCCAAGAAACCAGTTCCCAAGACGAAATTTATCATCAAAAAGAAACCAAAGAATATGTTAACTGTTCTTGGTCTGCCGTCATCTTTCTCCTCTTTACGACATGGAAAGCAAAACATCGTAAGAATTCAGCACCAGGTTCCAACTGACTACTGAACTGAGTAAAGTTACCCCTCATGCGCATGCGCAATTCGGGGTAGGATGTATTCCGCGGTAGCGTACTGCGGATCACGGATTACGGATCAAGTGAACGTTAAAATCATGTGATAAGCTATAATTATTTCTGTTACTATGCATGTGCTTTTTATACTAGTCAATATCAAATGAAACTACCTAACATGAAAAACAAATCATCATTGAGGAAAATAGAAACTCCTGTAACCAACTAAAGATCATTACATTTTACAGTCGACTTAATACATTTCTCTTGTGGTTAATTGTATAAATAGAGCCTCTCTGAGCAACATTTGGTAGCATTATTAGCTTCTGTGCTTCACGGTAAAAAGGGGCACATTCCTTTCTCACACCCTCTCCCTGGCACTTGCAATGCAGCCACCATTGTCATGTCACAATCTTTGTCAGGTCCCTCATTTTCAACATGCTGTCTCTGCCCCTGCTTTTTCTCATAATGCTATCTGTTTACTTTACAATAGCTCTGAATAGCAATGTTTTTTTATGGCCCATATCCACATATGATTGTTCTACACAGGTTTAATTGTCAGTTTCATGCAAGGGAACATTTGGTGAAAGTACATTAGTGTCAACAGAACATGAAAATCAGAACATGCATAAAATTGTACAAAAATTATATGCAGAAATGTGTGTACATGAGAACATGCAATTTTCAGTTATTTATGACATTATAATTATTATTGAATTAAGTGCAGTACAACTTTGTACGTAGGAACTTTCCAGCAGACCATGAACCACTAGTATTCATGTTTTATTTAATAGTACAAGAGAAATCAATCATAATATTAATTAAACAGATAACAACAAATACCTGTTAATAGCGTATATACAGCTAAACTAGCAATAGTAATACAACTGTGAGAATAGAGAAGAACCACTAATACAACGGAGTTGTGGAGTGAGTTATTTGTTTCATCCAACATATTATAATGAAATGTTTTCTGATGAAGTACAACAATAAAGGAAAAAGCAATGAAGAAACCAATGATACCCAGCATAATTCAAAACAATGACTAGGTTTGACACAAACAAGGCTATACCAATTGGGAGAATAGCAGCTATGAATTTCATTAAACATTGTATGAGGCAATATTTAAATCCTGTATTTTGACTAGTGTCTCTACCAAATACATCTGTATACATATGCTGACTGTAGTATGTACTAAAGGAAAAGCTGAACAGACATCAATATTTGGGAAAAGGATGATAACATAGGAGAGAATCCGGAGAGCAGTACTCATCTGCAGTAGAAATTAAGTGAAAAAACTGGTTATGCCTATACTGTCCAGAAACAACTATACCAGACTAATAATAAAGATTTAAATGTAATGGTTGTGATCTTTGGAGTCACACACTGGTATACACACGTCTTCTAATTTATACTGGGAAATGCGATGGTATTATGACAAACCACCTGAAATAGATAAAGAAAATGTGCAATAACAGTTCATTTTTCACAAGTTTACGAAAATAAAAAAAATTGCAAAAAAGAAAAAAATACATTAATGATATTCATGATTATATTATGATTTCGAAATGTTCCTGTCTTAAACACTGTGCATGTGGAGCTGATTTATAATTAGAAGATCGAGTTTTTGCATGCACATCTCTGTAGTATACTATAGCCTCATACCCAGATTATCTGGTAATATTGCATGACCGATTACAATAATTATTATAATTATATATAATTTCCAAAATCATGTAGATTGAACAAACAAACTAGCAACAGAGAGCAAAAAAAACAGGATAGAAAGAAAGCAAACAATAATAACAACAACTGGATAACTCAGTACAGTGGAATATGGAGTGTAATAAAGTATAGAATCTCTGCTAAGTAAAAAAAATAAAACCAGTTTTTTATTGAAATTTTTATTCTCAAGCAATGGAGTTTTTTCAATCTTCTCATTCTGCATGTCAAGATCATCAATTTCAAAGGAGGGAGTTTCATTATCATGAGATTGGCTTTGAACTGGATTTTGTAGGCTATCAATGTCTATCATATAATGAAACCTATTCACACACACCCACTGTGATCTCAATTGAAGTATAATTGGGAAGAAAAGTGCAATAGAGAAACCAGCTAGACCAGCATATTTCAGAACATAGACAAGATTTGAAACAAACAAAGCAATCAAAATGGGAAGTAGGGCAATAACAAACTTCATAGATAACTGAATGAGACAAAGTCTTCTTCCTTTATCTTGACTTGTATCTTTTCCAAATATAACAGTGTATATATTATTAACGATAGTATGTACCACTAGAGGATACACAGAACACACAGCAATACTTGGAAATAGGATAATGTAATAGGAAAGTGCCCTGAGAGGTATACTGTGACTAGACTGAGTCAAAGGGTTCTGCAATGAGTAAAATATGGACTCGGCGGTCATTTCTTGTGTGTCAATATACACGTATACTTATATGGACATCATATCAGCCTACATGTGACCGACTTTAATTATTCCCTTGCAGCAATAATTATTGAATACATAATATGTATGTATGCACTGCAAAAATTAAATTGTTAAAAAAACTAATTTATTGGTTAGTACAGTTGCAAGGATTTAACAATCAGTTGGTCATTCAGTATACATACATCCAATGCCATAGCCAATTTGTATCAATTATAATTCAATCACAAAACTTTTAGGGTGCTGTCTGCTCATATTTCATGTCAAAGATTTAGTACAATTTATACTAAGTACATGTAATTGTATTTCGCCATCAAAATGGTTTGTAAACCCACAAACATAATTTATATCTTTCAATACTTGATGCACATTATGTCATAGTAACATCATGCATGTAGCTACAACATCTTCTATGACAATTCACGATCTAAATTGAAACTCGTGCTATCCCTTGCAAACTTTTGTTGTCCAGTGGTACAAGATATGAGGTATACCAAAACATTCATAGTGCTTCGGTATATAGCTATGACCAACTAATTGTATTCCTTCTTTCCTCGCAACTGCATGTACTAATTATAACCAGTTTCTTTAACAACTATATACAACAGTATACAAATGTTAATTGGTGAACCAGTAAAGTGATTGTTCCTGAATGTTTAATATGATTTTGTCCAGTTATATCACCCAATTAACCTTTAAACATATCATAAATCATACGACATGAATACATTTATACTTCCTTACTTTATTGATTACTATAGTACATGTACATGTAATATTAAAGTGTAAATTATTACTTCCTATATATAATTTACTTGTTGTGGGATTAATATACATGCAAAATTAATGTACTTGTACACAGTTAGCCACTTACCCAATTCAGTATAACTGTTTCATTAACAGTATCCCTGAAACACAAGGAACCTACAATACCCAGAACCATGTAAAGGGTCCCAATAGTCACATAAAGAAGACTGAAGTACTCACGAAGCCATTTTTTTTCTTTGATTGGGTGAGTGAGTGTTGGAATGGCTGAATGTAAAATGTGAGCATATAAAAAGACTGGTATACACATGATCCAACCATCAAAGTTAAAATGAGTAGAAATGTCTTTCAACGAGGTTAGAGTTTGATTTGTCTCGTTTAGAGTTTCATTAACTGTTTCGATATCAAAGTTGATTACATAGCCTGGAAAAAGATGTACAATACAAAATATAATGATTATTCCAATTGTTATATATCGTAATGCTCCCAGTAGAAACTGTATTATAGCCTGTTCTTTCAGATCTATAAGAGATAAAGGAATAACGATGATTGCAAAAAGCAAGAGACAGAATCGATATGCACTACCACAGTGTGAATCATGAGGAAAACGTTGATGTAAGAAATTATCACCATTACATTTCTTCAGCGATCCAAAATTGAGAGGAATGTTGACAGACCAAGCAGAACCAACAACAGTAGCATAAGAGAGACAAGCAAGGAGATTATTAACTGTCATTATTATTAGATAAGTCACCTTTAACCACCGACCTACGAATATCTCACACAATTCACTTGGTTCAAACTTCCTTGTAATTACGATTTCAAACTTGGGTTTGGTAGGTGATCTACAGATCATTTGAGAATTTATGTCTGTATCTCCATTTTGCTTTTGATCATTAATGGCCTGAAATTAACAGAAGAATTAGAAAACTATACCATTGTTAGAGATATGCACTAATAAAGTCTGTTCACATATATGATGACATCAAAATTAGGATATGATGCCTTTATATACAATATAGTGTGTCATAAGGTTAATAACGTAATACATGATTATACTGTAACTCAATAATCTGGCAATTGATTGAACATTGAATTCATTGCAAAAATTAAATCGTTAAAACAACCATATTATTGGTTAGTATAGTTGCATGGAATAGCATGAGTTTCAATTTAGTTTGTCAATTGTCATGCTTGATGTTACTATGACATAGCATTCACCAGGTATTTAAAGGTATAAATTTATTTATGTGTTTATGGGTTTACAGACCCCTTTTCATGGCCAGATACAATTACATGTAGTTTAGTATACTAAATCTTCGACATGAAATATTAGTTGTCTACTTATATTTCATGTCTAAAATTATAGTGCTTTAACTATAATTGTATATAAAGTATCCTGAACAACCAACTAATTGTTAAATCCTTGCAACTATACTAACACTAAATTTTCGTGGCCTATAAATTTTGTGTTTTTCACGAAAACTGACAGACTGCGAAAATTTTATTCGTAAACATAATGGTCATGCTCACCACATGAATGAGCATTTTTTTGTGAACATGAACATTTTATCACGAAATAGTCAAATATCGTCAAAATGCAAAAACATAGGGCTATAATTATGGTATTTTATGTAATTAACAGTAATACGAAGGGTAGTCATTAGAATAATAGTTATGATCATTGTTTTGGAAAGTGTATTTAATTCTGTTATCAGGTACAAGTAGAAACTTGACTTAAAACTATCGTAAGTACAACGGTAAAATGGATGCAAGTACTAGTCTTGCAGGCCAGACATAATCCAAAACAAGTTAAGGGTCTGGTGACTCTTGTACAAACGTCATTGCACAATGGAATAATAATTACATCTGGCGTTTAGTTTATGATGATCATAATTGAAGATAGCGGCTGTCCTCCTGATAATCAAAGATTCCTGGCAGAAACCAATGACAAAGAGACTTTCCCCTCCCTGTCGGCAGACTGAATGGGGTGAACTTTATCCAAGCTTCCATACTGGTGTTTCAACCGATTTCTTTAATTGACTCAACTAATATAATTATCACAAATACCAAAGTGTGAAATGAGGTAATTATCAATCAATAAATCTGATTGGCCACATTGAAATCCAATGTAACTTTGAATGAGTTACCAGAACTTTCCCTCGTTTTTGTTCAGGTCTGGCCAGCGTAACTAATTGAGTGCTACATACGATATATAATATAGTATATAATATATAGATATATAATTATAATTATATCCACATTACTTAATTCTCTTTGCCACATAAATATTATTAATACACTAAACTTCTCTTGAGTGATGTTGTTTCGAAACTACACAAGTGCATTTCACACCAATGTACATTGAACAACATATATTGTTCTACTAACCTGTGCTCTAGCCATTACCTCAACTTCCCACAGAGCAGTCAACCAGGTCATGATAGATATCACTACCAGAGTACAAGCACCAGCAATCAATCCACCATGAAAGAATGAGTAAGGAATTCCAAGAAATCCTGTACTTAAAACATAATTTACTACGAAAGAGAAACCAACAACTATGTTCACTGTCCTTTCATCTTGGCTTTCCTGTTTTCGAGTACAACATGGAAAAGTAGGTACAAATGACCACATAATCTCTTTCATTTTTGACGCCATGCCACTGTAGAAACGAGTATCAAACTTCCTCCTCGCATGTAATTTAACATCATTCTTATGCGAGTCTCGAAATGTTATTATTTTAAAGTTATTTTATAGTTTCTATTATTATTTTCTTCTTACTATTTTTCTCAATTAATTTTATTTCCTTTTAATTTTATAATTACTATAATCACTATAATTATCTTTTTCTTTGTTTTCTTTATACACTATAATAATTATAATAATTTTCTGTTTTTCAATTTAACGCTACGTAATTGAGTACGCAGTTTGTGTACGTACTGCGTAATTGCGGTGCGGTATAATTGTTCAATTTTCCATTTCCTTCTTTATTATCATAATCACTACATCCTTTTTTTCTAAAAATTTTTGAATATTATTCCCTTACTATTTCTTCCTATATATTATAATTTTTCTTGTATGTCATTAATTACACTACTGAGTCTTAATACTCTAAAATTCACAATACAACTCGATTCACTTCTGGCATTGTGTAGAAAAATTCTATCAAACGTTTGTTTCTAGTTTTGGGGAACAGAATCGAGTCGATATTCACAAAGCAAGCCTTTTATGTCCTATTTACATAACTAACAGCCTTCTTTCAGTTTCATATTACAAAGTAATGATTTCCACTATATTTTCATAATTTCATTGATGCACAGCAATTTCGTACACAAATTGTAAGTTGTTACATATGGTCACATTTTCTAATAATTGTTATTATGCAAAGATGGTGACAATGATTATTATGTATAATTACCCCACACATACAAAAGATTGTGTAGCTAATAATCTGCAAAACAATTTCATATAGAATCTCTAATAAATCAGTCATATATAAAGAACATACAGATCTGGCAGTCACTCGTTTGAGGCAATACATAAATTCATGACAGTCTGCTTGAAAAATAGTATTATAAACATCCTGTTTCATCAATTTTTTGTAACAAAAAAATTTAAATGATTATATATATAATTTACATACATAAACTACTAAAAAGCATTGTTGTCCAAATCATGTGCTATTAGGATGAACAAACAAACTAGAAACAGACAGCACAAAGCACACAATAGAAAGTAAGCAAACAATAATAACAACAACTGGATAACTCAGTACAGTGGAATATGGAGTGTAATAAAGTATAGAATCTCTGCTAAGTAAAAAAAATAAGACCAGTTTTTTATTGAAATTTTTATTCTCAAGCAGTGGATCTTTTTCAATCTTCTCATTCTGCATGTCAAGATCATCAATTTCAAAGGAGGGAGTTTCATTATCATGAGATTGGCTTTGAACTGGATTCTGTAGGCTATCAATGTCTATCATATAATGAAACCTATTCACACACACCCACTGTGATCTCAATTGAAGTATAATTGGGAAGAAAAGTGCAACAAAGAAACCAGCTAGACCAGCATATTTCAGAACATAGACAAGATTTGAAACAAACAAAGCAATCAAAATGGGAAGTAGGGCAATAACAAACTTCATAGATAACTGAATAAGACAAAGCCTTCTTCCTTTATCTTGACTCGTATCTTTTCCAAATATAACAGTGTATATATTATTAACAATAGTATGTACCATTAGAGGATACACAGAACACACATCAATACTTGGAAATAGGATAATGTAATAGGAAAGTGCCCTGAGAAGTATATTGTGACTAGAATGAGTCAAAGGGTCCTGCAGTGAGTAAAATATAGACTCGACACTCATTTCTTGTGTGTCAATATACATGTATACTTATATGGACATTATATCAGCCTACATGGGACTGACTTTAATTATTTCCTTGCCGCAATAAATATATAATACATAATATGTATGTATGCACTGCAAAAATTAAATTGTTAAAATAACTAATTTATTGGTTAGTACAGTTGCAAGGATTTAACAATCAGTTGGTTATTCAGTATACATACATCCAATGCCATACCCAATTTGTACCAATTATAATTCAATCACAAAACATTTAGGGTGCTGTCTGCTCATATTGCATGTCAAAGATATAGTATAATTTATACTAAGTACACACTGCAAAAAATAAATTGTTAAAATAACCATTTATTGGTTAGTACAGTTGCAAGGTATAGCATGAGTTTTAATTTAGATTGTCAATTGTCATAGAGGATGTTGTGGCTACATGCATGTATGTTACTACAACATAATGTGCACCAAGTATTGGAAGGCATAAATTCAATCATGTGTTTGCGGGTTTACAAACGTTTTTGATGGCTATTTATATGTATATTATTTGGTGATTCAACCGATGTAAAGAAAGCAAGCATGATTAGATGCACTAGTAGGAGTTAATCAACAATATGTAGCCATCGATACTTGTGCGGTTGTATCACGAAATATAATGTGCTGACAGCAACAAGAACAAATTAATTGGTATTTTAACCCACCATTTGGTTACATGAGTTTCAATACAATATTAATAATATGCTCCTGAGACTACATTGATTTCTTTTCTTGCAAGGTGATGTTTAAAAGTAGTAAATTATTCCTTGAATTTTAACCCTTATTTGGTTTACAGGAGTTTCAATGCTGTATTGATAATAAATATTATGCTTCTGAGGTAGAAATTGTTATTGTAAATTCTCATTCAGTGGAGAACAAAGTTATTTGTCGACAAATTCCACGACTTTGTATTTATAATGAATAGTAAATAGATTTTTTAAAACATTTGTGTGTATATATATATATATATAATTATATATACATTCTATCTCATGATAGACTTTATAAATTGAAAGTAAACTCTATACAACTTGAAAGTAAACTCTATACATATATTATGTAATATATATATATATACACAAATGTTTTTAAAAACTTTATTTGTAATTTATTAAGGTTGAATGAGAATTTACAATAATTTATACCTCACAAGCATAATATTTATTATCAATACAGCATTGAAACTCATGTTACCAAATAAGGGTTAAAACAACTGGTTCATTTTTACAGTGTAAATGAACCACATAATGAATTCATGAGATTTTGATGGCAAACTTGAAAATGATTGGATTATTTTATAATTACCCTCATTTGTTTACCAAAGTTTCATAAGATTTTAAACATTGAATTAATATAATAGTTGCACTACAATCTAAAAATCTATTTGTTATTTCAACCAATTTTATTGGTCACAATTATAAATTTCATAATGTTTTATTTGTTGGTGAAAATATGCTACCCAGTGCACACACTGGAAAAATTAATGGGTTATTTTAAGCCTCATTTATTATTACATGAGTTGCAATACAATATTAATAATATCCTTCTCAATCTGAGGTATATTATTGTAATTCCTATTCAATTATCTTTGGAAAACATATATATGATTATAATACACTACAGGTTATACTTATACAATACTATGCTGTATACATTGTATTGGTGTTTTTGTTTATTATGACATGTACTTTATAGCTACTATATACTAGTTCTGAAACTAAATATTGCCTAGCAGAAACAACAAACCAGCATTGAAGAAAATATAATTGCACTGAAACTACTGTAACCAATTGAAGGTTAAAATATTTATAGTGCATCGTTTTTATTACCATTCTTTATTATGGCATATACTTTGTATACTAGATCAAAATCAACTTACTATGCACTTGTAAACATTATCTAGCTATAGACAAGAAAGAAGCACTGATTTATATGTATAGGAATTGAAATTCACGTAACCAAACGAGGGTTAAAATAACTCATTCATTTTTACAGTGTATGGCAGTACTCGAATGGCATGAAAAAAAATGGCCGCCCATACATTTAAATCACATAATAGTTACATACATCACATGTTATTTGCTATTATAAACACATTCATGTACATATTAATTACTGTGCTGGTAACATCTGTTTTTTTGCAGTGTACAATTGGAATATATAATATACCACAGGTTGTATACATACTTACACTAGTTTTTCTAGACTAATCAAATATCTGTACATTGGGTTGTTATTTGCTAATATGAGTACAAATTAATGTACATAATTACGCTAGTACTTCTCAAACATCTGTACATTGGGTTGTTATTAGCACAAATTTATGTACATCATTATTATAATTATTGGAATGATAATATATTGTGTTCACAGATGTTAGCATGGGAATGATAATAATACACCACAGGTTACACCTATGTAATACTATACTACATATATCAGTATTATTTTTGTTACTTTGCTTTATAATGACATGTACTTCATATACTAGTCAAAGATCAAATGAAACTAGCACTTATAAATATTAGCTACCTAGCAGGAAAAACAAATCAGCATTGAATTACTTTGAAACTCCTGTAACATAATAACCCATTACCATAAAATAGTCCATTACTTTTACAGTGACATTTCTCTTGAGGAATTATTGAAGCCATATAACGAGAGGTTTGGTAGAGAGGAGCTTTTTCCACTTGTTTTAAACTCTATGTTGATATCATGCAACAAGGGTTCCTGTGGTAAGGAGGAAGGAACCTAATTACAAAGGGTCTTTGTATGCAAGGGGAGAAAGAAGTACCGGCGGTTCTGACAGAAGGACCAACTGGACAAATGGTTCAGAGGGAAAGAGGGATGCCCTAGTAACAAAGGATCCTGAGAGTAAAAGGGAGCACTCACTGACAAAGGGGTCTCGAGAAGAAAGGTACTGAAGTTAAAGCTTGCTGCCAGTGTACTACGTATGAGCACGAGTGTCTTGTTCACAAGCTGAGTGTCTTTTGTAGAATCATATATACTATTGGGGGGGGGGGGGGGGGAGAATAGCTTTATAGGAGTTACATATGTGCAGTACAAAGATTAATAATTGCTTCACAAACAAATGTTATATTTAATAAGAAAACAAGACTACTGTAAGTTTTCTCTAAGAAGCAGGAAATGCTCAAATGGGCTGTCTCCCCATACTATGGTTTCCCGAATGGCATAATATATCAGAAAAATTAGATTTTTTTCCCTAAAGTTGTCGTCTAAGGAGATGTCTGAAACAACAGCAGTGAATGAGGGTGGTAATGGAAGACATGGCGGTGGAATAGAAATAAAGGCATACTTTATCCCTCGTTCAACAATAAAAATCCACTCTTTTCAGTTCGTGCCAGGCATAATCGAATTTATTGCAAGAATAGCATTGATGGTAAATATAATGCCATGTATATAATTATAATTATAATAATACATGAATAATTCTATAGGTCATTCTTTTGATTATATTTGCCACTAGTGCAGTTGTGATTGACAAAGCTAGTGAGTTTCAGGATCTTGATGATGATGAATATATGAGCACACAGACTGCTGCAGCATTTGCACTTGTGGGAGCCTTTATAGCATTTCTTCATGAACTGATATTCTTTATCTATGCACGTTTACTGGATCTTCAGTTTATGGAAAAACTTCGCATTCCTGTACTCATTGTAGTAAGTTAATTGACAATTTGGTGTTGTTTTACTTACTTAACTATAACTAAAAAACTAAAAGTCTTTCAGTAATGCATTGCCACTTAACTATAACTGTATACATTACAAGTCTATTGCAATAACTATTACTAATTTCTTTAGGATATAGTTTTCCATGTTGTGTCAGCCGTCTGGATGTTTGCTGTAGCAGTTAGTTTGGCTTATTATGCAAATTTTGTAAGAGAGGAGAGGGATGATTTTCCTGAAGGATTACATCATCTATTTGATGAGTTGTCAGATACAATGTCAGCTGATGTAGTGAGTAATATAATTTATACACCCGGGAATGACGCAACTTCCTCAACTACATATACAACGCATACTCACATAAGTCACACAAACATAATTATATATATAATTATATATATATATATATATATATATGTATATATATATATATATATATATATATATATAGTACCATGGAAAGCAATTTTAATAAGGTGGGGGCAATTAATTTCAGAAGCACAACACTGATAATCAAATCAGTAAATGGTATCAGTCATTATCAGCCATTAGTTTTAGTATTCTATATTCTCCTACTAACTGAAATGCACTAATAATGTCATTTCATAAGATGATAATTTCCTATAAAGCTTTTTCAGTACTTATAAATATCAGGAAAATTATTTTCATTGGTCCAAGCATCAAAATGTCCTTTACATTCAAAAGGGACATTCACAATCAATGTCCTTTTAAATGGAAAAGATGTTTGATACTTGGACCAAGAATTTGAAGCAACTGTTCCAGACCGTATTTTACCCATAGAGCATAGGGATGGAACTACCTCTTACACATGGAATATATAATTTTATATTGAATTTTAATTTTTTTTCTATTTTTTCAGTTTTTGATGTTGGTAAGTGTTTTTGTGTTTGCTTTCCTCATTATTTGGATGATTCTTTACTTGGTCTTCAAATGGGATATGAAAGACAGTACCTCCGTCAACACAGATGATAATTCTTACGTTGATGCTCTAACATCTGGTGTCCCTCAATACCCATACCCTTCATAAGACAATCAAGTATTTGTGAGCAAAAAGGATTTATTATTTTCAGTATAGCTATATAGAGTGACACTACTTATATTGTAAGACCATTATAAATTAGCTTGTCCTACATCTTTCATTAAGTTTCTTTGATTTCAGTGATAAAATTCGTAATTGTATTAGCAAAATACCCAGAGATTACTATTTTTTAAACTTTTTTAATTTTCTTGTGAAATATAATCACAATTATATATATTTTTAAATGGTATAATGATTGACCTCACTAGTAGCTGTGGATGGACAGTTATAATATTTGCTTAATAACTTCATGGTGTCTCTATATACAGATTTAACATTACAAGAGAGTGTATTAATGCCATCATTACTTGGTTCATAACAGAAAAATAATTGTTGTGATTTAGTTATATAATTGTATCCCGCAACCAAAATGGTTTGTAAATTAACTAAATTATTTGTATGGAATATAAGTAGACAGCATTCTAAACTTATACTCCTTCAACTAAATAGTACAAAGTAGCTATGGCATTAGCATGTGTGAATCCATAACAATCTGAACAACCAACTAATTTAAACAATAAAATAGTTATTTTAACAATTATTTTTTGTAATGGACTAAATAAGCATGCAAACTGATGCCATAATATATACTAATCATAATCAATATATTTACTTAGTACTTGAAGCACATGCAGTATAGTTAGGTGTTGCCAAATGCATGGTTATAAACTTTTGTGCTGTTTCTTAACAAGGTATTATATGGTTAGGTTCCAACTATTTGATATGTGGTGGCACAAAATATGAGGTATACCAAAACATTCATAGTGCTTCGGTATATAGGTATGACCAACTAATTGTATTCCTTCTTTCCTCGCAACTGCATGTACTAATTATAACCAGTTACTTAAACAACTATATACAACAGTATACAAATGTTAGTTGGTGAACCAGTAAAGTGAATGTTTAATATGATTTTGTCCAGTTATATCACCCAATTACCTTTTAAACATATCATAAATCATACGACATGAATACACTTATACTTTCTTACTTTTTTGACTACTATAGTACATGTACATGTACATGTAATATTAATGTATAAATTATTACTTCCTATATATATCTTACTTGTGGGATAAATATACATGGAATATTAATGTACTTGTACACAGTTAGCCACTTACCCAATTCAGTGTAACTGTTTCATTAACAGTATCCCTGAAACACAAGGAACCTACAATACCCAGAACCATGTAAAGGGTCCCAATAGTCACATAAAGAAGACTGAAGTACTCACGAAGCCATTTTTTTTCTTTGATTGGGTGAGTGAGTGTTGGAATGGCTGAATGTAAAATGTGAGCGTATAAAAAGACTGGTATACTCATGATCCAACCATCAAAGTTAAAATGAGTAGAAATGTCTTTCAACGAGGTTAGAGTTTGATTTGTCTCGTTTAGAGTTTCATTAACTGTTTCGATATCAAAGTTGATTACATAGCCTGGAAAAAGATGTACAATACAAAATATAATGATTATTCCAATTGTTATATATCGTAATGCTCCCAGTAGAAACTGTATTATAGCCTGTTCTTTCAGATCTATAAGAGATAAAGGAATAACGATGATTGCAAAAAGCAAGAGACAGAATCGATATGCACTACCACAGTGTGAATCATGAGGAAAACTTTGATGTAAGAAATTATCACCATTACATTTCCTCAGCAATCCAAAATTGAGAGGAATGTTGACAGACCAAGCAGAACCAACAACAGTAGCATAGGAGAGACATGCAAGGAGATTATTAACTGTCATTATTATTAGATAAGTCACCTTTAACCACCGACCTACGAATATCTCACACAATTCACTTGGTTCAAACTTCCTTGTAATTACGATTTCAAACTTGGGTTTGGTAGGTAATTTACAGATCATTTGAGAATTTATGTCTGTATCTCCATTTTGCTTTTGATCATTAATGGCCTGAAATTAACAGAAGAGTGACAAAACTCTGCAATTGTTAGAGATATGCACTAATAGAGTCTGTTTGCATACAGGATGACCTCAAAATTAGGATATGATGCCTTTATATACAATATAGTGTGTCATAAAAATAATAACTTAATACATGATTATACTGTAACTCAATAATGCAGCAATTGATTGAATATTGACATACACATACCAATGATAAAATGCATGCGAGTACTAGTCTTGCGGGCCAGACATAATCCAAAACAAGTTAAGGGTCTGGTGACTCTTGTACAAACGTCATTGCACAATGGAATAATAAATACATCTGGCGTTTAGTTTATGATGATCATAATTGAAGATAGCGGCTGTCCTCCTGATAATCAAAGGTTTCTGGCAGAAACCAATGACAAAGAGACTTTCCCCTCCCTGTCGGCAGACTTACAAAAATATCATGCATGGCTTCTATATCACAGTCTCCTGAATGGGGTGAACTTTATCCAAGCTTCCATACTGGTGTTTCAACCGATTTCTTTAATTGACTCAACTAATATAATTATCACAAATACCAAAGTGTGAAATGAGGTAATTATCAATCAATAAATCTGATTGGCCACATTGAAATCCAATGTAACTTTGAATGAGTTACCAGAACTTTCCCTCGTTTTTGTTCAGGTCTGGCCAGCGTAACTAATTGAGTGCTACATACTATATATAATATAGTATATAATATATAGATATATAATTATAATTATATCCACATTACTTAATTCTCTTTGCCACATAAATATTATTAATACACTAAACTTCTCTTGAGTGATGTTGTTTCGAAGCTACACAAGTGCATTTCACACCAATGTACATTGAACAACATATATTGTTCTACTAACCTGTGCTCTAGCCATTACCTCAACTTCCCACAGAGCAGTCAACCAGGTCATGATAGATATCACTACCAGAGTACAAGCACCAGCAATCAATCCACCATGAAAGAATGAGTAAGGAATTCCAAGAAATCCTGTACCTAAAATAATATTTACTATAAAAGAGAAACCAACAACTATGTTCACTGTCTTTTCATCTTGGCTTTCCTGTTTTCGAGTACAACATGGAAAAGTAGGTACAAATGACCACATAATCTCTTTCATTTTTGATGCCATGCCAACTGTAGGAAACGAGTATCAAACTTCCTCCTCGCATGTAATTTAACATCATTCTTATGTAGTCTCAAAATGTTATTATTTTAAAGTTATTTTATAGTTTCTATTATTATTTTCTTCTTACTATTTTTCTCGATTAATTTTATTTCCTTTTAATTTTATAATTACTATAATTACTATAATCACTATAATTATCTTTTTCTTTGTTTTCTTTATACACTATAATAATTATTTTCTGTTTTTTTGAATTGAATATTGTAAAATAAATGTATTTCTTTCTAAAAATTATATATACTAATAATTATAGTTTTAATTAACGCTACGTATTGCGTCATTTTATAATTATTATAATCACTACATCCTTTTTCTTAATTTTTCCTTTTTTGAATTGAATATTATTCACTTAGTATTTCTTCCTATATATTATATTTTTTCTTTATCCCATTAAAATTTTTTTTCTTTAACTTAATACTCTAAAATTCACAATTTAACTCGATTCATTTCTGGCACTGTGTAGAAACAGAAAATTCTATCAAACGTTTGTTTCTAGTTTTGGGGAACAGAATCTGTATGAAATTCAAAACTGCATGAAACAAATAGGAGTCGATATTCATAAAGCAAGCCTTTTATGTCCTATTTACATAACTAACAACCTTCTGTCAGTTTCAGATTTCCACTATATTTTCATAATTATTTTTCTGTTTTCATAATTTCATGCTAAGCAACTGATTCACAGCAATTTTGTATACAAATTGCAAGTTGTTACATATGGTCACAGTTATCTAATAATTGTTATTATGCAAAGTGGTGACAATGATTATTATGTATAATTACCCCACACATACAAAAGATTGCGTAGCTAATAATCTGCAAAACAATTTCATATAGATAAATCGGTCATATATAAAGAACATACTTGTCTGGCAGTCACTAATTTGAAGTACTGTATAAATAAATTCACAATTCAGGACAGTTTGCTCGGAAAATAGTATTATCATTATAGTAATAGTAACATGCTCTTTCATCAATTTTTTGAAACAAAAAATTGTATTATAATTATATATATTATACATAATTTACACACATAAACTGCTAAAAAGCATTGTTGTCCAAATCATGTGCTATTAGGATGAACAAACAAACTAGCAACAGACAGCACAAAGCACACAATAGAAAGAAACCAAACAATAATAACAACAACTGGATAACTCAGTACAGTGGAATACGGAGTGTAATAAAGTACAGAACCTTTACCAGTAAAAATAAATAAAACCAATTGTTCTAAAAACCGTTCTTTCTCAGATGGCTTAAGAAGTGGAGCTATTTCGTTCTGTATATCATGATCATCTTCAAAAGGCAAGGTCTTACTATCATGAGACGGGCTTTGAACGGGTCTGTGTAAGTTACCATTGTCTATCATATAATGAAACCTATTCACACACACCCACTGTGATCTCAATTGAAGGATAATTGGGAAGAAAAGCGCAATAGAGAAACCAGCTAGACCAGCATATTTCAGAACATAGACAAGATTTGAAACAAACAAAGCAATCAAAATGGGAAGTAGGGCAATAACAAACTTCATAGATAACTGAATGAGACAAAGTCTTCTTCCTTTATCTTGACTTGTATCTTTTCCAAGTACAACAGTGTATATATTATTAACGATAGTATGTACCACTAGAGGATACACAGAACACACATCAATACTTGGAAATAGGATAATGTAATAGGAGAGTGCCCTGAGAGATATACTGTGACCAGACTGAGTCAAAGGGTCCTGCAGTGAGTAAAATTTATTACCATGAATAATTAACCCTCGCCTGCATATGTATGGTTTAACATATATTATTATTTACATTATTATAATTATATATATTTGTGTTTGTGTTACATATGTGTAGCATCATTGCATGCAAGTTGTATTACAAATGCAGTTAATTAAAAATTATGAATGGCATGTTTCATGCTATTCCATGTCACCTGATTCATTAGAAATCACATGACTACAAGTCACATGCATCTGTTGTTCACAATGGTAAATTGACACTTACCCAATTAAGTGTTACAGTCTCAATAACAGTATCCCTAAACCATAACGAACCTACAATACCCAGAGTCATGTAAAGAACTGCAATTGTGAGAAACAGAAGATTAAAGTATCCACGAAGCCATTTTTTCTCTTTGATAGGGTGAGTAAGTCCGGGTATTCCTTGATGAAGGATATGAGCATAAATAAAAACTGGTATACTCACAATCCAACTATCAAAATCAAACTGGGTAGCAATCTCTTTCAACGAAGTAATCGAATAATTTGTCTCATTTTTAATTTTGATATCTAGAAGATCACCAGGAAAAAGATGTACCAAACAAAATATTATGATTGCTCCAAGAGTTATAAATCGCAATGCTCCTAATAAAAACTGGACAATAGCTTGTTCTTTAAGATCCAGTAGAGATAGAGGGACTACAATTACTGCAAATAGAAAGAGACAGAATTGATAAGCATTACCACAGTGTGAATCGTGAGGGAAGATTTGATGTAAGAAATCATCTCCACTACATTCCTTCATTGACCCAAAATTGAGAGGAATGTTGACAGACAAAGCAGAACCAACAACAGTAGCATAAGAGAGACAAGCAAGAAAACTATACCCCGTCAGTACTATGAGATAGGTCACCTTTAACCACCGACCTACGAATACCTCACACAATTCACTTGGTTCAAACTTTCTTGAAGTTACGATTTCAAAACTGGGTTTTGTTGGTGACTGGATACCAGAGTAAGTGTATTGATTGTGTTTGTGATCAAAAACAACCTGGAGATATAGGGCAAATATAATTTTATATTTCTATGTGAAAACAAGAATTATTTCTATGCAAGGATCATGTGACATTTCTATGGAATCATCACTGTATAGTGGTCATGTGACACTTCTAGGGACTATGATATGATTCTAGGGAATTATTTCTATGATCAAATTCATGGTCATGTGAAACTTCTAGAGTAATGAATGCATAATCCAATTTTGCTAACTAAACCCTAGGTAAGCGAGTTATTTTCTCATGCTATGAACTACATCTGGAAATTATAGACCCAGATATAGTACCAAATGTGCTATATATGGAAAATATAGAACTGTGAGTAACTTTGATGTTAGGCGTCATAGTGCTATAATTCACATTCCCCTTGTCCTCAGGAAAATGTTTAGTTTGGAACGACCAATAATCTTTTTACCATTTTTTTGTGTATGTCAAATTTCAATCTATTGCTTCATTATTGAGTTACAGTATATATAATCATTAAACTATACACTCATCACATACTAATTTTGAGGTCATTGTGAATGTAAACAGACATTAGTATTCAACTAACCTGTGCTCTAGCCATTGCCTCTAATTCCCAAAGAGAAGTCAACCAGGTCATGATGGATATGACCCCCAAAGTAAAAACACCGGCAATTAATCCTCCATGAAAGAATCCAAAAGGAATCCCAAGAAATCCTGTTCCCAGAACAAAGTTGACCATGAAAAAGAAACCAACGAATATATTCACTGTCTTTTCATCTTGGATTTCCTGTTTTCGAGGACAACATGGAAAATTAGGGACGAAAGACCACAAAATCTCTTTCACCTTTGACGCCATATAAATTTGTGATAAGACTTGTGTCACATGACACCCACGTGTAGTCGTGTAGTCGTGTAGTCGTGTACTCTCATAGTACTATATAGCATAGATTGACTAGACTACGTAGTCTATATAATCTATGGTACTAGTCTCGCGGGCCAGCCCCTCTTCTAGCGAAGGGACTGGCCCGCGAGACTATACTCTCATGGCTTGGAGAGGAGTACTATATGATCGTATTTTCTCTCGTTATCTCCTTCTCACAAATACCATTGTAAGTTGCGTGTTGGATGGTCTTGGTGACTATATTGAACAGAGGATAGAAAGAAATGAAACCCAGGATTGGCAAAGAACTAAAAGAATGGCCATCATGGGTTTGTTCTTTGGTCCACTAGATCACTATTGGTATAAACTGCTGGACAAAAGGTTACCAGGTGCTACAGTTCAGATTGCATTAAAGAAAGTCATCATTGATGAGGCTGTACTTGGGATGTCAACTACTGCAATATTTTTTGAAGGCAAGCCACACCTATAAACCAATACGGGTGTTGTCACAGCTAAGTTGTTTGTAGAGCCAATCAGGTTATTACATTTTGTCATGTGACATGTACATGTATTTTAATAGGGTCACATATTGCATCAATGCATTCCCTCGAGTGAACTAGTATGCTAATTCGTAGAGTAGAAGGAACTACTATCCTATCTATGGTTACTTTTACACATTCATATAGCACAGCACAACTGTGCATCAGTCTTAGGTGTAGACTCATATATTTACATATCATACATTATGCCCTCCCATCCTCATATATTTACCTATCATACAGTATGCCCCCCCATCCTCATATATTTACCTATCATACATTATGCCCTCCATCCTCATATATTTACCTATCATACATTATGCCCCCCATCCTCATATATTTACCTATTATACATTATGCCCCCCCCATCCTCATATATTTACCTATCATACATTATGCCTCCCCATCCTCATATATTTACCTATCATACATTATGTCCCCCCATCCTCATATATTTACCTATCATACATTATGTCCCCCCATCCTCATATATTTACCTATCATACATTATGCCCCCCCCCATCCTCATATATTTACCTATCATACATTATGTCCCCATCCTCATATATTTACCTATCATACAGTATGCCCCCCATCCTCATATATTTACCTATCATACATTATGCCAGCCACACCCCATCCTCATATATTTAGTGAATGTACCTATTTTGTTTTCATCCAAATATTAGGAATGTCATTACTAGAAGGGAAAAGTATGAAAGACGCATGGGAAAATACAAAAGAAAAGTTTTGGCCTACTTACAAAGTAAGAATAGAATTATAATTATTATGTTAACTTAAATCAAGATTAATATTGAGAAAAAAGTATCCCTATAATTGCTTTATGATGACTATGTATCAATTATTGCCGAGTGCTAGTGTCTCTACTTTCCTGTGTACTCAAAATCTGGGGCCTGAAGAAGTAATTGTAAGTGCAGTGTAAGTACACTGAAACTGAGTTACTGAAGTACTAGGTTCTAAATTGACTTCCTCATGTCTGAAACTCAACAACTTATTATTAAAGATTCCTGCATCACTTTATACTGTTTCTCTGCTGTATACAACAGTTACTGGTATTAGTTGCAGTTTATATTCTTCCTGCTGGCCTGGTGTGTAGCTTCAGTGTGTGATCTTTTACATGCCACGCACATTAATTGACCGAGCTCCCTGGAATTACGCAACTTCTTAAACTACGTATACAACACACAAGTGACACACATATATATATTTTTAACCTGTAGGAAAGCAGTCAGTCATATGGGATACGTTTTTCTCAATATATATATCTTCTTGTTTCACAATTAAATTTCCCAATTTAATTTATTTACAGTTAACATAATGATTATAATTGATGGCATAGCACATAAATAAACATACGCTCGAGCTACAACAGATGATTCAGCATAGGGAAACTGCTGTTGTAGCTACAATACAGGCCAAAACTTGTATACAATAACTGTAAGAAGAATCGAAAAACAAGTAACTATCATATGTTGTTGGTTTCCAGTCTTCAGCAATGATTATTATTGATTACAAATTAACCCATAGGGATACTTTTGCTTCATATATCTTGTTTTATCCTCATATTTTTGTTGTAGTTATTATATAGATGTGTTCTTTATTTAAACAGATATCATTAACAGTATGGCCTATTGCTCAGGTAAGACATACCTTTTAAGTTTGATTGAGCTTATGACTGTTGTCCCTTGCTACAGCTGGCAAACTTTTATTTACTTCCTCCAGTCTACAGAGTGATTTATATGAATGTGATCAACCTTCTTTGGTGTATATTTCTCTCGTATATGCAACACAAAGTAAGTACAGTAACTGACTTTATTAAGTTTATATGCTATGATGAGAGCTACACTTTAATAAGGTGATAGTCAACTGTGCTTCTAAGTAGTACTATATAGTACTACTTTGTAATGTAATCATAGTAATGTGTGAATTCTCTTTACATTAGCAAGTGATAGCATAGTACCAAGGTGTATTACTGTTAGGCCTGACCATATTATACTCAACTTTTCAGTCATTCTTTTGAGCAATTCCTGCAAAACCTTCCTGTTATTCCTGCATATTTCTCACCCCAGATTAACTGATAGCTATCAATTTTCAAGTCAATATGAATATCAATGCATGCATTATTAATGTACTACAGTATAATTGTAGATTCATGAACAGAGAGGATTTCATCTTCATGCCTTTTTAAACATCATTATTAGAGTAATAACTGAACCTCAATTAATTAAATATAAATTTTTCCAATATAATTCTCAAAGTTTTAATCCACCCATTATTCCCAAAATTATGCTGCATAATGCACTGATATGTAACTACTGTGTAGTACACTCAAAGTACAGTGTACTAGACTTACATTGTACTAGTGTTGTTTTGGTTAACTATAACTATAACTAAAACCCCTTTTAGTAAGTCAGTGTTAACTAAACTATAACTGTTTTATAAGTGTATTGTAATAGCTATAACTAACTAAAATGGAAAATGGCCAATAATGGGCATTTTTAGTTAGTTAACTAAAATGAAAACCCTTTTAATAAGTTCAAAATTGTTTTATTATTAACTATAACTATAACTAAAAGTACCATACTAAAACAACACTACAATGTACCCTGTAGTCAATGGAAGTACAGTGATAGTATGTAAACTTAATAATGTCAGGTACTGTACATTCAAAGTACAGTGTACTTCACTCATAATGTACCCTGTAGTCAATGGAAGTACAGTGATAGTATGTAAACTTTATAAAATCAGGTACTATAATTGTAAATGAATATAGTTGTTTCAGTAAGTGACTTATACTTCTCTTTTTATATTATCAGACAGGTCAACACAACCAATGAGATGACAGATACAAAACTATGTATTTATCATAACATATCTTTCTAGTAACATTATTAATATATTGATCTATTAATGATGAACAAAGCTTCAATGAATATTTTAACACCAGTTTTTCTTGTTTTGGCTGGTCAAGTTACCATTAATTAATACATATTATTCACCAGGGGTAGGAGCTATGTATTTTACACTGTTGCTATTGCACCTGGTCTGCTCCTTCATGTAGCAGTCATTGCATTAGATCATACATTCTAGGCAATATCATTGTTAACAGGTTGTCTATAAATAGTTTGGTTTTGTTACTATTTATAGTAGTGCCTGCTACTTGAAGAAACTTCCTGTCCCCCTTGGGGGGGGGGGAAGTATATTACTTTAAAATTATTTTTAATCCTTAAATGTTCATTATTCAACTAATTTCAACTAAACTTGATATCCAGGAATGGCAACTACTGCTGACACCAAACATATTTATGGCTGCATTATGACCATTTAAATGTAACAGTTTAGCAAAATTATTTGTCAAATGATTGGTTTTTGCATCCATGGTCATATATATGTAAGTACATGATGTTATCGGAGATGTAGAAAGAAAAAAAGAAAGAAAGACACCCAAGGCAATGGAAAAATGAAAATGAGAGTTGCCTCAGGTGGGATTCGAACCCACGACACTCTGTACTCTGGACTGATGCTCAGCTGGCAGGGTCCGAATCAAACATCTCATACGCCTGCATGAATAGGCTAACTTGACACTAGGCATTAGGTGAAGGCCAGGGTAATGAAACCACCAAAGACACCAACACCAAACCTAAGCATATACATGATGTTATCGGAGATGTAGAAAGAATGTACTAGTTGCCATGGTGACAATTTATTATGTATTTTTATTTAAGACAAGTGGAAGGACTTTTAACTTGTAAAATTCCTACTGCATGTACATTTCAATTCAAGTGTAGTTAGTTATCTAACATATCAAAATAATTAATGAATCTAGTTACATAGATGAACAAAAACATACATGCTCCTAATTAAATCATTGTGAATTGTACCAACAGCTAATACTATTTAATTAAGAAGAAGAATAATTATGATGTTATGCGTCAGTGTATTATAGATTATTCATATTCTAAAATTCTGCAAACTCTTTAGGGAATTTCTCAACTCCTGCAATCCTCAAAACTTCTTCTTCGTAATCATCAAAATTGCTAGGATCACCAGCTCCCTTTGTTTTGGGTACAAATGGGGCATCAAGCTGTAGAAATGTAAAACAAATAGGATATTTATAACACATGCATGTGACTAGCCTCAGCTCTTAGAATGGCAGAGAAAAAGTCTGGATTCCAAATGCGCTATATAATTAACATTTTAATTTCCCTGAAACATGCTTATTTTCCAAGCCATTGTGGCTGATTGTTATTTTTCTAAGCCAGAGTGGCTGCTTTAATATTCTCTAACCCATTGTGGCTGTGTACAATGAATTTTATAAGCCATTGTGGCTGCTTGTTTGTCGTGTTTGTTTGTTAATCGTTTCTATGCCTATTGCTAGCATGCTAGACACATGAATCTAGGAAATTAAAAATTGAAAGACTCTCCCCAAACATGTATCTGAGAAATTTAAATTTTGAAGACACCAAAGCTATGGGAAAGACATTCACTATAGAAATGATCCTCGGTATAATTATGTATCTGGGAAATTAAAATACTGCAGTCTCTCTGTTTCATAGTTTAATCAATATGACTAGTTTTAATGAAGCCTCTGTTTCTGTACAGTGCCTTGGTAGATCTTCTGCTTGTTGGAACAGATCTTACCCATGTTATTACTAGTACAATCAATCTGACACCTTTTGGTGACCATGTGGTGTTTCAAACAAACAGTTGAATCCTAGCTAATTTTCTCTGCCATCTTATGAAGTGGCTATCATGTCACTGGATGAAATAATCAGTCCATTGAGAAATACTACAAGTCTGTTCACAACTTAACATTCACAATGACCTCCAAAATTAGGATATGATGAATTTATATGTAATAGGTTACTATTGCAACTCGATAATGAAGCAATGGATTGACATTTGCCATGCACCAAAAAATGGAAAGGATTAATTCATTTAATTACATGTATATGAAAAAAGTGCAGGTAAAAAGATTCTTAGGTCATGGTGAACATAAATGACCTTTGATCAGATCCCTAGATCCTTCCTCTACTATTATTATAAACCATACCCTTTTCTGATATATAGCAATCCAGTCTGTTGATGAAAACCATGTATGACTCTTGATATCATGTACTCCATTCTTTAGATTACCAAATCGTTTTGTCAAATCAACTTGCAATAAATTACGCAACAAATCTTTAAGATCTGCTGTAAATTGAGATGGAAATCGAACCTATAGAACAGACATAATATATCGTAAATTAATGATATTCATAGAGTTTAACAGTTCAGCTAATGCCCTAAACTACCCCTAACGTCCCTAAATCAACCATATAATGATATTCATGAGACTATGATGGCATGTTTGGACATGTATATATAAAAATCAAAGAGGCCAGACATGGGGTACACAGTGTTAGTACTTACGGCAAATACAGGTACTTTTATAGATTAGTTAAGTAAATGTACAATTACACTATTCATAATGACTGAATATATATGCGAAACACTAGCGACAAAAAGACAGACATAGACAGCAACAGACAAATCAACAGAGACAATAAGACAGATGTAGACAGACAGACAGACATAGGAAGATTCAAAATAACAAATCTTTACTAACTTTTCCCGAAACTATTTTCTCATATATCTGGATTGGTTGGTCAGCAAAAAAAGGCGGATATCCAGCAGCCATTTCATAAATGAGTACTCCAAGAGCCCACCAGTCAACTGCTTTGTTGTATCCCTGAATTAATTAAAGTGAACTGTGACAAGATGGTACATATCGTGGCAGCAATAGTGCATACAGTATGGGTCGTTATAATGGTACACCCACACAATAATATTAGTATAATAATACATTTCACTTGTAGATGTTCTGACAATGTGGGTAATACATAAACAGACAGCAATATGATTATAATAAACCTCCACTCCACCTAAGTAGGCGAAGGTTAACAACAGTACTTTCATCTAACCTTTGAAAGAATAATCTCAGGAGCTAAATACTCTGGAGTACCACATAACGTCCATGTCCTTCCTCTAACACGTTTAGCAAAACCAAAATCAGTTACCTTCGCAAGATAGAGAGACAATAGGATTAGTAATAAATCATATAGTGAAATAACATTGATCATCAGTGTTTTTGATAAGCTCATATGGTGCACCATTGGCCCAAAGAGCAGTTAATTATGATTATATTATAAGAGAGTGGCGCAGTTAATTATGATTATATTATAAGAGAATGGCGCAGTTAATTATGATTATATTGTCACTAACAGCTTCAACTCTTAGTTAATTGGCTCAAGATGTATTCCCAATGGCACACAAATTAACCATTGTTGAGCCCATGCTTCAAAACTTATCAAAAACTCTGTTGATCATTTAGTGAAATAATAATATTTCAAGATTACATTAATTCATGTGGACAAAGAAGCAACAAAAATGAATCCATGGTAATTATGTGAGCAGTAGAAAACATTGTTACTAAAGCCAAAATAAAGATAATCTTCAGTACTACACATGTACATGTACATGTAGATGTGTCTAACTCACTACACATGTACATGTACATGTAGATGTGTCTAACTCACTACACATGTACATGTACATGTAGATGTGTGTAACTCACTACACATGTACATGTACATGTAGATGTGTCTAACTAACTACACATGTACATGTACATGTAGATGTGTCTAACTTACTACACATGTACATGTACATGTAGATGTGTCTAACTCACTACACATGTACATGTACATGTAGATGTGTCTAACTCACTTTAACAGAGATTTGTACATGTACATGTAGATGTGTCTAACTCACTTTAACATATCCTTGAGAATCTATTAAAAGATTTTCTGGTTTCAAATCTCTAAATGAAAAAAGTTTTATTATTAAACTACACCATGTGATTAATACACACAGTACTACTGTAGTTAGTAATATTACACCCTCTATATACACAGTCCAGACTTAGTTACATATAATAATCATTATACCTGTATACTATGTCAAGATGATGGAGGTACTCAAAAGCTAAAACAATTTGTGATGCGTAGAATCTTGAGTGAGATTCACTAGAGAAAATATGAAAGAGTTCAGTAAATAAAATATGAATTACTACATGTACAGGTACATGTATGAAATAGAGAATATAATTAGGAAGAATCCTCCTAATGGTGTTATGTTAGCAATGAAGTCCACAGAAAAACAGACACTCTCTTTCCAGGAAACAACACAACTAGTCCCAGTTTGATGGGCACTCTTTTTGTTTTTAAAGGAGATTGCATGGCTTAGTGGTTAGAGCTTGAGCTTCCTGATCGAATGGTCAGTGGTTTGAGTTCGGCTGCAGTTGTGTTGTTTCCTGGAAAGAGAGTGTCTGTTATTCTGTGGACTTCATTGCTAATATAACACCGTTAGGAGGGTTCTTCCTAATTAACTTCTCTAAATTTAGTCGTCATTCTTCAAGATAATGATCTAAAAAGATTGTTGATATAAAGCTAGGTCGTTCATATTCCCAGTGACTTCAGAAAAACATAACTTTAGTTTGGAATAACCAACAATCTATTTTCATATAATTGTCCTTCCTGTTCTTTTTTGTGTATATCAAATTTTAATCCATTGTTTCATTATTGAGGTACAGTATAATCATGTATTAATCTTATGATATTAAACTATACACTATAATTTATATTATAAGGTCATCATGAATGTGAACAGATTTTATAGCACTGAGCTACAGCTGTTGTTATGTCACAACAGATCAAACACTTACTGTTACTTAACTATTGGATGTTATCAAAACTAACCCACAGTAATACAAACATACACAGCCTTTCTTCCACAATGTACATAATACATAACGAAATTACCATAGCAACCACATTTTTCACCTTTTAAACTAGTTAAATTTGAGGTATTATGGTAAGTGATAATCTCTTCAGCTTTGCTTTAAGATTCATCCTTATCCCCTTCATTGTAATATATTATACTAGTATGTATAAACAAACACACACAGTGTATCAATTTCATCTAGTCCTGATTGGTCTACCAAATCACCTGATATTCCTGATTCATCTCATATACATACAGACATGGGGCCAGGGGTGTGGAAACATTGAGCCAACTGCCGGACATTTTGGCCTATTTTTGCCACTCTTGTCCTGCTCCCCATATACTTTGTATACAGTTCAGTTTCATTTTACCGGACATTTACTAGATTTATCGGACAATGTCCTGCATGACTGGCTGTTTCCACACCCCTGCATGGGGCTAGCAATTACTGAAGTGCTTCAAACACAACTTTAAGCACTTGTAAGTACAAGCACATGATTGAAACTTGAAAGCACTTCCGAGCACTTCCAAGCACTCCTAAAAATGTGTTTTGCACAAGCACTCAATTGCCTCATGTCTGCTGATATTCCAAAGTCCTAATGAAATAATATAATATCATTTGGTGATAATTGAAAATAGAAGATTACACACTGGAGTGCATAATGGTAGATCAATCTGGTTTAGACCAATCAAGAGTAGACGAAATAGAAGTAGACAAAAAAGGATGTTACCAATGTATGTACAAGTAATTGAAGACTCTCTCTCTCTAGCTCTCCCTCCCTCTCTCCCCCATCTCTCCCTCTCACCTAAATCGACCGATTCTTCTCAAATGTGAGAACATTTCACCACCTGATATAAATTCCAACACCATATACACATTTGAATTATCCTGTAGTCATGACAATAAAGATTTTTGTAGATCATGTATATATATATAAATTTGAAAAGAACACTTTCCCCACAAAATAATGTTGATCAAACGCTTACCTTCGATCGCTCGTCATTCCCCCACATTGTACAGGAAGTCAATGAAATTCGCTATCCTAGAAGCTTTATATATAATACATGTAGCTCTTCATTGACTTTCTGTACAGTAAGGCAGAATGGAGAGAGATTAAAAGTAAGGGTTTGATTAAAATGATTTTGCAAGAGTGTCCCTTTTCAAAAATTACAATGAAGGTCACATATGTTCTACATCACTCTCAATTAATTTGCAAGTCAAATTATTATTAATAATCAAAAATTCAAACATTCAAACATTCAAACATTCAAACATTCATTCAATTGTATAATATCTGCAATAAAATTGAGTATATTATGTACATGTGTAGAACCAATACAAGTAACTTCCATTTATGACGAAATAAAATGGCAGTGCCAAACATGTTCTTCCATGTGTATAATAGAGTAGGGTGAGTTTAATTTATATGATTATTACATTAGCATGCTTGCATACAAGTGTAGAGGGGGGTTCCAGAGTGGGAAATAACAGTGCTCCAGTGCTCATTTGAGCACCAAAATTAGCTTAAAGAGCACCAGATTTTGACGTAACAATGTATGCTAGTTGTACCAGATGTTGTAGGTTTATTTCCCGCCCTGGGGGGTTCCCCCCTAGATTTAAGAGCAAACTTACTTCAACATGCAACAACATCTCAGCTACAAGCCTTCTAAAGCAACCTTGGAGGGGTTAAATTAAAACATTTCCCAAGGGAGCATGCCCCCAAGACTTCCCGAGATGCTATGCATCAATTGTTTCCAGCCCCTTACAAAAAATCATGTTTTGATTTGTTCATGAACATAGTTTTTGATATGTTTTGAAGCATGGGCCAAATTGGCTCAACAATGGTTAGTGTGTGTGTCATTAGGAATACCAATTAACACAGAATTAATGCTGTCAGTGACAATAGGTACGGTGTGGTGTAGTGTGGTGTGGTGTTGTATGGTGTGGTGTAGTGTGCTGTGGTGTGGTGTAGTGTAGTGTGCTGTGGTGTGGTGTGCTGTGTGTGGTGTGGTGTAGTGTGGTATGGTGTGGTGTAGTGTAGTGTGGTGTGGTGTAGTGTAGTGTAGTGTGGTGTGGTGTGATATGGTGTGGTGTAGTGTAGTGTGGTGTAGTGTAGTGTAGTGTGGTGTGGTGTGGTGTAGTGTAGTGTGGTGTGGTGTGGTGTGGTGTGGTGTAGTGTGGTATGGTGTGGTGTAGTGTAGTGTGGTGTAGTGTGGTGTAGTGTGGTGTACTGTGATATGGTGGGAACTGACCTTGAAATAATATTCCAACTTCACGACAAAAGGGAAGTTAATGGAAGCCAAAATCTTCTTTTCATTAAGTGTATGTTCAACTTGCTTTAGTTTTACAACCTAATAATTAAATATATTCAATTAATTATCATTTCCCTCCTCAGAAAAGTTACATACATACCATATTTAGATTATGTTTATATCACACAGTAAAGAAAGCTACATATTACGTGGGGCTTGGTAAAGTATAAATACATGAAACAAGATTGAAAGTGATTATAAGGATAGTCCTGTGGAACTTAAAATCAACTACTCTACATGTACATGTAGCTGAAAAACTCTGCAACATTTCTAAAAGATAAGGAAACCAAAGCAACAAAACTATCATAGGGTTTCAAACATGTGAGAAAGAACCTTCTTAGCAAATCAGGGAATATTGTAGAGGAGAAGCACTGGGACTCCAGGGAATATTGTAGAGGAGAAGCACTGGGACTCCAGGGAATATTGTAGAGAGGAGAAGCACTGGGACTCTAGGGAATACTGTAGAGAAGAGAAGCACTGGGACTCTAGGAAATACTATAGAGAAGGAAGCACTGGGACTCTAGGAAATACTATAGAGAAGAGAAGCACTGGGACTCTAGGGAATACTGTAGAGAGGAGAAGCACTGGGACTCTAGGGAATACTGTAGAGAAGAGAAGCACTGGGACTCTAGGGAATACTGTAGAGAAGAGAAGCACTGGGACTCTAGGGAATACTGTAGAGACGAGAAGCACTGGGACTCTAGGGAATACTGTAGAGACGAGAACCATGATCCCAAGGGAATACTGTAGAGTGGAAAAGCACTGGAATGAGACCCCAGGAAATACTGTAGAGTATAAAAGTGCTGGGACTACAGCTACTCTACTTCTTTTGGTATTAGAACCAAAATTAATTTATACAATAAACCAATTTTAGTTCTAGTACAAATATAAAACTAGAGAAATAAAATTAACAATAATAATAATATTGGTGGAATTTATTTTGATGGTGTTTTAATCTATCTAACAGACTGCCAAATTAAATTCACTACTAAGCATTCCTGCTACATGTATATGGTAGTATTGTACCACTGTCCATTCAACTAATAAATTATATTTTAACAATCATTATAAAATACTAGTACCTTTTGTTTATCCAGTATTTTCATTGCATGGTGAGTATGAGATACTTTATGTTGTACTAACATCACTCTTCCAAACGAACCTGTACCTAGAGTTTTGATACGTTCAAAATCATCCAATTTACCTACACTCTGTGTATATGTGTGTAAATGTGAATGAATGTGTGTGTTTGTGTGTGTACATGTATGTATGTACAATTGTACATGTATATTTGTGTTTGTGTGTGTGTGTGTGTGTATGTGTGTAAGTGTGTGTGTGTGTGTGTGTGTGTGTGTGTGTGTGTGTGTGTGTGTGTGTGTGTGTGTGTGTGTGTGTGTGTGTGTGTATTTGAGTGTGTACATGTATATGTGTGTGTGTGAGTGTACATGTGTGTGTTTGTAGGAGGGGAGGGGGAGAGAGGAATGTTCAATAAAAGTTGTAACTTATAGTGCCTATATACAAGTTGCCATAGTAACCTGTTAATATGGAGATTACAATTAAAATATTATTGTTCTAAGTCACTTGGATTTGTAAGGACAATGTGCATCAGTGTTTTTGATAAGCTCATATGACGCACCATTGGCCCAAAGAGCTTCTTATTTGGCACTGCACAGTTCTTTCTTTGGGCCAGTGGCGCAGTTAATTAGGATTATATTGTCACTAACAGCATTAATTCTTTGTTAATTGGCTCAAGATGTATTCTCAATGGCGCACACACTAACCATTATTGAGCCAATTTGGCCCAAGCTTCAAAACTTATCAAAAACTCTGATGTGCATGTACATGTATAAATTATTACAACATATGCATCTCTAATGTAATACAATTAGGTGTTTGAGACAAAAGAAACCTTACACAACCCAGTTAATTAAACTAGTTGCTATGGAAACATACTTGTAGCTTTGCAAATGTACTAATTAATTACTATATTAGATTTTAGTCAATAGTAATAGTACATATACTATGTTTACTAAGTTACACAATCAGATTAAACAATTACATATGAATGCAATTATGTACATGTATGTACATGTACATACATTATATGTACATGTACATACATGTACATATATAGCACATTCACAATTGGGTTTCATGTTGGCTCCCAAATTCATACACAAAAAGCCCAAGAAAAATGCTAACATAATATAATAATTATATATATATATATATATATATATATATATATACATGTACTATACTCATGCAACCCTAAAGACTATTTTGAACATATACTATTTTAAAAATTGAAATGTAAAATGGAAGTACGCAAGTAGTTTAAACAATGGCACAATAATTTCTATGTGACCAAAGATGGATGAGAAAATCACTAATAATCAAATAAGGAACACAACTTCAGGAAAAACAACTGCTCCACCTAGACACCAATTTGAAATGTCATTCATGATCACTTTGTCCTCACAAAAGTGTTTATTACTATAGTTAACAATGACCAAAAATTGTTTTCCATTTTCTTATAATAATTATAAGAAAATGGAAAACAATTATTATGCTTCACATTCTTTTTTATACATGCCAAACTTCAATCCATTGCTTCATTATCAAGTTACAAGATGTAGTAGCCTTATGACGACATAACGAGGAAAAATATACATCAATAAACACAGTCCACCATACAGTACAGTAATTACTCAGTAGTTTCGTATCTGAACTACAATAGTTCAACAATAGTTTAACATTAATTACTGTACATGTCAATTGAACACCACAGTAGTGAGACAGTAATTACTATACTATACTAACAATACCAATCACTTGTTAATGTATGGTGACTTATAATAAAATCACCATACAGTACAGTAATTACTCATTTCCACACTACAGTAGTTCAATAGTAGTTTTAACAGTAATTACTGTACATGTTAATTGAATACCACAGTAGTACATACAAAGCAAGTCATCATATCGTAATTTTGAGGTCATCGTGAATGTGAATAAACTTTAGTAATTTCGTATATAAACATTTAAAGGTGAAGGTTTGATTATTTCACAAGTTGACAGATTATCTCATCCCTATGGTAACATTTTGTAACCTAATACAGAAATGTATAATATATCATGATAATACCTATCACAACAGTGTATCATATCAACACCTGGTCTGAAATCAGGATAGCATATCAATTAGACTGACAAATTAGTGAACTATTATTACAACATACATATTGTTAACCCAACTAACAGTCATTCAAGTGTTGTTTCATTAAGGATGGATCCAAGGTTTCTTTCAAAGGGATTTGGAAGTTCTAACCCCTTCAATTGGAACCATTTCATTGAGAGCCTAAGAACTCTTTATTAAACAAATAATTACCCTATCTGACATTCTTTGGATTAATTGCTATACTTTTAATTATGTGGAGACCACACCCATTAAATTAAAATGATTACTAAATTTAGACCCTTCGTTTGGGGACCACACTGTCAGTCTGTTACTAGGTCTATGAAAAGACAATACAAACTCTATGATGAAGGAAATAGCATAGTAAGACAGTAGAGACCAATATAATTATGGTTACCTTAATAAATTGAGTGTATACTTGATTTGGTAAATTTTAAACATTTAAATTAATAATAACAAAATAAATAGGCTAATAATTAATAATTAGATGTAGTATTTTACGAATTTTCCGATACACCAATAATCAGGGGGAATCAACTGGAATACACGGCACCGAAAGTAGGCGTGGCAATGGTTTAATTTGATACAGATTAAAACCCTATGATAAGAGACCCTAGGACCAAGGAGTGTGTCCTATGAATTTTACTGAGGTGCCGTGTATTCCAGTTGACCTATCAGGAGTGTGGAAACATTGAGCACACTACCAGACATTTTGACCTACATGTATTTTCATCACTCTTGTCCTGCTCCCCATATACTTACAGTTTAGTTTCAATTTACCAGACATTCACTAGATTTATCGAACAATGTCCTGCATGACTGGCTGTTTCCACACCACTGCTGATAGTGACTTCAGATATCTACCAATAGTTGATACCAATCCAATATTACATGTAGTATCTGATTATTTCAAACAGATTCTCAATACTTATGGGTATTGAAAAAGTTTAAAAGTATAATTTTTGCAATGTCTTTCAGCTACAAAAGCTACTAGTTGCAGTTTCTATAACCTATTTTTCTTCCTACTGATCTGTAGATCGCAGTCAAGACCACACTCTTATAGATGCCATACTAATTAACTAAGCTCTCCAAATGACATAATTTCTAAACTATGTATACAACACTTAGGCAATTACAGATGGGGGGAAGGACACTGTAGACTATAAAAACTGATAAAGACATTTACTTGTATCAATGAACATATATACATGTACTCTTAGGAACACTATTTTTGGAGCTCACAAATACACTGTAGTCCTGGAGGGACCTTCTTTGTTGAACACTATATTTTTCCATTATAATGTACATTAGAGCCTCAATCCTCAATCAGAGTTTTTGATGTTTTGAAGCATGAGCCAAATTGGTTCAACAATGGTTAGTGTGTGCACCATTTTGAGCCAATTAAGAGTTAATGTTGTTAGTGACAATATAATCATAATTAACTGCATCACTGGCCCAAAGAGAGAAGTATACAGTGGCAAATAAGAGGCTGTTTGGGCCAATGGTGTGCCATATGAGCTTATCAAAAACACTGGCCTGAATGAATGTTGTAATATTCATTCATGTATACTGATGTTCATATGTAAATTTTGACATTGCAACATTTGAATGGGCGTGGCATTGCTAATGAGCTGTTGATGGATTGCTGCAACTGGAAAATATTCAAATTGAAATACCTACATTTGTTTGTGCCCTAATTACATGTATGCATGCTAGCTGCACAGTGATCATAGTATAGCTTATACTTATTTCCCAATCTGCTTACATTCATTACAGGAAGTAGTGTACTTATTACAGTATTGGTTATCGTACAGTATAGCTTATACTTAATTCCCAATCTGCTTACATTCATTACAGGAAGTAGTGTACTTATTACAGTATTGGTTACCGTACAGTATAGCTTATCTTAATTCCCAATCTGCTTACATTCATTACAGGAAGTAGTGTACTTATTACAGTATTGGTTATCGTACAGTATAGCTTATACTTAATTCCCAATCTGCTTACATTCATTACAGGAAGTAGTGTACTTATTACAGTATTGGTTATCGTACAGTATAGCTTATACTTATTTCCCAATCTGCTTACATTCATTACAGGAAGTAGTGTACTCATTACAGTATTGGTTACTTCACCAATAAACAAGCCTGATACCAAATACAATCATAATAATGAATTATTATTAACACATAGTTATTAATGATACTCACCGCTGGAGGTGATTCCCACGCAACCTGAAAGTCAGTTTTTGCCTTCGATAAGAAAGCTTGGACTGAATTGGATAAATAATAATAAATATAATAATAAGTTAATTCTGATGATACGAGGGTAAATAGGAAAGCGAAAAGCTGGCAGTCGATGGAGATCAAACCTAGAGTCACCGGTACAATGGTTGGTATCGTCTGGTTATCATACCACTAGTGGATAAAGCCTGTGGACCTGGGTTTGATCAAAAACAACTACCAGTTTTTTAAAATTTTCCTGAATATCTGGGTACGACACTACAACTACATACATGTACGTGTCACAAGTACTTATTACAGTTTATTATCTTTGTGTAATCAATATTAATATTAATTGCACATTCTTGTAATTAAATATCATTACTCATGGTAAATGGAATGAGACCTTAATATAATTATATCATAAATAGGTTGACATTTTATGACTTATCATTTGTTTCAAAAGACTGTGAATATTTGTTCAGTACCAGATACAAAATTTGATTTGATTGGTTGATGGCATGCATGTCTACACAATACCGTAACCTAGCAACAGTGTAGGAATGGAAATCAATAAATGATTAATGATATGGTAAGTGAATGTGATGGATTAGCACATCTGTTCACCACATCACCCCTGACACTATGACTGAAAGGTGTATACTACTTTTAAAAAGCATGCTGATATAGTCTCACGTAGCCAGACCCATCCCACTGTAAATGAGTGGAAGGGTCTGGTAAAAACCTATACACCAACTTCTCCAAATAGAACGTACCAATCAGGAATGGATACATCGCTGCGTTTTTTTTGTCATCCAGCGTAGTATATATTATCATGGTAAGTTTTCACGTTGATGAAGTAAACATATAGTTAATCATGACTTATCAGCTTGCAGGAGGGGGGATATAACACCCTGTTCAGTTTTATTACACTTGTTGATGTATAGCAGATCCCTTACCTGCAGCGGAATGGGTGTGGCTATGCGAGACTACTGATAATAATTAAAAAGGCAATTACATATTTAATATGTAAACTGTACTAAAAAATGCAACCTAGTACTAGTACATTATATCAGTTACATCAACTCGCATTTATATATATATATATATATATATATTTATATATATATATATATACCAGACTGGGAGTGCATCTCATATAATATTAGTTAACATAGAACTTATGCTAAATGGACATTAAGTATGAAAATCTAAACTAATATATAGTATGTAAACATTTATAAAAGGGAAACAGTCTAATTTGACCTTTATAACCAGCTGTAATTACTAGTATCCTGCAAGAAGCAATAAATATATTTCCAATGTAGTTAAAACAAAAAAAACAACAGAATATGGCTATCGCCTTCTTGGAGCTCACCTACGTCTGAATCTCGCTTTCCTGGTGCGTTTCCCATTTCAGCTTGTCTTGTGGAGCAACCCCTGATAGAGAACAGAGCAGGCGGGTCGTGAGGGATATACCGAAAACCTCATGAATATTGTTTTTATTCGTACAGCAAAAAAAAAACACTTTAATTATAAAGGGGTAGGGCTGATAAACTAATTACAAAAAGAGGTGGGGCTCAAACATGTCTGGAAAGCTTGTTGCTGTTTCTGAAGTATGTAGCTTTATAAAGCGGTGTTTGATTGCAGTTGGTACCCCAGGGTCTCATGCAGCATCTTTAGCTGAAGTTTTAGTGCTTGCAGACTATAGAGGACACTTCAGTCATGGTCTAAATCGATTAGGTAAGCATCTCTGTGGCATTTGTTTCTTATATATGGACTTCAGCTTTTTTGCAGAAATGTATGTTAATGAGATATCAAATGGCCAGTGTGATCCACATGCAACTCCCAGACTGCTAAAGGAGTCTCCAGGGACTGCTTTTGTAGATGGACAAAATGGAATAGGAACTGTAAGATGGTCACGAATAGTTTAATGAATGTATATATATATATAGAATTATATATATTATATGTATCGAGGAGTTATATGTTTGTCATATTAATTGCTATGAATATAATTATAAACTACCATATTTGAGGGCAGCTCTATTGGCTAGCTATAGTTTTGTTTTAGTTTGTTAAAAATGACTAGTTATAGTTATAGTGTGCCTGGTGTCATAAACGTTAACTAGAATAATATTAGGCTTCTACTAAAAGGGTTTTAGTTTTTGTTAACTAACTAAAAGTGCCCAATTTGCCCAATTTTCATTTTAGTTAGTTATAATTATTACAGTAGACCTGTAATTTAGTTATAGTTTCATTAATTAGAAGTCAAAATGCCTTACTAAAAGCGTTTTTAGTTATTGTTATAATAAAATAAAACAACATTAGTTAGCTACTACTATAATTTGGCTGTTTGGCAAATGATTAAATCATGGTTCTTATAAGGATATTATAATAATTATACTGTAAAATGAAGATACATGTAGATTTGTTGTAGACTTGCTATAGACTCCAAAGATTGATACACTCTCATACTGCCCTCCAGTATGGCCGCTCTGATCCAAATGTATAGTGGAATAATATTGACATCATACAAGGCCTCTATTCACTGAGTAATAGCAATTAAGTTATTACAAGAATGATTTCCTACTATATGTTCATCCCATCTATTCATCTAATCAAGTGCAACATCTATAATACATAGCACCTCAAATAAACATTATTATCTTCCTAGTGGCTTTCCGTATGCCAGATACATTCTAGACAGTGTAGTCTAGATTATTTCAGTTAACTATAACCATAACTAAAACCCATTTTAGTATGGCACTGTAACAACTAAAATAGAAATTGTCCAATAATGGCACTTTTAGTTAGATAACTAAAACTAAACCCTTTTAGGAAGCCTAATATTATTTTAGTTAATTAACTATAACTAAACTGTGAGAAACTTGACATACAACTAAATGTGGTCATTATTGTCATACTAAAACAACACTAGCACTATAGTCTGTTCACATTCACGATGTCTTCAAAATTATGATGTGATGACTTTATAAAATTATGTAATATAGTGTATAGTTTAATGTCATAAGGTTAATACATGATTATATTGTAACTTAATAATGGAGCAATGGATTGAAATTTGACATAAAAGAAAGAACAAGAAGGACTATTATATGAAAATGGTGCAGGTAAAAAGATTGTTGGACACACTAAAATTATGAACATTTTTCTGAGGTCATGGTGAATGTGAATGACCTTTAGTGTGGTGTGTAGTTTTGTATATATAATACACAACCAAAGTATCTTCCTGCAGTATGAATATCCACTGATTATTATTTTAGAGAATTTAGTACCTATAATAATATATAAACAGGTTATTGGTTCTTACTGTATGGATCTGGCTATCGAGAAAGCTAAACAAACAGGAATTGCTTGGGTCACTTGCACAGGTAACACTCCATTGTTCATGCAAGTAACATGTATCTATGATTTTCTTTATTGTTTAGGATCTAATCACTATGGTATTGCTGGTTTTTATGCCCTCAGAGCAGTAAAACAAGGATTAATAGTATGACAATGTATATAATCTACCGGTATATGGCCTAATTTTGAAAAGGAACACTTTCTCGCAAAATAATTCTGATGTAATGCTTACCTTTAATCACTTATCATTCTGCCATTTTGTACAGGAAGATAATTACGTTAGCATCTAAGAAACTTAATAATAGTTCTTACTAGATACCAAATTTCAAATGCCAGAATGATGAGCAATTAAATTTAAGAATTTGATCAAAATAATTTTGTGGGAAAATGTCCCTTTTGGCCACATACATTAATAGAATAATAAAAAACATTTTAAAAATGAAAGAGTATGTAGGGATATACATCAAAACCGAAAAAGAACAGGAACAAGGTGGCTTTGGCAACAAAATTAAATACCACTTCCACATTAAACACCACTTCAACCGTACATAAGTATCGCTTTTTTGTGTTTTGCCTGTACTCTAGCTATATATACTTATGTAGGGTTGTTATGTGGAAGTGGTATTTAATTTTGGTGCCAAAGCCATCATAAAATTATTAATATGATGAATAATTTATTCAAAGTGTGTACATGTTCATTTTCTCCTTTTTTAGCCATACAAGTGCAGCAGTACAGTTATAAGTAATTCTCATAGCAGGTTTTTTTAAAACGTTAACAACACAATAGAATATTCCTTAGAAAAGAATGTTTTGCAGCTAATGAAGGACTTGGGCCAAAACCTTTTGAATATTCTATTATATATATTAATGTTCAAATAAACCTGTGATGAATACTGAAACACAATAACTGACCTATATGGAGGTTCTACAGTACTGTTCACTTTTAAATGTATCAATGCATAAAATACTTTAAATAATGATGTATAGACAGGCTTTCATTTGGAAAATTCATTGAGGGTGAGTAAAACGTGAATTTGAAAGACTTTGGGGAGGTGGCATACAGGGTTATCGTAGTGTGCATATTGGCAAAAAGTTCAAAGCTAAACAGACAGGAATTGCTCTCCTCCCTAAATGAAACCTTGATGGTATAAGTTTCATCATAATTGGATCTTTTATCACAGGGAATGTCTTTTACCAATACTTCACCTCTAGTGGTACCAACAAGATCAAAACAGGTATTATAGTCTAGATAACTATTCTCAATTCCAAGGGATGGGCAATTATGAAAATATGAGTCAATGATTTTTGTTTTTTTGCATATCATGATAATTGCGATTATTAGTTACTTTGTAGATTTCATTCAACAATCAATTTGTCAAGTAAGTAGTGTTTAAAAACTGATTTAGATGTGATAGTACTGACAACCTGAATTTATGGTGCTCTAATTATTTTTGTGATCACAATATCCTTATTTAGACGATACGATTATCACAGGAAATTTTAATCACAGCTATCATGATAATTTAAATATTGCCCCTCCCTAACATAAAACCAGTTGGCTATTTATTATAGATTTTTGAAAAGATGAAAGGGAATTTTAATTGAATATCTTTTTTTATGCACTTGCAACAGTATTCTTTAGGAACTAATCCTATAGCATTTGGAGCTCCTGGGAAAGAAGACGATTATTATATGTTAGACATGGCTACCTCTGCAGTAGCTTTAGGGAAGGTGGGTTACTATACTATACTGTTAAAGTACTTAGTATTGGCCTGTACAATAACAACAACAAAGTGACGATACTTACAAAATACTAGTGATGTGCGATACGTATCGATATATCGAAATATCGATATTTTTGTTGAATATCGTGATACAATATTAGGTTTTGGGTGTATCTATACACTGGAATGGACAGTTTAGTAAACATGGTTTTTCTATTTTGTCCAATTTGATACCTAAAAGTAATTAGAAGAAGCTAGTGTGCATAACTTTCATTGATTTCTTTTACCATTTCTTGACAAATACATCCGAATAGGACATTTATTTACATTTTATAAGTGTTTCAATATTATTTCAAATATCGTGATACTGTATCATATCATGATATGTTTGGCAGCGATATGCAATACTATTATTTAGTTGTATCGCACATCCCTACAAAATACATTTCTGAAAGATCAAAACCTTATGATTGGCAAAGTCACAGAGAAACATCCAACTCTAAACATCCAGATGGATATGATGACTGGTCATCTGAGGGATGTGAGATTGACGAAAATTATAATGATAGTGAAAATGTAGTCACATGTTTCTGTAATCATTTGACTAGTTTCTGTATGCTCCTGGTTACCTAAAAAAACAATCAGTATTTCTTGCAGTTTTTTCCCTATATTCTCAGGATGTATCACCAGGCTATTTAATGTTTATTCAGAGAACATATCACTTTAGTAATGTACATCATCTCACCTATGATAGAAAAACAATTAGACAATATGGTAATTCTGGATGTATTAATTATATAGTCGGATGCTCTTCACAGCTTTGCTGCTCATAAGCATTTGAAAACACCTCCTGAGATATCAATGTAAATTAAAATATTAATATACGAATATTCTTATCATGATTATTATTATTTGTATGGTATTGCATGTTAATGATAATTGTATCATGATATATGTTTAGTGTTGTACTATTCTTGTTGTTTATGTTTAACAGGTGGAAATGCAACATAGAAAACATGAACCTCTACCAGCTGGTTGGGCAGTGGATTCTTCAGGCAAAGTATGTGATTGTGATTGTGCATAGCCTATTGCATATCTGTTCACATTTATGATGACCTCAAAATTAGAGTATGGTGATTTTATATGTTACTGTATAGTTTAAGGTTAATATATGGTTATACTGTAACTCAATAATGAAGCTATGGATTGAAATTTGATATACACGAGAAATAACAGGAAGGATAATTGTATTAAAATGGTGAAGGTAAAACGATTGTTGGTTATTGCAAACTGAGATTATGAACAGTTTTCTGAGGTCATGGAGAATGTGAATGACCTTTAGTACCCAAACTGTTAATATTAGCTATGGAGAAAAGATGCTTCCCAATATGGGGCACTACAGTGGCTTAGATAGCAGAGCAATGGCCTAGCAAGCTAGAATAGTGGGTTGACTCCCACCTGGGAATGTAACATTTTCTGCTTGTATGTGTTTACAATATAATGTATATGTTGGGGGGAGGGAGTGTTGCCACAGGCCTAATAATTCAACCTACGTACAGAGTAACATTTCAACCTAAGGAGGACCACAATGTACATGTACGCTTTAACCTAAGAATTATTTATTAAAAGGATCCCATTACTAGGCCAAAAGCAACTAATTATGATGGAAATCGATACTTCAGTATCTTCACTCAAACAAATCTATCTTACTTTGTTTTTTTGGGGTGTTGTCATAATTTCATTTCTAATTTTGTCTGCTAGGAGACAAATGATGCTTCAGATGTTATTGAACATAATGGAGGATTGATGCCAGTCGGAGGAACAGAACTCACATGTAAGTGCATGAGAAGTGATGCACCGATAAGAGATTTTACTGATATTTCAATTTATGCACCTTGGCCCTGTGAACCTGAGTGTATAAATTAGTGTTGTTTTAGTTGACAATAGCAACCTCTTTTAGTTATAGTTTTAGTATGCCTGGTTTCTCAAACGTTTAGTTTAGTTATAGTTTAATTAGGTAAAAGTATTTTAGAAGGGATTTAGTTTTAGTTAACTAACTAAAAGTGCCCATTATTGGCCAATTTTCATTTTAGTTAGTTATAGTTATTACAGTAGACCTGTAATTTAGTTATAGTTTAGTTAAGTAAAAGTCATAATGCCTTACTAAAAGGGATTTTAGTAATAGTTATAGTTAACTGCCACTAGTATAAATCACACAGCAATTTCAACATCTATACTAATTATAATTTCCATCATGTTTAGCTGGTTACAAGGGATACGGGCTAAGTATGATGGTGGAAACTATGTGTGGGATTCTTAGTGGAGGTCCTTTTGCACACCATATGAGAAAGTGGCAGACTCCTGATCCTAATACTAAGGCAAATCTTGTGAGTTAAAAAAATATCAGTATTTGTAAATTAACCATTTTGAAGAAAATTTTCAATATAATGCTTGCATTAAAATGCTCACTGTTCAGTCATTTTGACTAAATTTCATTGGATTTCTGTACAAAATGACTGAATATTAAGTTTTTAAATGGAATTGTTTAATTTAACATTGCTTCCTCTAGATTAGTGAATTATACAAAAATCAAAACCTCTTTTAGTAGGTATTGTGACGTTAGTTAACTAAACTATAACTAAAACCCCTTTTAGTAAGGTATTGTGACGTTAGTTAACTAAACTATAACTAAAACCCCTTTTAGTAAGGTATTGTGACGTTAGTTAACTAAACTATAACTAAAACCCCTTTTAGTTAGTAAGGTATTGTGACGTTAGTTAACTAAACTATAACTAAAACCCCTTTTAGTAAGGTATTGTGACGTTAGTTAACTAAACTATAACTAAAACCCCTTTTAGTAAGGTATTGTGACGTTAGTTAACTAAACTATAACTAAATTACAAGTCTATTGCAATAACTATAACTAACTAAAATGAAAAATGTCCAACAATGGGCATTTTAGTTAGTTAACTAAAACTAAAACCCTTTTAGTAAGCCTAATATTACCAAACTATAACTAAACTGAAATAGTATTGTGACGTTAGTTAACCAAATTACAAGTCTATTGCAACTAACTAAAATGAAAAATGTCCAACAATGGGCACTTTTAGTTAGTTAACTAAAACTAAAACCCTTTTAGTAAGCCTAATATTACCAAACTATAACTAAACTGAAATAGTCATACTATAACTATAACTATAAGTGGTCATTATTATCATACTAAAACAACACTACTCCAAGTGTTAGATATCCGCAGATAGATACAGTGGCATATAGTTAAACCATGCACATACAGTTCACTCAAGCATCCACACTGAACATATTGTGTTGCATTTTGAGCACGTGGTCATTGAGGAGACCAATGGGCACAGCTATCAATGTGTGAAAAATGTATATCGAGACTACATAGTTTATAACAATTATAAACAGACAAGTGATTATCATCAGAGTAGTGAGCCCAAGAGCAAGCTAGAATTGCATTGAATAAATAAGAGAATACAATTACCATCTATTGATGTGGCATTCAAGCAAGCAAGCAAGCAAGCAAGATCAAAGAGACCTGGCTAAGGTGAGGCTTGCTCAGGCTAACTCCAATAATATAAATCGCATGCTCCCAAGAACACATTGTCAGTTGGATGAAAAACAAATATTTACAAATTTATCTGAACTTTTAAGTAATTTTGAAGTGATGTTAATTATATTTTGTTACAGGGTCAAACCTTTTTAGCTTTGGATCCTAACTGTTTCGCTGCTGGTTTTGAGGACCACATGCAAACCTTTATGGATGAAATGAGGCAACTGGATCCTGTGAGTTATTACAGTATACTATTATATTATATTGGATTCATATAGCGGAGAGGGATTCTGACTTGAGTTTCTCTGCCAATATTTCAGACTAAACTTATTTCAACGTGCAACAACATCTCAGCTACAAGCTTTCTGGGCCCCCAGGAGCCACCAGAAGCAACTTCAGAGGGCCTAAATTATTAAAGCATATCCCCACACCCCACAAACTTCTGAACGCCAGCAAGTGGTATATACACCAACTAAACATGATGAGGTGTACATAGAAAATATACATTCACCTAACCGCAACAAACAGTTGCCATGGTACCATAAATGATAATATACTGTGTATAATCATAGGGTCGGTCTTGTGGGCCATAAAAACTGCCATTCCATTAATGACAGTGATAATGAATTTCAGAGCATGATATAGTAAAACGTTAGCCAGATGTCTTTCATCAGGGTATCAAACATAAAACAAACATACTAGTGATGTACCGATAAGAGATTTTACCGATATTCCGATAAACCGATAATTACATTAGATATGTACCGATAACTGATACTGATCCAATATTATATCTACCTTCTGGTTTCTGATTCTTTCAACAAAAAAGAGCATTTTCTCAATAATTCTGAGTATCATAAAAGCAATTAATGATGCTATGATCACAAGAAATGACATTACAATATCAGTTTACATCTTTCAGAAATAACCGATACCAATAATAAAAATAATGGCGCTGATAATGACAATAAAACATTCATATATTTGTAATTCTCTTGATAGACTGATGAAACAAAGCCCGTTAAAGTAGCTGGAGATTTGTCAAGGTCTCGTATGGAGAAAGTAGATGAGAAGGGAGGTATAACTTATCATGAGAATCTGGTTGCTTCTTTGGTGAGTGTTCTAGTTTCCCATAGTAGAGGAAACAGGGTCACTAATTGAAGCGAACCTGAGCTAGCCCCACACTGGGGAGTTGGGTGGGAAATCACTCTATATATATATGTATATATATGTGCGTATATGTATATTATATGTATGTATGTATATATATAATTATATATTTGTATGTATGTCATATGTAATACCACGTGTTCTATTTAGCCACATACTCAGAAATTGTCTGAACACATTATTGGCATTGTCACTAGCTCAGGTTTACTCCACAGTAATTATTGCACTAATACACGGACAGACAGACTGAAATTATGATTATAATAATTATGTGCGATATAATTGTTACCATGGATGAGAAAAGGGGTCTTAACAGATTAGAGACTATGGTACTCTGATCACTCATCCTGAAAATGTCATAAGGTACCAAAGGTCCACACGTGCTACACAGGTACCTAACACCAGGTATTATCCATTGATACAAATTAAATTATAAATGTATCTATTTGTGGCTATAGAACATGAAAAATGTTTTATGCATTAAAAACCTTTTCTCATCCAGTCACTTATTAACTCTACTGTGTTACAAATATTTATAATGACATATAATGTGATACACATGAGATGCATGTGTAATGTGTATATATACAACTGTTTGTAGTGTTAGTGATTAAACCATCTCGCCATAAATCAGGAATCTTGGTTCATCAAATTACAATTTTTTTTCCTTATAGAATGAACTTGCTGCAAGACTAAAAGTAGAACCATTGCATGTGATAAGCAGTACTCAAAATTAGCTATTTATAATCTAGTGCTAGTACACAGATTCTATTTATAAACTAGTGTTATTACACATGCTATTTATAATCTGGTGTTATTACACATATGCTATTTATAATCTAGTTTTAGTTATTACAAAGATGTGTGTCTATTAATTTGTTTATTTAGTTTGCTATTGTTTCAGTAAATAAAACTACCTTACAGTATTATGTCACATTGATATTTTAAGTAGCTCTTATGAAATTAGATTCTAAAATGCTGAAATAATTACTAGGGTTTCCAGGATAGTATAAATAGGGCTTAAAATATAAGTTCAAGGTTTGAAACTGTAAAAACAAAACTGCTCATCCTTTTGGTGTCATCTTGACCTGTTGTGTCTTCCTTTGCAAGACTAACCGTTTTCAGCCCTTCAATTACACAGTTGCAAAATTATTTGGATTGACACAAAACAAGAAATAAAATAAAAATGACTATATACAAATTTAATGACAGACTGATTCTTTTAGTTAACATGTTGTTTTCAATTAATGTAATGTTGTCTCATTCTACGAAGACTTCTATAATAATCTAATACTTCAGAATCAGCCTGTACACAGGCTGGATTAAAGTCCAAAACTCGTACTGTCTGCAAACTCTTGGCACGAGACAATGCTACATAAGCCTGCCCTTTTTCAAATGCCCGTGCTAAAGATATCTCCACACAGTCCAAAGTCATTCCTTGACTCTTGTGTATTGATATAGCCCAAGCTAATGTTAATGGTAGTTGTTTGCGAGACACTGTAGTACCTCCACCAATATTGAAGACCCACTTTTCAGAACCAATTGTTTCTTGACGACCTGACGTAAACTGGACTACTGGAAATCCTAAGTAAAGATTTGTAGTATAAAATTTGATAATTTAGCATTAATAATCAATACTATCAGGAGCCCATTATGGGCTCCTGATACTATTCAATAGTACCCAGTACCAAGTATGGTGCGAAGTACATTTGTAGGGACTTAAGTAAAGTACAAGTTCTACATAATTAAAAATACACTAGGTTAACAAACACAGGATTTAATTAAAGTACATGTTTGTGTCAATTAGTTTTGTTTTAGTTAACTATAACTATAACTAAAACCCTTTTTAGTAAGACATTGTGACTTTTAGTTAACTAAATTACAGGTCTACTGCAATAACTATAACTAATTAAAATGAAAATTGGCCAATAATGGGCACTTTTAGTTAGTTAACTAAAACTAAAACCCTTTTAGTAAGCCTAATATTACCTTAATTAACTATAACTAAACTAAAATTGTAGTCATACTACAACTAAAAGTGGTCATTATTGTCATACTAAAACAACACTAATGTCAATGTACTTAGCCTGCTACCCACTACACTGTACAGTACCTTGTGAATTGAATTGAGTTACTATTCCTCTAGCACCATTGACTAAACTCTTTGAAACGTCAATATTCTTTACCAACATAACCTAAACAGCATTATAAACATTTATAAAAATATATGGATCACTAATTCTTCTACACACTTACTTGAACCCCAAGTTTCAGTTCCAAAATATGTGGTGCAGGACACAGAGAACTTATCTGTTTTGTGAGGTTTGGATTACTGTCAGTTGCTGCATACTTTCTACTTTCACTTGTCAGAGCTCTCAATTCTTTTTGATTAGTTGACTCAACATCTTCAGTGTGTGTATATAGTTTAGTTGGTTTTATATCTCCCGTTTCTATTCTTTGAGTTTCGGTAGATTTTAATAGTTTTGTGACTGCTGGAGGACACCTAGTATATATATATATAATTATATGGATAACCAGGTTTCATTCAGCAGGGGAAGGAGGGATATCCCTCTCTAACTTCAGTCCGCCCCTCCATTAAATTTCAGACCAAGTTTATTTCACAACATGCTGCAACATCTCAACTACAAGCTTTCTGGGGCACCAGAAGCCACCAGAAGCAACTTCAGAGGGCCTAAATTTTAAAACTTTCCTGGGAGAGCATATTCTTTCCCCTCCCGAAGGAAGTTAGGTGCACAGCACAGTGCACACTACCCCTGTAAATCCATATTGCTGATTTCTAACCCACAGGGATGTCTACATATTAACTAATAACTAATTATTTACCTTCCAATTCGTATATTCTGAAGTACAGCAATAAATTGTTTGTCATTTTGTCTATAGATTTGAGTTAATTCCATGCTTCGTGTAATACATCTTCTCCAACAGTTAGCCTGTAAAAAAGACAGAGAGACAGTAAGTGGACTCTGGGAACAGCAGGGTTGAGGGAGGCTAGCTCATCCCCTCCAATAATACAAATAGTCCATGACAGCAACATTAGAGAGGAATGTACTAAAATTTATATTTAAAAACTCTCAGCTTTGCATTTAGCATGGGAGGAGAGCATGTTCCTCTCTCGTACCCTCCCTTGTGTCTGCATGCATACATATGGATTGCACAGGTACCATTGCTCCCACAAATTCTGTACAACTTCCCAATCCACTGGACACAAACAGACAGTATTTTTGGTTGTCAACCATAATTCATCTGCAGTCATGTGACAGTCATGTAAGATATACAATGTACAACTATATTAAGTTATCGGATAACAAGTATTCTGTATAAATAGCATGACTAAACATAATGTTTCGATCCACATTTTCACTTGAAAAAAGTCACAGGCCAAAATTCCGTGAATTGAGTTGTTTAAACAACTTGAGTATAATCATTGTCCGGTAACTTAATACAAACTAACAGACAGACATGAGAGAGAGTTAGTTTGATATGTACATAATTATAGTCATTGTTATAATTATACAGTATAGATGTAACTAACTTGAAAACAAAAGATTTTTTTCTGTCCATCTCTACACACTGGAGGTAGCTGTAAGAAGTCTCCACACAATACAAGTTGAATACCTCCGAATGGTTTCTTTGATTTTCGTACACCTCTAGCAATAGCCTCCAATTTATCAAAATATTGTCCATCTACCATTGAAATCTCATCAACAATTAAACATTTACATCTTCTCCAATGGATAGCTTTGTGTTCTCTAGATGCCAGCGAGAAACAATGTTCAAGAGATCCCTCCCCTGACCCAATCCCAGCAAACGAGTGAAGAGTTGAACCTCCAATCAGACATGCAGCTGCTCCGGTACTAGCTGTAATATAAGTTGTCTCAGGTGGTAAAGTACTAATGATTCGACGTAAGAGAAATGATTTTCCAGTACCAGCACTTCCAGTAAAGAAAACATTTTCTCCATTCTTCACCATGTCAATGACTTTTATCTGCTCTTCGCATAAAGAAGACTTACTTGTAGTCAGTAGTAGTGGTTTCTTTGCAGGAGGATTAGTAGCCTCCACTTCACTGCTATTACGGATATCTAACTGGAGTTCACATAATTTTCTTTTCATTGCTGGTTTCTTAACAAGAGAATCAACACGGTTAGGTGTAGTAATGATATTCTCTTTATTTGTAACACCGGGTAAATTATTCCTTTTCGCCATTTCAAGGTCCCTTATAGTCAGCGGACTAATCTCATCAAAATAATTAGATTCTGTACCTGTTAAAAGCTGTCTTTTGCCTTGCTTAGCACCACGTGCAGTTAGCTTCATTACAAGTGAGGTCATAAATAGTCTTAACTGTTCAGGCGGACTGTTTGATAGCATTAGTTGTAGTCGTTGGGTGATGAGGTTTATTGTTGCTTTACCATCTTTTAGGAACTTCTTGTGAATTTTGTAGTCACGAACAGTGAAGGGACCTAAGATGACATGTATGTAATACTATGTACGTATGGGGATCATGATCATGTATATATATATATATATATATATATATATATATATATATATATATATATATATATATAAGCTGTGTGTACATGTTTTGCATCTAACCTTGCTTGCCCTCGGGATAACTGACTTTCAACACTACATCACCAAACTCATTCCTACCTAAATCCAAGGTAGCTTTCTTGACGACTTGTTTCTTTAAAACTACACCAGACTGGTCCGTATTCTCTAATATACATGTACAGTTGAGAGTACTTCCATCCATATCTTGGCTAATCTAAGTTGCGAAAAAATTTAAAATTCAAAAAATATAAACTACCACACCCACTACATAATGATAATCATAATCTGACCTTTATGATGTCATTATAATAATTATTAATTAAAATCTAATTATTGTCTTTAGCTAGCTTTCAGCTACATGTATTGGCCTTTAGCTTTAATATTAATAATTATGTCTTTAGCTTTGGATTTCAGCTATACTCATTTCATTTTCCAGTTTTTGGCAACACTCATGACACCATCTCTCATAGAATTAACACTAACAGGTATAGATACTTGTGAGCTACCAACCCCTTCAACTGTAGCCTCAACGATAATATCCTCAACACGATGTTCCTTCCCTGGAGGAATAATCTGGGTACGTAATCCTCCATGACTATCAATTTGTACCATACGATAACGATGTTCTGGCGATGATGCGTGATCTTCTGTTACCTGGATTATTACACGAGCTAGACCATGATAAGCACTTCTTGAATCTGCTTTATTAGGTTCATGACAAGACGGATTACCATTACCTACACCAATAATACGTCCTGGACCACTCACCACACGAAATGTTACAATGTTTGAAGCTGAATTTACAACATGTCCTTTTGAATCAACTATTGCTGCATGCACCATACCTGCATCTTGTCCATCTAAAACAAGAGCTGAACCAGTTCCTGTGCTCTCGTTAGGAACATCAACATGTGCAACTATTTTCGCAGGAGCTCCTGTTGACTCTATAGTATGTGTAGCTAGTACATCATTTTGAGCAGAAAGAGCATTAGCTGTGAGATTCCCAGGAGAGTATGTCACACTACTCCATTCTGCCCAACCTTGCCAATCCAATTTCTTTACCCCCATTGATTTACCATTCACAAACAATTCTGCCATTGGAGCATTAGTGTAAGCTTGTATTGTTCTAGTGTCACCACCTGATTGTGATTCCCAATGTTGGACAATATGAACAAGGTATCCATCATGAGTGTTATCCTCAGATGGTGATGCAGCAGGATTAACTAAAGATGGTGCATTAATAGTCACATCATTACCTCCTGTCGTTTGGTTCTTCTTTGCACTATATAGCCACCAAGCTCTATACCAATAAGCTGAAGCTTTTGCAAATCCTGACAAATCAATTGATCCAAATGAGGAGGAAACCATTGGCCATCCGTAAGGTGATGGTTCTCCATAATAGTCAAACAATGTCCATACCATACAACCAGCAACAAATTCACGATCTAGTTGAGCTTCTGTTTGGTCTTTATTGCAGTTAGCATTAAAATTTCCTAAGATTTTTTTCGATTGATCTCCAATATCCTCTCCTCTTTGTGTCGTACATGAACAACATTCGGATCCAATTAGAGGTTTATTTGGGTATTGCTTATGAAAACTATCAAAATCACCACCTCCTCTGTGTGAAAATCCTTGGATGTCAATAACTTGTGTTAGACCATCTCCTATTTTACCATTCATATTGGCAGTTACTGGACGAAATACATCTTCGTCGTATGAAACATCCCTGAATTCTTGTCCAACTATATCTTCATTATTGGATGCAAGATTACATCCAGCTTCATTACAGAATGACCAAACCATGATGCTTGGATGATTCCTATCTCGTTTGACCATGTTTTTCTGATTCTCAACCCAGATACTATTGTCACCGAATTCTCTATTTTCATCCCACACAATCACTCCCAGATAATCTAGGATGTCTAACATCACTGGTATAGGTGGGTTGTGAGACATACGCCACGAATTAGCGCCAACTGCCCTCATTGATTGTGCTCTAAAGAGATTCACTCTATCAGGCACAGCCATTCCCACACCAGTGAAGTCATTGTGGTTATTGAACCCTCTCCAAATAAAATGAACATCATTTAGATAGAAACCTGTATTTGGATCCCAATGTGTACGTCGTGCACCTATTGACTTGTTTACCATATCTAGTACCTTTGAATCTGAAATTACATCTGTCTGGATAATGTAAAGGTAAGGTCGTAAATTGCTCCATAGCTCTACTTTAGTTGATCGAAGCATAGCTTTGACAGTGACACTCTTTCCGGGACTTATAGAAACCACTGAAGAATCCACTGAACCAATATTAAAACCATTCTCATTATATATTGTGAATTTAACTTGTAGCTTCACATCACTCCCAGATGTTTGCTCATTAATTACATCAGCTTGGGGGTAGAACATAACTGTGTCAGCATACATACCTTGAGAGAGATCATCTTTGTTGTGAGGATGAATATCACCAGTTACATTAGATGCACCGTAAACACTATCAGGCATCAAGTGTACTTGACTTGTGGCTACAAGGTAGTTATGTCTATATATGCCACCTCCTTCATACCACCAGCCCGAACCTCCGTTAGAATCAGCTCTCACTACTAACACATTTTCGTTATCTTTTCCATCTCCATAGTACACATTTGTGGCATTGTCTAGACGAACATAAAAACTTGAATATCCACTATCGTGATAGAGTAGTTGTTGTCCATTGAGATAAGTTGTCGAAGCCCGAAAAACACCTTCAAAATACACCCAGATATTTTTACCCATCCATTCCTTTGGAATGTTGAAATGCTTACGATACCATGTTGCACTTTTAGGCAAGTAACCCTGACCTCGTGAAGAACCCTGGTCATACGTTCCATTGATAATACCATCATGTGGTACATCAATGATTTCCCACAAACTGTCATCATAACCTCGTGAAGTAGGTCCTGTTTTTGATGGAGGCGGAGGTGTAGCTGGGACAGTACGACCTCCACCAACCCAGTCATTGTTTGGATGATTGCAATCGTTGCTCTGGCCCATCCAGCATCCTTGGTCTTTGGCAAACTGCCAGATGGCACACATTACTTCAGCACAACAGGCATCACGGCAGCTATCACTACTAGTGGCTTGGTTAAATGTCAAGCCAAGGCATTGTACTTTGCTTAGATCGCGTGGGAATGCACTATCATTGCAGCTCAATATTGGATTCAAATCCCCAAGATAAAACCTCCATGCAAAATCAAATTTCACACTCTCTCTCGGCTGCTGTCCCACTGATACTCCTACCACAAAAACAAACAGCAGAAGACTGACAAGCTCCATACCGGCCATGGTATATATAAATTATGTCACATGTTTCGCCGCACCCATTACGTATGTGTGACGTGTACTATCGGGTGGCGTCATATATATGCATATTCTATAGGAAATGATGACGTCTTATGGAGCCCCACCTTTGTTGTCTGTCTATATCTATATATAGGCCATAACGACATCAACACATATTTCCAATAAGTTTAACTCGAGATGCAAGCGTTGGTATCACAAGGAATTGTTAGATTTGGTATAAATCGATTACAATACCTCAGACTAAGGCTAAAGCCTTCTGGAATAATATCCAATTCCTCTACAAGATTACTCCTAATCAATACAGGTACATGTTGTGTACTGTATAGCATGGGCGACATATGCAGACAGAAATTCGAAGGACACAACAATGACTGGGCAAGAACCGGTAGAATGGCTATACTGGGTACATGCCTAGCTCCGTTAGATCACTTCTGGTATACTGCATTGGAGAGAATTCTCCCTGCTGTTACAGCAAGAACAGTAGTAAAGAAAGTTTTATTAGATCAAATAGTTATGGCTCCAATATGCTGCAGTGTATTTTTCATTGGTAAGTTACATGCGAATACTGATTCTGCAAAATCATTACACACTTGCTGTCTTCAATCCATACTTCAACACACATACACATTCTCAAAAATGTATTCAGTGTTTTTACTATTATTATGACAGGCATGTCTGCTATGGAAGGACACAACAAGAAGGAATGTGTGGATGAATTGAAAGCAAAATTCTGGCCTACTTATAAGGTATTTATATTACAACAACTTCACAGTAGAACATTCTTGTTTAAATTGTCTGAACACTTAGAAGTGATATGTAGTTGTGTACTGTGCCAAAAGTGTGTCTTTATAGTAGTGTAAACAGAACTCATATTCCAAGAGCTGTTCTGGAACCGTTCTTCTGTCTACACTTGAAAAATCAGACAAAGTTACTACAAAAATAATGCAAATTGTAATCTATTTGTCTTTTCGCTACTGTATTATTTATAACACTACTGTCTTTTCATAGATGGATTGGCAAGTTTGGCCAGCAGCTCAAATTTTTAACTTCATCTTCCTACCACCACAGTACAGAGTTACCTATGTTGCTGGTGTTACTTTCTTATGGACAGTATATTTATCATATATGAAACACAAAGTAAGTGTCAATAACAAGTATGATGCTATACAATACTACTTATCTGAGCACTGATTAAATTTCATTAACGTGTTAATGAATGCATCTGTTCCAGAGTCTTTCAAGTTTGCAAACATTCATCTCAGATGACAGACATGTGGCTATAGTTTGTCACTTTCCTAGGAGTCTGTGACATTTTGCAATTAATTTTAATTTAAGGTGGTCTGCTAAATGGCACAACTATAAACAACTTACCATAATCATTTGATTCATGAATTATTGAATTCCGACCAGTTGCATGTAAGAGCAAGTTACAGTTTCATTGCATGACGTCACATCCGGAGGCCCTTTTATGTATGAAGTCAATGGAAGAACTTGCACATTTCCTGGTTGGTGGCTAAACTATACCGTTTATTCTATCATGGTGAAAAACTATAGCCAAAGAAGACTTTAGTTTAGTTTATAGTCTTCTATTAGTAACTTAAGTATGAAATTATTTTTATCAGCTTTTAAAAACATAAGATATTGTACTATTTCTTCGTATAGAAATTACCAAGTCAGGAAGATATCAGAAACAATTCAATTGTATTATGATAATCTCAACTCTTCTCCATTACTTCATCTCATATCAACAATATATTCACTTTTGTTTTTATATCAGTTTTATATAATAATTATTATTGTTATTTTATCTTCATAATTATCTTCATCATTTTCCATTTTGTGGTTTGAATTATTATAAAGGTTGTTTTATATAATTATGTAGTATGACATAATCAGTAATACTACACCACATCCTATATACTCCATATGCTATCCTGCAGTTGCATTTTATAGTGATACTACAACACAATACTCCATGCTATATCCTGGAGTTGCTTTTGAACTTCCAGAAAATGATATATTAATACTAGTGATAATATGTATACACAGGACATTTCAAGATTAATGACTTCATTTACCATTTATGCTTTGAATTGTATGCCAAATTAGAACACTAATTACATAGTGCAATGTATATAATCACTGTCACATTCTATATATACTCCAGTTTATTTGAACTTCCAGAAAATAATATATTATATATTATTAATACTAGTGATAATATGTATACACAGGACATTTCAAGATTAATGACTTCATTTACCATTTATTGTATGCCAAATTAGAACACTAATTACATAGTGCAATGTATATAATCACTATGTCACATTCTATTTACTCCAGTTGATTTGAACTTCCAGAAAATGATATATTAATACTAGTGATAATAAGTATACACAGGACATTTCATGATTAATGACTTCATTTACCATTTATGGTTTGAATTGTATGCCAAAATTAGAACACAGTGCAATGTATATAATCACTGTCACATTCTATTTACTCCAGTTGATTTGAACTTCAAGAAAATTAAAAAACTGAGTTAATACAATTTTAGTGATAAGTACAGAGGATATTACTACTATATATAAAAATTATAGTGATAAGTTCACAAGTTCAACGACTTCATTTACCATTTATGGTTTCAACCCCAAAATACAAACACTAATTACATATACATATATAGTGCTAATGATTAATACTACATCACATTCTATAATAATACTTCAATTGTTTTTTCAACTTCAAAAATGATTAAATAAATTAGTGATAAAAAAAACATAGAGAGAATTTCATAAACATTTCATATCTTGAACATAGGAACACAAAATTAAACACATAATACAATACACGCATGCCACATAAACTGACTCTAACTGAGTGACTGTGTAGAATACATCAGGACCTCCATTCCATTAAAAATGGTTTAAGGGAGAGCCTTCATTAGCACAGTCAACACAGTTAGAAAGAAAATAAAGGGTAGTACTAAAGAACAGCAAGTTTTCATATAATATTAATAAGAGGTTTAAAAATTATAATGTGTTTAAATAATTTTATGACGACCATAGCTCTTCCATGTCAGGAACAATATCCTAAAATAATGATATTAATAAATTATAATTTTAGTATCGTTTTAAAATCTGTTTACATTCACAATGTCCTCAAAATTAGGATATGATGACTTTATATGTACTACAGTGTATAGTTTAATGTCATAAGGTTAATACATGATTTATACTATAACTCAGCAATGGATTGAAATTTGACATACACAAAAAAGAACAGGAAGGACTATTATATGAAAATGGTGCAGGTGAAAATATTGTTAGTCACTCCAAACTAAAGTTATGAACATTTTTCTGAGGTCATGGTGAATGTAAATAACTTTTAGTATGACAATATAAAATACTTTAGTTATACATTCCACAATATAGAGGGCACCACAGCTCAGTGTCTGACAGCTCAGTCCCAGTGGCTTAGTTGTAGATTAATGGCCTAACAAGCCAAGATTTGTGGGTTTGACTCCCACCTGGGTATTCAGCATCTTTACTCCACATTTTACTTTAGTTACAGTACATATAGTTTTTCAATTATTTAGTTAATAGTTTTAGTTTTAGTTAGATATAATAATTAAAAGTCTCTATTAATTTGGAAAAAAAGACCAATATATCCATATCCACTAGACAGGCAAAGATTTGATAGCAAAATAACACATTATTTGCAATTCATGAACTTTTAGTATAATACAGACACAGACAGGCAAATATTTAAACTGTTTACTACACCTAATGGGAAAATGGATGTATAATTTTATATTGCATTTCCTGAGTGAATACACAACCCACACTACCAAGAAAATTAATTAGCCAACAATTAAACAATTTATAAAACAATTTATTTCCAAGGAAAAGTAATAAAAGTGCACAGTCTTATTCTAGTGAAGAATTCCTCTGGTACTAATTTTGCTGCAATAATAATTAAAATTCCATGAACTACATAGTAAATACATATAGCAGTGTTTTCCCCAAAGGGTGGTAACATGGCATTCCCCTAATTTTAAAGTTTATACTGAAAAACAATACTTGTTAACCAAACATCATGTACCATGGATGCACTCCACCACCCTTAATATTTATCCTGGGGAAACACTGTAGTATACAGGTATGTGTGTAATAATTGTACTGTAGTATACAGGTATGTGTGTAATAATTGTACTGTAGTATACAGGATAATAATTGTACTGTAGTATACAGGTATGTGTGTAATAATTGTACTGTAGTATACAGGATAATAATTGTACTGTAGTATACAGGTATGTGTGTAATAATTGTACTGTAGTATACAGGTATGTGTGTAATAATTGTACTGTAGTATACAGGTATGTGTGTAATAATTGTACTGTAGTATACAGGATAATAATTGTACTGTAGTATATATAATTATGATGGTTTGACACTAGTGACTATGATATATACTAGTGTATGGTTGTGAAATGGAGTCATCTATCTATGTCTACATACAGTCTTGTAAATACAATAATTATGAGTAAAGTTATGATTCATTTTTTAACGTGTATGTGTGTGTGTGTGTGTGTAACTATGTACATTGTATACGTATGTGTATGTGCATGTGTACTTACTAGTGGTTGCGTTGTTGGAGAATAACGACGAACAGGTTCGCCATTAGCATTGCATAGAAACTATAAAAAGGACAAAGAGTTATGCACATTACTAAAAATAGTTAAAATAATAGCGATAATAAATATAATAATTACTCCATTTTGTCTATGTGGGCGGGTAGGTGTTAATAAACATTGTAGGTAGTTGGTAGAGAGTTAAATCAGATCTGAAGATTTTGGTCAAACATGCTTTTTTGCAAATGATTAATCAGTAGACAGTAGGAAATGACACTTCATGCATGCTCAGTGTTTCATTTAACCAACACAATGTAGCCAATGCTGCCCATTATTGCAGCCTACACACTAGCTGCCTTCATCAAAACAATTTTAACACAGGAATGTGATGATGTCATTTATTGTTTACATAAGCATTTCCTTTACACATAATTATAATCATAAACACAATTATCTACATCATGCAGCACATGTAATATACATTAACAGGAAATAGCATCGCTATGGGGATATTACCAACAGCTGGAAGAGCTGTCATGCTTTAGTATCAAGAGTATATAATAAGAGAGGGTGAGTATCACATTTATAGCACAACCCTGCGAAAAGTACTTGAGTTGAGAAGATGGTGAAAAGTACGTGCTAGACCACAAGGCGGTGCGCAGACCCCAAGCATGTTTAATAATCTCATGAATAGTGATACGCTTACATACTGAAGCTCGAGAGAGATATTCTATACGAAGACAGTGATTTTGAGATCGACAGTGACGATGAAACTGACTTGGAGCAGTCCGAGCTACCTTACCTCACAAAGTGAAATCCAACTATTCCTCGATCGCCAGACTGATTCCTTCGCAACATTCTGGAGAGATGCCGCAAATCCGGAAGTTTTAAGAGCCTTCAACAGTGGAATATCACCTTCCCTAATTGTAGAACCAGCAACACGACTTGATATAAATGAGGCGAACGCTGCACAGATGGGATCCGTGATGGTGTGGTTGCTGCATCATCCATCTTTGTTTACAATGTGGTCACATAACGCCTCAACGCCTACTTCACACGTGATGATTACATCGTGAATATTATTATAAAGGTCATGTACTTTTCGCAGGGTTGTGCTACACGCTTGCTTATACGAAAGTGCGATACTCTCCCTCTCTTATTATATACTCTTGGTAGTATCAGAAACAAAAACTCATTTAAATCCTGTTAGTAAACTTAGTCATTTAGTTGAAAAATTGTAACTATAACTAGAGAATGCTTGCATGCATGCAATCATTGTGAGGTAAGCCTGAGAAGGCGTGGTTAGAATAATCTCTCTCCTCACTCCTCTTCAGTCTCTGCAGCTCATTTAGCTCTGTCCCTCTCTCCTCATCCATAGCTATCATGCAGTGACACACATGTGGCTTTAAAACATTTTTTTACGTAACTAACAAACATTATATATAATGTTTGATGGTACGTATTCCGTAAATACCTTTAATGTTCCTATTTTCAAAAATTTCAAATTAAAAATTTTCATCAGGTAGCTGGAAAATTTGCATTGTTTATACATATATTATATATATATATATATATATATATATATAATATAAGTAATATATATAGTACGCTAATAGGTCCTATATACAAAATATAGGACCTGAGGATATGATATAGCCTGAGCCTGCGAGGGCTATATCACATCCAAGGACACAAAACGACGGTCCTATTATGCAGTATATAGGACCTATTAGCATACTACATGTATATACAGTATTATATTGTATCATGGTGACATCTCCTGCCTAGTGTGCACATGGAAGGTCTATATACAATATATAGAACTCACCACACCAAAGGGATGATGTCACCATCATACTATATATATATATAATATTCCACCACAACATTTCCAGGCATATGGTATATGTGTTATATATATCATGTTTCAGAGGTCTATATGCGTTATATAAACCTGCCACGAGGTAAGATATCACCCGAGGGCGTAGCCCGAGGGTGATATCATCCGAGTTGGCAGGTTTATATAACGCATATAGACAGATGAAACATGTTATATCTGATATATTTTAGAATGAGATTCATACCTTGGATTGTCCTGCAAGAGATTGTCATTGAGTCCGTAAGAAATCGCCATCGAGTTTCACAAGGTTGATATTTTAAAATATCAACCTATTTTGAGGTTTATATGAGAAATATAAACTTACACGCCCCATAGAAATGTATGGGCTATGAATCTCATTATGAGATATATATATATGTATATATATATATATATACATAATATATATACATTGTATATAATATATATATACATTGTATATATATATACAATGCAAACTTTCCAGCTACCTGATAAGTGTGGTTCACCCTAACTACAAACTAGACATGCTATAATTAAAATCAGTCACATGTATTTTATTACTATCACAATATCCTGAAGTTCAAAGAAAAATGTCAATGTCAGCTGGATGAAATATTATCATAAAGAACTAATTCTATAGTGTCTAATGAGTGCATCAAAGAAACCTCAAACCACCAGTGGCTAGATTACATCACTGTGATGTAACCATGGAAAGTGAATTTTAAGGAGCTAATGATGTATATAGGATAGGCTACACACTAGTGTTGTGCCTATACTGGTATACAGGGTTTCATTTAGGGAAGGGCAGGGGGGGCATTCGCCCCCCCCTTGCTAGAGTTTTGCCCCCCCTTGGGAATTTGGTTGCCCAAAAATATTTTTAATGTTAATAGTTAGCTGAATACAACTATTTTGGGTTTAGATTCCAAAAATAGTATCTCAAACAGTTACATCATTGTGGTCTGAAAATGCACCAGAAATGACCTCAGAGAGTCTAACACCAAAAAAAATCCCTGGGGGAGCATGCCCCCACACCCCCCTAGGCAGTTGGTGTGCAGACCACACCAACCCTATACATCGCCCCCCCAAAGTTCTCAACATTCAACTTTTGCCCCCCCTTGACAATATTTCTAAATGAAAGCCTGGTATAGGTAAATGTATATGTACCTATACCAAGGTATAGGTAAATATGGGTATAGGCTAGTAGTATAGGGCAGATACAGATACTTTACAGACCAAGTTTTGAAACTTTATAGTACTATTATACTGTAGGAAAAGATTGATACAACACTTAGAATCATATTTATTGAGCTGTTTCTATCTTTTCTTAGCAGTTTGTGAGTTTCATTTTCCAACAGAAATGGCTATATAGAGCAGTGCCAAAAATTAGTGATGCACATGAACATATACTAGAAAAAGGAGTGAACACATGTATATATAGGTATAGGTATAGGCAGTTTTAGTGCCTATAATATCTGTATCTGAATTATAGGCAAAACCTAGTATAGGTACAACACTAACATATAAACCAAATCAATCCACTTATGACACAAATAATATTACATCATTAGGAGGGCTATAATAACTAATTGATACTCCCGAAGGTTACCGTAAATGGTTTGGAAAAATGTCTATCTACTTGTGCGACCCCGCTGCACCTCAAGAACTGGACACTCCTGGACTTCCATACTTGGTGTGTATACACTCCTCCAAAGTGGCAAGAACAAGCATTCACTAATATTCTCTCTACCATACTAGAAGTTATCAAAAAGGGTGTCAGCTAGGCATGGCTTCTTTCAGTCTTCCAGACTATTTCTGCATCTAACAAAGCACGAGTTTTACATCACTGGCTGTCTTAATGACTCCTCTTTCCAACAAAGTAAGTTAGAATCTTTGAACATGTATACTTCGAAAGCTATAAAGCTGACAAATGTTTCATGAAACACCTCGCCCATAATTATAGCATAAATTAACTTGTATATAAATCTGCAAATAATACAACAATTAAGGGTGTAGCACCTCGTTATAGGAGTCTCTGATGAGCTAAGAAGGGTACTAGTAACATATAGAAGGGTACATACAGCACCCTGTTATAGGAGTCTCTGATGAGCTACGAAGGGTACTAGTAATATATAGAAGGGTGCAGCAACTCGTTATAGGAGTCTCTGATGAGCTAAGAAGGACGCTAGTAACATATAGAAGGGTGCAGCACCCTGTTATAGGAGTCTCTGATGAGCTAAGAAGGACGCTAGTAACATATAGAAGGGAGCAGCACCCTGTTATAGGAGTCTCTGATGAGCTAAGAAGGGTACTAGTAACATATAGAAGGGTGCAGCACCCTGTTATAGGAGTCTCTGATGAGCTAAGAAGGGTACTAGTAACATATAGAAGGGTGTAGCACCCTGTTATAGGAGTCTCTGATGAGCTAAGAAGGGTGCTAGTAACATATAGAAGGGTGTAGCACCTTGTTATAGCAGTCTCTGATGAGCTAAGAAGGGTGCTAGTAACATAATTATAGAAGGGTACTGTGAAGGACTAAGAGAACTACCTAGAAAATTCTAATTAAGACATTGTTTACTGTATAGAGTAAACTGTTTATTTAACCTTAGCTAATGTACTCCTATATTTGTATGGTTTATGTAGCTACTTGAATGTTCCAGTTAGTTTGATAATATATATATATAAGGCACTTGGCCATTTTTGTAAAGAGAGATTTTTTTTGCTAGTATTGTTAAGTTAGTCAAGAAGTTATAGTGTAGTCCATCACAGGTAGTTATAGAAGGCTAGTGAGATCCCTGGCTATATAATCACTACGCCCTCAGGTGTTGTGATTAAATAGAATCCACTACATACACATGTATAATCACAATGACTGAGGGTGGAGTGATTATATAGAAATCCAGTACACACACATGTACATCTATAATCACTACACCCTCAGGTGTTGTGATTAAATAGAATCCACTACATACACATGTATAATCACAATGACTGGTATAGAAATCCAGTACACACACATGTACATCTATAATCACTACACCCTCAGGTGTTGTGATTAAATAGAATCCACTACATACACATGTATAATCACAATGACTGAGGGTATAGAAATCCAGTACACACACATGTACATGTATAATCACTACGCCCTCAGGTATTGTGATTAAATAGAATCCACTACATACACATGTATAATCACAATGACTGAGGGTATAGAAATCCAGTACACACACATGTACATCTATAATCACTACACCCTCAGGTGTTGTGATTAAATAGAAATCCAGTACATACACATGTATAATCACAATGACTGAGGGTGGAGTGATTATATAGAAATCCAGTACACACACATGTACATCTATAATCACTACACCCTCAGGTGTTGTGATTAAATAGAAATCCAGTACATACACATGTATAATCACAATGACTGAGGGTGGAGTGATTATATAGAAATCCAGTACACACACATGTACATCTATAATCACTACACCCTCAGGTGTTGTGATTAAATAGAAATCCAGTACATACACATGTATAATCACAATGACTGAGGGTATAGAAATCCAGTACACACACATGTACATCTATAATCACTACACCCTCAGGTGTTGTGATTAAATAGAAATCCAGTACATACACATGTATAATCACAATGACTGAGGGTGGAGTGATTATATAGAAATCCGGTACACACACATGTATAATCACAATGACTAAGGGTGGAGTGATTATATAGAAATCCAGTACACACACATGTACACATATAATCACAACCTTAGACGTTGTGATTATACATATGTATGTACTGGTATAATCACTCCACCCTTAGTCACACTGTATATATATACATGTATGTATATATAATGTGTACATTCTTTCAATCAAAGTCATGTATATTTATTTACCTTAGCATAATTCCATTTAATGAAACTAGAGAGAAAGACAGAGGGAGAGAGAGACAGAGAGAGACAGAGAGACAGAGAGAAGACAGAGAGATGATTGATATACTTATACAGTTAATCACAATCTACTAACTAAACTAATTCATATCAAATATACACATACAAATATACTTACTTTCCTAAATTTCCTTTTAATTTTGACTTCAGGAATTTATAAAGAGGATGAGCGTTAGGTCCATTAACTTCAATTTTACTGAACAAATCAAATTCTACCCCATACCGTGTAGCAAATGCCATAATCTCTGCTTTTGTTCCTTGTTCCTAAAATCCAGAGCGAATAATCAATCATTTTGTTGTCATATACATGAAAGTGTATGGGTATGAGACTTTGCGTTCAATGTGGATGGTATTCCAAAGGTGTATGGGTATGAGACTTTGTGTTCAGTATGGATGGTATTCCAAAGGTGTATGGGTATGAGACTTTGTGTTCAATGTGGATGGTATTCCAAAGGTGTATGGGTATGAGACTTTGTGTTCAATGTAGATGGTATTCCAAAGGTATAAATAACTTTTGGAAGTATGACAAGCCCTTATCTATTTTATTTGTACAGTATAACTAATAGATACATCTTTAAGGGAAACCTGGGTCAAGAGGGCCGAAGCCCCCAAACCTCTTGCCTACACCCTCGGGTTCAGTCTTGTTTTGCTGTTGCTATGATAACATGATTACTCTGTTGTTAATTAATCAAATTGCATGGTACATTGATTCTCATCGGGGTTCAGGATCATCTGCTGAATTGACAGGGTTCAAAGCTTCAGACTCCATGTAAATATGAACATTACCTATTGATTCACATGGGTTCAGGGTTCAGAATGTGTGTGTGTGTGTGTGTGATCATTTCCTTATTGTACGTAGTGAACATGAATGTAATTATGTCTCTAATTATATAAATCAATAAGGAAATGATAATATGTAATTATATTCATAGCATTATGTATAAATATTATATAATTATAATGAGGAAATGATAATACATTTACATTCATTGTTCAGTACTCCATAAAAGTGCACATCATAATTATTATAATATAAATAAATACAAATTCGAATTATTAATTAACTAACTATAATTATAGACAAACAAACCTGTTTCCCAAACTGGTTACAAGGAAAACCAAGAATCCTCAACCCATGACTTTGTGCAAATCTTTTATGAAGATAAACTAACTGAGAGTAGTTTTTTTCAGCTAATGCTCACGAACTAGCGACATTAACTATAAGTGTCACATGACCACTGAAAAAAAAAAAGGAAATAATAATATGAGAGTAAAAAGAAGAGAATAAAAATGTCTTCAACTGCTGTTCACCAGTCAGTAATATAGTGACTGGCTATCCAGGCAGTGTCTGTTCACCAAATATAAGCCAGTATGCATAACTTTGATTGATTTCTTTTACCATTTCTTGACAAATACAACCAAACAGGACATTTTTTATTAACATTTTATAAGCATTTCAATTATTATTTCAAGTATTGTGATACTGTATCGATCGTGATATTTTTGGCAGTAATACTCAATACTATTATATAGTTGTATCACACATCCCTAATCTTTACATCATTTTACCAGTGGTTACTTCAAGAACCCATATCCCCTCTGAGTCTGGCAGGTATCAAATGTTATAAACACACACCGAGTACGCTAATTGGTGCTCGCTGAGGCCTGCCTCAAATATAATTTTACAGTATAGGTCAATAAAATGTCACCATACAGTAACAGTAATTACCTTAGTTCTATTGTCAGTATAGTATAGTAATTACTGTGGTGTTGAATTGACATGTACACCAATTGCTGTTAAAACTACTGTTGAACTACTATAGTGTGAAAATGAAACTACTGAGTAATTACTGTACTGTATGGTGACTTTTTATTGACATATACTGTATATCTTACTGAGATATTTACATCATTAGTACCTGTATTGACTTAAAGGGACTAATTTGTTCTCAATATCTAAAGCCTCAAATTCAAAAATAGTTTCAGCAGTTTGTATCATTGAATCTTCTTCTTCCATTGACGGCATGATTTCCACACCAATAGATGCTAGCTGTCTTATCCAAGTGAACTGTGTTTCACTACTATCAGCTGCTAAACAGAGAGCTGCAAGGAAGTGAGAAATGAAGTCAAAATAGCAGAGGCACAGATGTTACATATACAGTACTCAGTGTTTCCCCCAAATGGTAGTAACATGGCGCTCACCTAACCTTTAGTCTTGCTCTCCCACTCTTTAATTTTAAAGTTTATACTGAAAAACAATACTGATTGAACATTGTTAACCAAACATCATGTACCACGGATGCACTCCCCCACCCTTAATATTTATCCTGGGGGAAACACCGAGTACTAGGCAACAGAAAATATCAAAAGTCTTTCCCTAAAGGTCAAAATATCCATAGTCTTTTGCTAAAGGTCATTGACCTTAAAATATTAATAGTCTTTTGGTCATATATCTCAACAATATGATGTTTTATTGACATATACTGTATTATTCTTTCTGGATACTGAATTTCATTGTCTTTGAGAACAAATCAGCTGAATATATAGTGAGCCTAATCCGTGGTTGATTCTCACAGAGATTCTTATGCAACTTACATTTAACTCTGCCTGTTGGCTGATTCATAAAGAACTGTAAAATACATCTTCCTCCATTTTTAGGTGTGAAAGGTTGGACTGATACACATTCTAGTGTAAAGCATTTCATTGGAAAAGAGTCCTACATAAAGAAAAAAAAAAACAGTTATGTCCAAGAAAATTGAACCCTACACTTCATCTTTTGACATTATACATATAGATTATTCATGTTGATACTATTTATGATCCACAGGGCTATCCCTATGATTGCTTTCCCATGGGTTCATATAATTATAATTATAATACGTCACACACATTAGTATGTAAAAAGGTTAGTTACGTCATTTCAGGGGACTTGCTTAAATAAAAGAATGTACACTTGGAGTGCCATGTTATCACAGATCAGCAGGAAAAAAGCAGCTAGAAGAACCTGCTGCCCAAGAAGGAACTGTTAATAATAGCTGCCCAAGAAGGAACTGCTAATAATAGCTGTTCTGTAAGAAACTGCTAACAGCTCAGTAGTTTGATATTCAAACTACAGTAGTTCAATAGTAGTTTTATCAGTAATTGCTGTACATGTCAATCGAACACCACAGTAGTGAGACAGTAATTAATATACTATACTGACAGTAGAACTGATACAGAAAGGTGATGTTTTATTGGCATATACTGTTACTGTATCTATGATTGGGAGAGGCTAGTAATAATATTATATCTACATGTAAGTTACCACTCTCTATTTCAAATATCTAGCTAGGTTATTGATGAGCTTACCAGTTCAGATTTAAACTGATATAACATCTTGTTGCTAGGCGATAGAGCAAACACATGGTATGTCCATCCTAACACTGGTTTCTTTCTTGCTAATAAACTTATCAGTGTACCTTGTTCTCCTTTGATATAGGCAACTGATGGTCCTTGCATTGCTTCTTGTGGAGGCTCTGTGTGGAATTACAAGCACAATCAAACTGCAAACATGACATACATGTACACACTTTAGTGTTGTTTTGGTTTGACAATAATGACCACTTATAGTTATAGTATGTCTAGTTTATCACAAATTTCTTATAGTTATTATAATAGTTATTAACTAAAACAATTTTAGGCTTACTAAAATGGTTTTAGTATTAGTTAACTAACTAAAAGTGACCATTATTGTAGATAGTTATAGTTATTGTAGTAGACTTCTATTTTAGTTATAACTAAAACTCAGTCTAAAAGTCACAATGCCTTACTAATAGGGGTTTTAGTTTTAGTGTAGTTAACTAAACAAGATTAATATACAGGACCTGACTTTATCAAGTTTACATACTATGATGGGAGCTACACTTTAATAAGGTGATAGTCAACTGTACTTTTAAATAGTACTATATAGTACTACTTTGTACTGTAATCATAATGTATGAATTCCCTTTACATTTGTAAGTGATAGCATAGTACTAACTGTGTAGTACATTTGAAGTACAGTGTACTTCACTCACAAAGTACACTGTAGTCAATGGAAGTACAGTGATAGTATGTAAACTTAATAATGTCAGGTACTGTACATTCAAAGTACAATGTACTTCACTCACAATGTACACTGTAGTCAATGGAAGTACAGTGATAGTATGTAAACTTAATAATGTCAGGTACTGTACATTCAAAGTACAGTGTACTTCACTCACAATGTACACTGTAGTCAATGGAAGTACAGTGATAGTATGTAAACTTAATAATGTCAGGTACTGTACATTCAAAGTACAATGTACTTCACTCACAATGTACACTGTAGTCAATGGAAGTACAGTGATAGTATGTAAACTTAATAATGTCAGGTACTGTACATTCAAAGTACAGTGTACTTCACTCACAATGTACACTGTAGTCAATGGAAGTACAGTGATAGTATGTAAACTTAATAATGTCAGGTACTGTACATTCAAAGTACAGTGTACTTCACTCATAATGTACACTGTAGTCAATGGAAGTACAGTGATAGTATGTAAACTTAATAATATCAGGTACTGTACATTCAAAGTACAATGTACTTCACTCACAATGTACACTGTAGTCAATGGAAGTACAGTGATAGTATGTAAACTTAATAATATCAGGTACTGTACACGTACATACATGTACATATGTAATACACTACATCATAAGATGTAGGAATGTCAAAACCCCAAAAGTATGTGAACAAGGTTGAGAGGGTAAAGCAGGAACAAACAAACCACTTCTATATAACCCAACACACATGTAAGTTCAGCTACTTTGTCTTTTGTAACAGTTACATGTATTGTATGTTGCATAGGAATGCTTTTTTTACCAAAATTTATAAATCTTACTATCATACCATCTTGTCTAAATCTGAAGAAGAGATATCCATCTTCGAAGTTATGTTCATCTACTACATGATGAATAAAGTCAGTTTCCAACAAAAGTTGTCCCAATTGAACTGCGTTTCTCCTATCTTCAGCTTCTCCCGAACTAATCAACCAGTCAACAAGCTCTGATGCTGTAATGAAAATCATGTGGTGGATTTCTTGAATACAAGTCATACTCTTGCAGACTGACTCTCACATGCAGGGCAAACTCCAGACTCTTTCCACCATGAGTGTGAGAGTTTAGCTAAATTGCAAGACTAGTTCACATCTTTCAGACAATACAATATCCAATATTTATGCCCGTAGGCGTAGGGATACTTTTTTTTTCTATATATCTTGTTAATGGTTGTATGCTGTTCTGTTACTATAAATAATGGATGTGTTGTGGTTTGTTACTATTTATAGTAGTGAAAGTTACATGCAGAAACTGCCTCAACCAGCGGATGACCAGTATGCTGTTCTGTTACTATAAATAGTGGATGGGTTGTGGTTTGTTACTATTTATAGTAGTGAACCAGAGTTTTTGATAAGTTTTGAAGCTTGGGCCAAATTGGCTCAAAAATGGTTAGTATGTGCACCTTTGAGAATACATCTTGAGCCAATTAACTAAGAGTTAATGCTGTTAGTGACAATATAATCATAATTAACTGTGCCACTGGCCCAAAGAGAGAACTGTGCAGTGCCAAATAAGAAGCTCATTGGGCCAATGGTGCGCCATATTAGCTTATCAAAAACACTGTAGTGAACGTTACATGCAGAAACTGCCTCAACCAGTGGATGATCTGTATGCTGTTCTGTTACTATAAATAGTGAATGGGTTGTGATTTGTTACTATTTATAGTAGTGAAAGTTACATCCAGAAACTGCCTCAACCAGCGGATGACCAGTATGCTGTTCTGTTACTATAAATAGTGGACGGGTTGTGATTTGTTACTATTTATAGTAGTGAACGTTACATGCAGAAACTGCCTCAACCAGCGGATGACCAGTATGCTGTTCTGTTACTATAAATAGTGGACGGGTTGTGATTTGTTACTATTTATAGTAGTGAACGTTACATGCAGAAACTGCCTCAACCAGTTGATGACCAGTGTAGGCAGAAAAATATGCACCTTGGCGCTACAAAGCAATTGAGCAATTAAGAGCATCATTACGACATTATTAGAATAGGGAAATTTAATTACTTTCAAAAATAGAATCATTAGCATCAAAATCAGATGTGTGAAGAATTCCTCATTATCAATTTACAACAAATTATCACTGTATATGCATGTGTGTGTGTATATACATGTATGTGTGTGTGTGTGTGTGTGTGTATACATGTATGTGTGTGTGTGTGTATACATGTACATGTATGTGTGTGTGTGTATATGCATGTGCATGTGTATACATGTACATGTATGTGTATGTGTGTGTGTGTATGTTTTAATGGCTTCCGTTATGTTTCTAATAATTCCTGCAATGTGCTGAAATTTGTGAACTAGCAGTTAATACATGTACATATGTAATATTATTTCAATTCACAGAGGGGGAGGCCAGGAGAGTATAGCCTCACAAAAAGAAGCAGTAGAGGTTTCAGCTTTCAGTAATGCTGTCATTGTGTGGGTGTATGTGTATGCGTACGGTTTCTATTATAGCATCAATAAAAGTCACACACGACACTAATATCCTTGTCTAAAACAAAACATAGTACATACATACATGTATATTATATAAACACACTCTCTATAGGATACATGGACACACCAGACATATGCTACACACACGACACTAATATCCTTGTATAAAACAAAACATAGTACATACATACATGTATATATAAACACACTCTCTATAGGATACATGGACACACCAGACATATGCTACACACGACACTAATATACTTGTATAAAACAAAACATAGTACATACATACATGTATATTATATAAACACACTCTCTATAGGATACATGGACACACCAGACATATGCTACACACACGACACTAATATCCTTGTATAAAACAAAACATAGTACATACATACATGTATATATAAACACACTCTCTATAGGATACATGGACACACCAGACATATGCTACACACGACACTAATATACTTGTATAAAACAAAACATAGTACATACATACATGTATATATAAACACACTCTCTATAGGATACATGGACACACCAGACATATGCTACACACACGACACTAATATCCTTGTATAAAACAAAACATAGTACATACATACATGTATATATAAACACACTCTCTATAGGATACATGGACACACCAGACATATGCTACACACGACACTAATATACTTGTATAAAACAAAACATAGTACATACATACATGTATATATAAACACACTCTCTATAGGATACATGGACACACCAGACATATGCTACACACATGACACTAATATACTTGTATAAAACAAAACATAGTACATACATACATGTATATATAAACACACTCTCTATAGGATACATGGACACACCAGACATATGCTACACACGACACTAATATCCTTGTATAAAACAAAACATAGTACATACATACATGTATATATAAACACACTCTCTATAGGATACATGGACACACCAGACACATGCTACACACATGACACTAATATCCTTGTATAAAACAAAACATAGTACATACATACATGTATATATAAACACACTCTCTATAGGATACATGGACACAACAGACACATGCTACACACATGACACTAATATACTTGTATAAAACAAAACATAGTACATACATACATGTATATATAAACACACTCTCTATAGGATACATGGACACACCAGACATATGCTACACACATGACACTAATATACTTGTATAAAACAAAACATAGTACATACATACATGTATATATAAACACACTCTCTATAGGATACATGGACACACCAGACACATGCTACACACATGACACTAATATCCTTGTATAAAACAAAACATAGTACATACATACATGTATATATAAACACACTCTCTATAGGATACATGGACACACCAGACATATGCTACACACATGACACTAATATACTTGTATAAAACAAAACATAGTACATACATACATGTATATATAAACACACTCTCTATAGGATACATGGACACACCAGACATATGCTACACACGACACTAATATACTTGTATAAAACAAAACATAGTACATACATACATGTATATATAAACACACTCTCTATAGGATACATGGACACACCAGACATATGCTACACACATGACACTAATATACTTGTATAAAACAAAACATAGTACATACATACATGTATATTATATAAACACACTCTCTATAGGATACATGGACACACCAGACATATGCTACACACATGACACTAATATACTTGTATAAAACAAACAATATTTTCCACATAAGCATGTATGGTGTATATATAAACACAGGATACATGACAATATAATTTGAACAGATTAAGATAAACATAGCAAGGATGTATGTACATGTACTGTTTCCACAAGTACATGTACATATGCACATACTAAGGTGCTTAACAGTCACTGTATTACATCATACATTCTAGTATTGTTTTGTTACTATAAATAGTATGAGTGGGTTGTGGATTTATTAGTAGTAAACATTAATTACATGCAGAAACTGCCAACACACACACACACACCCACTCCTGCTGATTGAGGAAAGGGTGGATTGTTGGCAGTTTCTGCATGTAATGTTTACAACAAACTACCACTTGTTATAGCCCATAGGGCCATCAGTATAATTGCTTTCCCATGGGTTCAAACTATATATAATATACATGTATATATGTTGTGTCACTTGTGCGAGTATGTGTTGTATACGTAGTTAAGAAAGTTGAGTCATTCCGGGGGCTTGGTCAATTAATGGGCATGGCATGTAAAAGAACTTACACTCAAGCTACAGACCAGCAGGAAGAATGTAAAACTGCAACTAATACTATGAGCTATTGTATATAGCAGAGAAATAGTATAAAGATGTTGCAATAATCTTTAGCAATAAGCTTTTGAATTTCAGTCACGAGGAAGTCATCATTTAGAACCTTGAAGGAGTACTTCAGTTTCATAAAAAAAGCTGTGTACTGCTATTACACTTACTTCTTCAGGCACCAGTTTTTGAGTACACGGAAAGGTAGTGACACTAGTACTATTAGCCATGATTGATACATAGTCATCATAAAGCGGGATACGTTTTCTCTTCTATACTCTACTTGTATACTCTTACAAATGGCTGAATTAGGTAGAGATAATATATACTGATTTGTTGTTAATAATTATCACACGGAACAGCAATTATTGTTCTATACATGTAAGTACTTTCAAAGACGTTGGTTGATGATCTATTGTGCAGCCAGTCATGCAGGACATTGTCCGATAAATCTAATGAATGTCTGGTAAACTGAACTGTATACAAAGTATATGGGGCGCAGGACAAGAGTGATGAAAATAGGCCAAAATGTCTAGATATCAATTCACTATTTCAGGATAGATCCATGTGTACATGTATATGACTATATATGTAGTTTACCAGTAAACTCATATACACACAAGAATATAAAGAAATAAAGAAATAAAGAAATTTAATATCAAATTTACATGTATATTTAGGGGTGTGGAAACATCGAGCCCACTACTGGACATTTTGACCAATTTTCACAATTCTTGTCCTGCTCCCCATATACTTTATATACAGTTCAGTTTCAATTTACCAGACATTCACTAGATTTATCGGACAATGTCCTGTATGACTGGCTGTTTCCACATCCCATTTATTTAAAGTTGCTATGTAAAGAGTTTAACTAATAAAACGAGCGTCAATAGATACCATGTGATTTCTATTTCCAAAGTAAAAATCTAAACATGTATTAACCTTTGTGAATACAGCTGTTATTGAATAAAAGACAATGTTTTGTATACACAGCAACACAGCAAATCATTCATTCATTCATCCAGTCATCCAATCAACCATCCATCCATCTATCCATCCATCCATTCATTCATCTATCCATCCAATCATCCATCCAGTCATCCAATCAACCATCCAATCATCTATCCATTCATTCGTCTATCCATCCAAGCATCAAATCATTCATTCATTCATCCAATCAATCATTCATCTATACATTGACACATCAATTCAGTCATCCATCAATCCACATTTCTTCAATCCATTCATTCATCAATCAAAACATTGATCTGTCTATTATCCAATAACCATCAATCCCTCATTCACTATATCAATCATAAATCCAGCTTTCAAATCCAAATAAGCACACCTACTTATATAACAGTCCTAAAATATAGCCACTTTCATATTCAAAAATATAATGTAAGTACATGTATTACTACTAACATAAGTACATAACTATAAAGCAATGTAAAAACAAATAAATAAATATAGCCATACTTTGATATTCCCTTATCACTTGTAAGTATTACTACTAACATAAGTACATAACTATAAAGCAATGTAAATATAGCCATACTTTCATATTCTCTTATCACTTGTAAGTATTACTACTAACATAAGTACATACATGTAACTATAAAGCAATGTAAAAACAAATAAATAAATATAGCCATACTTTCATATTCCCTTATCACTTGTAAGTATTACTACTAACATAAGTACATACATGTAACTATAAAGCAATGTAAAAACAAATAAATAAATATAGCCATACTTTCATATTCCCTTATCACTTGTAAGTATTACTACTAACATAAGTACATACATGTAACTATAAAGCAATGTAAAAACAAATAAATATATATAGCCATACTTTCATATTCAAAAGCAATATCATCTTTTAGTAAAGATTTAGTTGCAACACTTACCAACGAAACAAGAGTAATATGTTTTAAGATGGTAAGTTCTGTTTTTAACAGATAGATTCCCTGCACTATGAATTCTTTGAGTTAGCTCAGCTGCCTGTAAAAATGTATTTCTCTAACTTCCGGTATACATACAATAAGTATTCATATACATGTAGCAGTGGGGCCTAACTTGAGTCCACCCGCCCCTTTAGATTTCAGACCAAACATACTTCAGCATTCTGGTGCCTTCGAAGCCACCAGAAACAAACTCAGAGGACCTAAAGTAAAATATCCTGGCGAAGCATACCCTCTAGGCAATGCATCTCAGACAACCAGTTGTTCCCCACCCCCTAGCAAAAATCCTGTATGGAACTCATATAATACGTACGTATGTATTGCCTTAACAAGTTAAAATTAGAGGAGTAATTAATTACATAATTATATCAAAATTATATTTAGCTGATGCTACCATGGAAATTGTTTGATGTGGTTAGGTCTATATTATTATATATCGGACATGTCAAGGCAAGCACATTCACTGTAGATTGGTAGGTCTCTGTCAGATTTTATCAGACTCTTGGACTCAGTTTTAGATGTTTCAGACCCTTGGACTCAGTTTTAGATGTTTCAGACCCTTGCACTCAGTTTTAGATGTTTCAGACCCTTGGCCTCAGTCTTAGATGTTTCTAGTTGCATAGTGACCCTTAGCTCTGTTTCTAGTGACTATGCAACTGGAAACATCCTCAAATTAGGTTGGTCTGATGAATCAGACAGAGATGGACCTGCCAACCACATTATATAAAGAATAATAATAAACATTTTCATTAAAAATGATAGAAGGGATGTCAAAACTCAAAACACATGCAAACAAGGTCAGGATGGGTAACAGCAGGAACAAAATTAAACAAACCACTTCTATATAACCTAATACTATAGCGCAAAAGACAAATTAGCTGTACGTACATGTATATAGGAATATATGGAAGTGGTTTCTATCTAACTAATCTGTTGCATGTACCATAATTATAAAGCATACGTGTAGAATCACTAGTGTTGTTTTAGTTAACTATTACTATAACTAAACTATAACTAAATTACAAGTTTACTGTAATAACTATAACTAACAAAAATTATAAATGGCCACTTTTAGTTAGTTAACTAAAACTAAAACCATTTTAGTAAGCCTAATATACTTTTAGTTAATTAAACTATAACTAAACTAAAAGTCTGAGAACTAGGCAAATTATAACGGTAGTCACTATTGTCAAAATGAAATAACACTATAATTATACGGATCTTAAAATGTATATAATTAGATAATTATATATAATTATATATATACATAATTACATAAATACATAATACCAGACTCTTTTGATAGAAAAAGTTTAAACAAATTTTCACTGTCAGAAGATAATTATGAAACTAATTATGGCAAGAAAGCAAAAGCATATACTATCTCACAGGCATGCAATCTAATCATAATTATGAAGGCTTCTAAGAGTTTATACGAGCAGTTAAAGATGAAAGCATTTATTCTGCAGCTGCTCAGAATTTAATACACAAAAGTATACATGTACATGTCTGGCCAAACAGAGTTTCTTATTTCTAAAGTATTTCGTATTTTGAGTTGTACTCATAGCTTTATGGAGCCAGAATCGCCTAATATTTCAAAATATTAAAAGGCTACAATGTAGGGCCTAAAATAACTTTTTTAACTATCAATAATTATAATGTTCTTCACAATGATGTGTTTCATGAGACAAGCTTGAGAATTGCTATATTCAGTGCACATTCATTCTTCATTCTTGTTGGGAAAATTATTATTTGGCAGTTAGCTACTTTTAAATATTTAACAGTAGCTAAATCATGCTAACAATAGCCTTTTGGGTACTGTTAAGATGCTATTTGAGGACCTGCTACAATGTAGTTTAGTTTTAACTATTGAAAAAATGACTGTACTTATTAATATATAATAAATTATAAACATACCCTTCTTGTCTCCCTTGATCTCTCTTCAGTGGTCTTGTTGGAGATCGCACATGCACACACTTGTGACATGGTGGAGAGTAACACAACGAGCTAAAATACAGTCTGTGATAAAGAATGACAGTGCTCAGCTATTATATACAAACAAAGATAATTATTAATTAAACTGCTGTGTCGTGTTTACACGATGCAATTAAATTAGGGGCGTGGTTATAGTTAATTAATACACAAGATGCATTATGGCAGTTTCTGTGGACGAGAAACTAAAAGAATTGATCCAATTTCAGAAAAACTTTCAAGTAAGTTGCTGTTCTCTTGACCTCCTTTTTAATGATGTTTATATTTTGACTTTCTTATATAATTTATACAAAATAAAAGCATGTATTATATGCTATATTATATATATATATATATATATATATATATATATATATATACTATATATATATTATATATATATATATGTTATATTATATTATATATAAATTATTTATATATATTATATATGATTATAATTATAGTATAATCCAAGGCTATATGTTTTTAAATATTATGTTAGGATTTCATGCAGAGCCTTCCCCCCTCCAGAGTTTCCAAATAAGACAGCTCTCAAACCATTATAATGAATATTTACACCTCTGGATATTTCATTAGCTACAGGGCCCAGAAGCAACCTAGATTTAAATTTTTCATAGGACATATGCTACATCCCCTATGATAATTTACCGTTGCACAATCTTCTCTTATTCCCTCCCCCTAAATAAAATTTCTACAAATCAAGATCAACTAGCAAGAATGTTCCTCATTAATATATCATACATGCCTCAGAGGTTTGGTATAGTGTGAATATTAATGATAATATATACAACTAATTATCATACTTGCTATTCATATGGCCCTTGATCCTGGAGTTTATGATTCACTTATTAGGAAATGAAACAACAAATTCAGTAACCTCATCTATCTCCCCCAGCAATGTAAACTATCCTTATATGTCTTTCCAACAAGTGATAGTGTTGTCATTACATTTCTTTATATACACCCACTGCACGTAGCTATGCTGTAGGATAGATAATGTTTAATGTACTGTGGAAATACCAAGCATCATTAAATATACATATGTATGTAGGATGTAGTGATTCTAGTGAAATTAATCACTGAAACTGAGCTCATTATATATTCATAACAGTTGCTATGGCAACAAAGCTTCTTTTGCACATACAATTACTCAACTCAAACTCATTTTCTCAGATTCAGTCCGTGTATAAATTGTGATTGAACTCAGTGGCAACACTAAAAAATTTAAAACTATGAATTTATCAGTTTCAAAACTCAACGTAAATCTACTTTAATTCTTAGTATAATTGTTTCTAAAATTGTAATACATGTAAAAGTTCCTGAAATGAAGCTTGAGTGAATTTTAACAACAAAACAAGTGAATTATACACAATGAACAACTATTGCATAAATGCTTGTGCAACACATTATCGCTGACTGTTTGGTAGAGAGAGCGAGCTAAGAGAGCTTTAGTTTAGATACTGTTGATCAAAGACTAGGTTTGAAGCTAGCTTTGAGATTAGTACTATGCTTTGGCATCAAGGAGTCCAGAAGATCAGATGGTAGCAGTGCCTGACTAGAGATAGGTTCAATCCCTAGATAGATTCCTGACTCTTTCAGCTTTCATTAGTTTCTAATTCTCGTATCTGTATATCAAAACAAGTAAAATTAATTCATAATTTCATTCATTCATGCTATCACATCTATGTGCTTTACTATCTTTTTTTTTATTAGTTGAGTTATAGCAGTATCAGCGAGGAGGACACAGAGACCTCTGGGATTGTGAGACCATCTAGAAAATCGTTAGAGCAGCAAACAGAAATACAATCCCTGAAAGAATTTCATCGGTCATTTAATGTATGCACTACTGTTTTTGATAAGCTCATATGGCACACCATTGGCCCAAAGAGCTTCTTATTTAGCACTGAACAGTTCTCTCTTTGGGCCAGTGGCGCAGTTAATTATGATTATACTGTCATTAACAGTATTGCCTTTTTGTTAAATGGTTTAAGATGTACTCTTAATGGCACACATACTAACCATTGTAAAGCCAATTTTGTCCATGCTTCAAAAACTCTGTTATGTACTATAATTCTGCCTATATCCTAACAATGCCTATACACCTACCATAAATTAGTGTTGTACCTATACTAGGTTTTGCCTATAATTCAGATACAGATATTACAGGCAACAAAACTACCTATACCTATACCTATATATACATGTGTTCACTCCTTTTTCTAGTATATGTTGACGTGCATCACAAAGTTTTAGCACTGCTCTATATAGCCATTTCAGTTGGAAAATGAAACTCACAAACTACTAGAAAAGATAGAAATAGCTAATAAATATGATTCTGACTGTTGTATCAATCTTTTCCTACAGTAAAATAGTACTATAAAGTTTCAAAACTTGGTCTGTAAAGTATCTGTATCTACCCTATACTACTAGCCTATATCTATATTTACCTATACCTTGGTATAGGTACCTATACATTTATCTACACCAGTATAGGTACAACATTAATATAAATCATATGCCTTGAATGCTGACTGGAGGAGTATTAATTTCAATTATTATAATTATGTGTATATACTGGAACTTCAAATAAAATAGCATTATTCTCTCAATTGACTTGTTTACTTCTATTACTCCACACACGGGGCCAAGTACATTGGTGTGTGTACTTAAGTACAATAAATTGTATACTTGTACATGTACTTAAGTACAATAAATACACATATATGAGTACTTGTACATGTACTTAAGTACAATAAATACACATACATTGTATACTTGTACTTGTACATGTACTTAAGTACAATAAATACACCTATATGAGTACTTGTACATGTACTTAAGTACAATAAATGCACCTATATGAGTACTTGTACATGTACTTAAGTACAATAAATGCACCTATATGAGTACTTGTACATGTACTTAAGTACAATAAATACACCTATATGAGTACTTGTACATGTACTTAAGTACAATAAATGCACCTATATGAGTACTTGTACATGTACTTAAGTACAATAAATGCACCTATATGAGTACTTGTACATGTACTTAAGTACAATAAATACACCTATATGAGTACTTGTACATGTACTTAAGTACAATAAATGCACCTATATGAGTACTTGTACATGTACTTAAGTACAATAAATACACCTATATGAGTACTTGTACATGTACTTAAGTACAATAAATGCACATACATGTATACTTGTACTTGTACATGTACTTAAGTACAATAAATGCACATACATGTATACTTGTACTTGTACATGTACTTAAGTACAATAAATACACATATATGAGTACTTGTACATGTACTTAAGTACAATAAATACACATACATGTATATGAGTACTTGTACACAAGTACAATAAATGCGCCTATATGTGTACAATAAATCCGTATATATGAGTACTTGTATTTAAATACACCTATAGGAATACTTGTACTTGTACTGTATTCTGTATTTGAACCATAATTGCAGTAATATTACTAAAATCTGATCACACTTTTTTTGACTTCAAAACGTGACAAAAGTAAGAATTTTTCTCTGATGTGATCTGATCTGATGATACTATATTAATAATGGATTGGATTGTAGACACAACAAACAGGAACATGTATGGAAGGAAACTTTGTATATGCTTTTGAAATGGAATTGGGGACATTTTTCTGATGTCATGGTAACCTGTAGTGCTTCAAGTTTAATGCAATTTTGGAGTTCTATTTGCTGTAATTATGTGTAGTTAATAATTAATAATTATTCATGTCTTTCTAGTTAGTTCTAGAGAGTAATGGAGAGTCAAGGAGTAGAATGAATGGACATCAAAAACCAAGTGAGTATACATGTATATAACGTGTATAAAATTATAATGGATTGATAATATAAACATTTCAAGCAATGTTTATGTATAGCAATGTTTATAGCTGACCAGTACTACAGAACAAAATCCTTATCTCTTTCCCATCCCATCCTCATTCACATCCCCATTCCCATCCTCCTCTTCCCTCCTCTTATACTCTAGTACCTAATAGTTTAGACATCAATCAACAGAATTGCAAAGCTTTAAGAAAAAAGAAAAGACGAAGAAGAAGACCGAATGAAAGTATAGCTGATTTCACTACAACTTATGAATTAACTAAAGAGAAGCTTGGATCAGGGGCTAGATCTACTGTAGAAACCTGTCGACATAGGAAGACTGGACGTGAGTATGCTGTTAAGGTATGTAAATATAGAACAGTTGGCATGCCTGGAGATTTATGTGTTCTTATAACTTTAATTGTATGTACATGTATGTATGCACATATGTGTATGTATGTTTGTATGTATGTAAGTATGTATGTATAGTATATATGTATGTATGGATGTATGTATGTGTGTATGTAACTATGTATATGCATGTATGTATGTATAGCATATATATGTATGTATGTATAGTGTATGTACATGTATGTATGCACATGTATGTATGTATATTTGTATGTACATGTATGTAAGTATGCATGTATAGTATGTATGTATGTATGGATGTATGTATGTGTGTATGTAACTATGTATATGCATGTATGTATGTATAGCATATATATGTATGTATAGTGTATGTACATGTATGAATGCATGTATGTATGTATGTGTAACGTATATGTAATACAATGTATTTATGTATATATGTACATGTATGTACATGTATAACATGTATTTATGTATGTATGTATGTAAGTATGTATGTATAGCATATATATGTATGTATAGTGTATATATAGCATTATGCGTGGGCGGATCGAAGGAAATGGAAGCACTGTATATCAGACAAAGTGCCTGTGGTTAACTGTATAACCCTTTGATCCTTGATACAGTCTCACCACCATGAAGTAACAAATTTTTAAGAATGAGATGATATACTGTAACAATAATAACGATTTGAATATCCCAAAGCTTCTCTATCGCACATTTCAAACCGAGAATCCTCAGGGTTACTGTTCTCATCTTCGTCACTACACAAGCGTCTACGCTTTTCCTTTTTGCCATTTCTTTTCAACTTCAAGCTTTGCTCTTTTTCTTCTTCCTCAACGTTAGTGTCAACTTCTTTACAGGCCATTCCAAGCTTTAGAGAGAGACGAGACCAATCAGAGGATTGTAAATTTGAATTCATGAAAAGGTCACCTATAGTAGAATGCATGCTGTACACGATCACGCATGCGCACAATAAATTTTCGCCCACGCATAATGCTATATATTACTTATGACACACCTAGTCGGGCTGTATCTGATTTACAGTCACCTCCCACGCTACGCGCCCTCGTGTTCGGTGACTGTAAATCAGATACAGCCCTCCTAGGCGTGTTATAACTATTACGTACATGTATGTATGCTTGTATATATGTATGTGTGCATGTATATATGTACATGTATGTATGTATATAAGTATGTATGTATAGCATTGGTACGTATGTATGTATGTACAATGTATGTGTGTATGTATTTATGTATATCTATCATGTATGTATGTATGTACAAATATGTATGTATGCATGTATGTGTGTATGTATATAATTATGTATATATGTATATACATGTATGTATGTACATGTATGTATGTCTGTATGTATATGTATGTATTCTATGTATGTATACATAATGATGTGTACATATATGCACTTGTACATATTTCCATAAAGGTATATACATGTACATGTACATAGATCTATTTATTACTAACAGATTATTCCTAAGACTAGCCCAGATGTCAGAGATCGAGTACTAAAAGAAGTGGAAATTCTTCATATATGTGCAAGAAATAGGTATACATGTACATGTATTTGTGTTTATATATGTGTACATGTACATGTGGGTGTGTGTGTATGTGTGTGTACGTGAGTGTGGTACATATATATACATTTACATGGATCATGAGATCACTGCACATGTGCATGTACTTACATGTACATGTATTTAATAGGTATGTATGTATGTATGTGTGTGTGGGTACGGTACATCATAGATGTACATGTCCTTACATGGTATGCATATGTGTGTGAGTATGGTACATATAAAAATGTATGTAAACTTGTACATGTACTTACATGTGTATAGATCACGAATGTACATGTACATGTACTTACATGTATATGTACATGTATATATGTATGTGTGTGTGAGTATGTTAAATATATGTACAGCTATATATGAATCATATATGTACATGCAGTGTTCTCCCCACACTTGTCGGCACTGGTCAGGAATAACCACCTCTCAGATGAATTAACCACCTCTTTGATAAATTAACCACCTCTTAAATAAATTAGCCACCTCTAACTATATACTGGATAAACAGCACTAAATTCATGTAGAATCCAACCACCACTCTAAGTATCTTGGGCAGAACATTGTACATGTACTTACATGTACATGTATTTAATAGGTATAAAAGTGTGTGTAAAAATGGTACATGTACATGTACATGTATGTATATGTATTATGAATAAACATGTACATGTACTTTCATGTATAGATGTACATGTACATGTACTTTCATGTATAGATGTACATGTACATGTACTTTCATGTATAGATGTACATGTACATGTACTTACATGTATTTTAGTAATCCCAAAGGATGTGTTTTATCTCATTATTATTAATACTTTTCATTTTTAGACATTTTATTCAAATTGAGGATTTGTTTGAGACTGGTGACAAGTAAGGAAATATGATTTAATTATTTCAATTAGTGTTGTTTTAGTTAACTATAGCTATAATTAAAATCCCTTTTAGTATAGCATTGTGACTTTTAACTAAACTACAACTAAATTACAGGTCTACTGCAATAACTATAACTAACTAAAATGAAAATTGGCCGATAAAGGACACTTTTAGTTAGTTATCTAAAACTAAAACCCTTTTAGTAAGCCTAATATACTTTTAGTTAATTAAAACTAAACTAAAAGTTGGAGAATCTAGTCATACTATAACTAAAAGTGGTCATTATTGTCATACTAAAACAACACTAATTGAAATAGATAATGGTGGAAAGTATTCTTATGAGTGCTTTGTGGTTTCATTACTGACTTTCACAAAACTGATACATTCACAATGACTTCAAAATTAGGATGTGATGACTATATATGTACATGTAATATAGTGTATGCTGTATAGTTTAATGTCATAATGGTAATACTGTGTACATGTAATATAGTGTATGCTGTATAGTTTAATGTCATAATGGTAATACAGTGTACATGTAATTCAATAACAAAGCAGTGGATTGAAATTTGACATACATGTACATGTAATATAGTGTATGCTGTATAGTTTAATGTCATAATGGTAATACTGTGTACATGTAATTCAATAACAAAGCAGTGGATTGAAATTTGACATACATGTACATGTAATATAGTGTATGCTGTATAGTTTAATGTCATAATGGTAATACTGTGTACATGTAATTCAATAACAAAGCAGTGGATTGAAATTTGACATACATGTACATGTAATATAGTGTATGCTGTATAGTTTAATGTCATAATGGTAATACAGTGTACATGTAATTCAATAACAAAGCAGTGGATTGAAATTTGACATTCATGTACACAAAATGAATGGGAAGGATAATTATATGAAAATGGTGCAGGTAAAAAAATTGTTAGTCATTCCAAACTAAAGTTATGAACATTTTTCTGAGAACACGGTGAACGTGAATGACCTTTAATATAATTGTTTTTCCATTCTTCTTACTGTCTAAAGATTCCTCTATAGCATTTGCAGCTAGAACAGCTATCAGTTGCAGATGGTACCAGCTTCTTTCTTCCTATCGATCTGTATACTAGCTTGAGTGTGTGTTCTTACTAGTTGGTCATCTATAGCTTGAGTGTGTGTTCTTACTAGTTGATTATCTATAGCTTGAGTGTGTGTTCTTACTAGTTGGTCATCTATAGCTTGAGTGTGTGTACTTACTAGTTCATCATCTATAGCTTGAGTGTGTGTACTTACTAGCTGATGATCTATAGCTTGAGTGTGTGTGCCTCATTCACCCAGTAATGAGGACCTTTTCAAACCTTTTCACGTACCTAGTTAATTATAAGATTTGTTATCAATATAAATTATCATTTTTGCTACTGCAATGTGTGAACTCATATTTTTTTATTCAGATTTTATCTGGTATCTGAGAAGATGGCAGGTGAATAAATTATGTTATAAAACTACATGTACATCAACATTAATCATGTGACCTTCAGCCAATCAGAATTAACAAAAAATCTTTTTGCTTTTTTAATGTTACTGTACAAGGACTTTTATAAGTTTATACCTTATATAAAAAATATAAATATTTTCAATAGGTCCTCTGTTAGCTTTGATTCAGAAGAAAGAGAGATTTACCGAACGTGAAGCAAGCCTTGTAACAAAAGAAGTAGCCAGTGCACTTGAGTTCCTGCATGACCAAGGTAACTAATGCATTACTTAAACTCATTTATTATACTTTTGTTGACCTGAGAGTTAAATTTAGTTAACGTGTCATGGATACACACTAGTGTTGTTTGGTTTGACAATAATGACAACTTTAAGTTATAAGTATAGTCTCAAACTTTTAGTTTAGTTGTAATTTAGTTAACGAAGGTACATGTAATATTAGGCTTACTAAAAGAGTTTTAGTTAACTAACTAAAAGTGCCCGTTATTGGCCAATTTTCATTTATTGGTGTAATTTAGTTATAGTTTAATTAATTAGAACTCATAATGCCTTACTAAAAGGGTTTTAGTTATAGTTATAGTTATAGTTAACTAAAACAACACTAATACACATATACAAGTATATTATCGTTAATGTGTTTGTATTTGTATTAGTGTAATCATTATTGTTTTTAATTAACAGGGATAGCTCACAGAGATTTGAAACCTGAGAATATACTCTGTGAAAGAGAGGATGAGGTAATTAAAGTTTCATTAATATTTTCATGGTTCATTTCATTTTTAGTATGTCATTAATTACTAAAATTAAATTAATATAACGTGCGCAATCGGGATTGGACCCTCGCCTACATATAATAATAATGATAATTAATGTCATTAATTACTAAAATTAAATTAATACAAAAATAACATGCGCCGTCTGGATTGGACCCTCGCCTACGTATAATAATAATGATAATTAATGTCATTAATTACTAATTTAAATTAATACAAAATATAACGTGCGCTGTCGGGATGGGACCCTCTCCTACGTATAATAATAATAATGATAATTAATGTCATTAATTATTAATACAAAATATAATAATAATAATAATTAATGTTATTAATTACTACTTTTAGCTACATGTATAGTTTGCCTTCTATAAAGTTTACTAATAGTTGATGATAGTACAGTACAGTATAGTACAGTATAGTACAGTACAGTACAGTATAGTACAGTACAGTACAGTACAGTACAGTATAGTACAGTACAGTACAGTATATTATAGTACAGTACAGTATAGTATAGTACAGTATAGTACAGTACAGTACAGTATAGTATAGTAAAGTACGATTTTCAAACTGAATGTTTAGTCAACACATCCACTAACTAAATGAATATAATTAATAATGGGGACTTTTAGCTACATGTAAAATTTAATTAGCCAAATATTTACAAATAATACAAGGAAACTAAATATTACCTAACAGTCCCGGTCATGCCAATTTCCTTTTGGTAGTAGACTTGTTGTCTTTACTATACTTGTTGTCTTGTTGTCTTTAGTAGACTTGTTGTCTTTAGTCGACTTGTCGTCTTTACTAGACTTATTGTCTAAATGTTGGGTTTACACAGGTACATGTACATGTACATTTAGTCAGCTAAAATAGCATAACTGAACCTACATGTACATGTACATTGACATGTACATGTACATGTCAATGTACATGTATATACATGTATATACATTAAACTGCATTAGAAGCAATCACAGAGAAGGCCTTGCACTGGCTTGCAGATCATAAAATTAGAAGCAAGATCAGAAAAAAGATTTTTGAATTAGTTATATACCATCAGAGAAGTTTAAGTGACTGTATAAATTATAGTATTTATTATGATTCCACTTCTCAGGTAATACCAGTCAAGATATGTGATTTTGATTTGAGTAGTATGGTAACTAATCAGTCACGCTCAACCACACCTAACCTCTATACTCCAGTGAGTTAGTTTAATATTTATATTCATTAATAGACTAAGATGATTTTATTAAAGTCTGTTCACATTCACGATGTCCTCAAAATTAGGATGTAATGACTTTATATGTACTATAGTGTATAGTTTAATGTCATAAGGTTTATACTGTAACTCAATAACGTATATGTAATATAGTGTATAGTTTAATGTCATAAGGTTAATACATGATTATACTGTAACTCAATAACTTATATGTACTACATTGTATAGTTTAATGTCATAAGGTTAATACATGATTATACTGTAACTCAATAACTTATATGTAATATAGTGTATAGTTTAATGTCATAATGTTAATACATGATTATACTGTAACTCAATAACTTATATGTACTATAGTGTATAATGTAATGTCATAAGGTTAATACATGATTATACTGTAACTCAATAATGAGGCAATGGATTAAGATTTGACATACACAAAAAAGAATGGGAAGGATAATTATATGAAAATGGTACAGGTAAAAAGATAGTTGGTCATTTCAAACTAAAGTTATGAACGTTTTTCTGAGGACAGGGTGAACGTGAATGACCTTTAGTTGGGCCACAAAGAGGTATGGAAATATTGAGCCAACTGCCAGACACTTTGACCTATTTTCACCACTCTTGTCCTGCTCCTCATATATAGTTAAATTTCATTTTAAATTACTTATATTTATCAGACAATGTTCTGCATGACTGCTGTTTCCACTGTGTGCACAGCTGTGTCTATAAACATTGTACGGATGTTGTTGATATTGTTGTAGTATGACCGTTGTAGTCAAGGTTCTCTCTATGCTTTTTTAGAAAGTTCATCACTCAAGTGGCTGTTGACGATGATTGATAGTCAACTGTAACAGTAATGGCCATAGGGATACTTTTTCTCAATCTGTGTGACATGATTTTCAAAAAGGAACATTTTCCTGCAAAAATGCTCACCTTCAATTGCTCACTATGCTGCCATTTTGTACAGAAAGGCATCAACAATTCAGTATCCAGGCAGAGCTATTATCAAGCTTCTTAGATATCAAATTTCGTTGACTGTACCATACAAAATGATGGAATGACGAGCAATTAAGAGTAAATGTTTGATCAAAATTATTTTACAGGAAAGTGTAACTTTTCGAAAATCAGATCACACGTCTTGTTTTTTGGTTTCAAATGTAATTGAATTAAATACAGTTTGTTACTCCTATAATCAAATCTCTTTAACACTCTTTGTTTCACTTCATGTTCAGTTTCTGATACCATAGTAACCATAGCAACTCACTCTTTAGGCTGGTATCTCAAGTAGTTTTGTTATAGTTTAGTTGTAGTTGTCGGTATATTAGTTATAGTTAGTTAACTTAAACTCACAATGAAAGGAGATTTAGTTGTAGTTGTAACAGTAGATCTGTATATTAGTTATAGCTAGCTAACTAAAACTCACAATGAAAGCAGATTTAGTTATAGTTGTAACAGAAGATCTGTATATTAATTTACTAAACATATACCTTATAGCGGGATATTTTTGTGGGGTCTAATTTTCGTGTTTTGATCGATATTTAATTTTTGTGGGTCAAAATTTCGTTTTTCAATCGATATTGCTCAAACTCCACCCATGACAATAAATTTTTATGAGTTAAATATTCATGGTATGACTCTGTATCACGAAAAACATGAAAATTAGACCTCACGAAAATATTCCGCTAAAGGGTACTAAAAGGTGTAGTTGTACAACACTAATTTTCATACATTCCTTTGACTGTACATGTAGGTAGGATCTGCTGAATTTATGGCTCCTGAAGTAGTTGATGCGTTTCATGGAGAAGTCTTATCATATGATAAGAAATGTGATTTATGGAGTTTGGGGGTGTTGTTATATATGATGTTATCCGGAAGTCCTCCATTTTATGGAAGATGTGGAAAACAGTGTGGATGGGAAAGAGGAGGAGAGTGTGATGATTGTCAGGTAATAAAGAGCATCTTTTTGTATTTTTACATTTTTACTAACAATTGTGACCTGTACATCATTAATCTGATAAGATAAGGTGGGCAATTCTGTCATAAAGTAATTCCAGAAATTCAAGATTTCTCTGGCACTGTTACAGTCACCAGTAAGTTAAACTTACAAACTATTTATTGCTATAATGACTAACAGTAGGTGCTAGTCTTTTATTATAGCAGGCAGTAATATGATGAAGTTGTTCAGAGTTTTTTATAACTTTTGAAGCATGGGCCAAATTGGCTCAATAATGGTTAGTGTGTTTGCCATTGGGAATACATTTTGAGCCAATTAACAAAGAGTTAATGCTGTTAGTGACAATATAATCATAATTAACTGCACCATCTGGCCCAAAGAGAGAACTGTGCAGTGCGAAATAAGAAGATCTTTGGGCTAATGGTGTGTCATATGCAAAAACACTGAAGTAGTTTATTATTGGTACTGTGGTGCTTTCAGAGTTACCTTTGTAATGTAATTATTGCTCCACCTTACCTTAATCATTTCATTGCACACCCTTAATACAAATATATATCTCTTTCTTCAACAGTCCATGTTGCTGCAAAGAATTACCAGAGGAGAATACGGATTTCCACCAGATGTATGTACATATTGAAAAGAAAAGGAACAATATAAGCATTTGTGAACTTATTTTCAAAAAAGGGCACTTTCTTGCAAGAACGAACACTTTTCTTCAAATGCTTGCCATTTCATACAGGAAGTCAATGAAATTTGGTATCCAGAATCTGAAAGAGCTGTTATTAAGCTTCTTAGATACCAAATTTCATTGACTTTCTGTACAAAATAGCAGGATGAAAAGTGAATAAAGATTAGCGTTTGATCAAAATTATTTCACAGGAAAGTGTCCCTTTTCAAGCATTAGGTCACATATTTTTGTTATAGGTATGGTGTGATGTATCAATTGAAGCTAAAGACTTAATTTCAAGACTACTAGAAAAGAATGTTGAGAAGAGACTATCTGCAAAACAAGTACTTAAACATTCATGGTTAGAAAAGGTAAGAATAATTGACAACTAGAGGTAATTCATGTTCACTATGACCTCAGAAAATGTTTATAAATTTAGTTTGGAATGACCAACAATCTTTTTTATATAATTATCCTTCCCATTCTTTTTGTGTATGTGAAATTTCAATTCATTGTTTCATTATTGAGTTACAGTATAATCATATACTAATCTTATGACATAACCAGGAAGAACAACTACAGTATACATCAATAAACAGTCCACCATACAGTACAATAATTACTTGGTAGTTTCATATTCAAACTACAGTAGTTCAATAGTAGTTTTAACAGTAATTACTGTACATGTCAATTGAACACCACAGTGACACTATACTGACAGTAGAACTAAGGTATTAAACTGTACATCATTGTACGTATAAAGTCATCATATCGTATAGTATTGAGGTCATTGTGAATGTGAATACTTTAACAAGGATATTGATATACAATGTATGATTATTTTGATGTGGTTATACACTCATGCATAGTGTTAAATACATTAAAATATATTTGAAAATACAAATACTTACAAACTACATGTACGACGTACACAACAAGAAACAAAGAATCTAATGATATTTAAATTAGTGTTGTTTTAGTTAACTATAACTATAACCAAAACCAATTTTAATAAGACATTGTGACATTTAGTTTATCAAACTATAACTAAATTACAAGTATACTGTATTAACTAACTAAAATGGAAAATGGCCAATAATGGGCATTTTTAATAAGCCTAGTATTATTTTATTAAACTATAACTAAATTGTGATAAACTAGACATATAACTCATTATTGTCATATTGTCATACTAAAACAACACCAAAATACAGTTAATACAAATATTAACTTATCCCAAATTGGCTACTTCTGTCTTGAGGCTCTTAATATTAGTATTTTGCTTCTGCGTGTAGTTCTCACAATATCCTCAATTCTTTTCAGCTTTACGAGAGTTACATTCTTTTGATCATTGCTATGCTACTTACTGCGTCCAGCTCTTCATTATAATATAACTTTCTAAGATAGACATACATGTATCTATAACTCAATATAATTATTTATTTTTAAAACTAACATCTCAGTGTGTGAATATGTTGATTTATCTTTTCTTTTATCTTCAGGATGCACCAGAAACTCCATTGACAACTCCGTCGTTATTGAGAAGGTGAGAATCATTGAGTACATGTAGTATCAAAATGTGCAGTATATATTGATAAAAGTCACCATACAGTACAGTAATTACCCAGTAGTTTCATATTCAAACTACAGTAGTTCAATAGTAGTTTTAACAGTAATTACTATACATGTCAATTGAACACCACAGTAGTGAGACAGTAATTACTATACTATACTGACAATAGAACTAAGGTAATTACTGTTACTGTATGATGACTTTTTATTATACTGTAATGGTTTATGTGACCATGCATGGAATAAGAGGTCTTGTATGATTTTTAATTTTCCATTTTTTCAAACATTAGCTTTTCAGCCATTTTGCATGATTGCTTGAATCACTGCTAACTTTCTCTTTCTCTCTGTACCTGACATTATCAGTGTTTCCCCCAAAGGGTGGTACCATGATGCTCTCCCACCTTTTAAATTTTAAAGTTTATCTTTATAATGACTGTTTTATAACACCAATTAAAAATTGTCAACCACGCATCATGTACCACTGATGCACTCTCCCATCCTTAATATTTATCCTGGGCCTGGGGGAAACACTGCATCATTTTCTTTACATACTATCACTGTACGTCCATTGATTATAGTGTACTTTGTGAGTGATTTTCCTCGAATGTACTACCCCCCCCCCCCCCCCCCCAAAAAAAACCTAGTACTATGCTATCACATACAATTGTAAATAGCATTCACACATTACTATGACTACAGTACAAAGTAATACTATAGTACAGTTGACTATCACCTTGTTAAAGTGTAGCTCCCATCATAGTATGTTACTTAATAAAGTCAGGTACTATAGTTATTTGTTTCTTTTCTGCTCTTCTTGTAGTATCTTGTTTCCTAGAACATGTACAACTATTACGTGCAGTTTCTATATACACATGTACAAGCGACATTTCTCCTGCTGGTTTGTAGGAGAGTGCATTATTGACTTGCCACATCCATTAATTGACTGAGGCCCCGGGAATGATGGTTAACGTATTATATATAATTATATTAAAAATATAAAAATACCTGCTATACGGTATATATATATATATATATATATATATATATATGTATACTGTATAGCAAATATTTTTTGCTTAATTACGCATTCGATTGAAGAACGCATAAACAACATTCCACTGAAATTTATTTACGTGTTCTTCAATTGACTGCGATCGCTTGCATGAATCATAGCGCGAAGTTTTAATGTGTGAAATACATCGCTAATGGAACCAGTTTTCTTTTACTGCGTTGTGTTGTATATGTTTGATAAAACAGTAATAATGAAACTAACATGTACATGTATCTTATCTCAACTACACTTCCTCCCCACATACACACAACTCATAGAAATCCAAGTATTCCTGAAGAGCTATCATTCTATGCTGCTTCTTGTCTTAAATGCACAAGAAAAATGTCAGCTCAGTATGAGCGTCGAACTAGCCATCCTTTCACTTTATCTCCCCCTGGAAGTTCAGACCTGGCTTTGAGAAGAGAGTATAAATCTTAAATGATCGATCAATCTTCTAAAAACCTACTTATGTAGGATTCCTTTTACCTTTTTATTTTATTATAAGTTTCCCCCGATCAATCTTTTCTTCTATATGCATATCCAGATATGATTCACAACTGTGTGAAAATCTTTGTAAATTCACTCATTATTTTCTCAAATATAACTATGCAATACTTAGTCTTTTCATCTCCTAACCTCACAAATGAAATGTTTAGAATTGCTGTATAATGTCATGTGGAATAGATAGGCAGTTGACAGACATTTTGACCTATTTTCAACACTTGTTCTGCTCCCCATATACTTTGTATACAACTCATTTTCAATTTACCGGACATTCACTAGTTTTATTGGACAATGTCCTGCATGACTGGCTGCTTCCACATCTCTGATTGAAATACCAGTCGTTGGATACATGTATTTTAAATACTCCATATCCAACTAATGATATTTGCTAGTATCTATAACACGTACTTCTCTATAATTGTCAAAGCATCATAAAACTGGAGACCAGGCCCTCTCTGTGTATCATAATGTGTATAGGGCTTGGACTCCAGACTAGCTATGTACTAGCCTGGAGCCTCTCTGTGTATCATAATGTGTATAGGCCCTCTCTACCTATGTACTACCCTGGAACCTATTTGTGTGTGTTATAATGTGTATAGGTGGAGAGAGCCTGGTCTCCAGACTATATAGCTATGTACTAGCCTGGAGCCTCTCTGTGTATCATAATGTGTATAGGCCCTCTCTACCTATGATCTACCCTGGATCCTATTTGTGTGTGTTATAATGTGTATAGGTGGAGAGGGCCTGGTCTCCAGACTAGCTATGTACTAGCCTGGAGGCTCTCTGTGTATTATAATGTTCTAGGCAGAGAGGGCCTAGTCTCTAGACTGACCATGTACATGTAATGTTTCAGTTTTGTACCGTTTAAAAAGTAACTCGGAGCAGATTTTCATTTCTTTATTTGCATGTAACATTCCAATTACCTCTAATTATGATGATGGCAAAAATATTTGTACATTCTATAATATATAATTATAATTATATAAAACTTTTATAATTACCATGAATCAAAAAAAATATTAAAATAATTACAACTATTAACATATGTTTAAAACTAACACAAGATCAAACTGGTATGGCCTTATTCTTTGTTCTTTGTTCTAAAACCTTAATCATAGCTAATTACATTATTACAACTATAACATACACTATATGCTAATCGGAATCATAAATAGATGGATCAGAAGCATCTGGATCATATGAGGTGTCTGAGTCTGAGTCCCAGTCCGAATATTCAGAATCAGAATTTGATGAAGATTGAGGATCTTCTTCATTTTCAGAATCTACAAATTCTAAAGTTGCTTTCTTTTCCAAGTTAAACTTTCGAGCACGTGGGAGAAACTTGCGACGATTATCACGACTATTAATAGTCTGAAGAATAATTTTATCTTTCGGTGTACAGAGATGAGGACGGGCAATCATTTCAGACAATGTCTCGGTAGATTTCTCTAAAGGAGCAATCAGTTTTATCAAATCATCTCTACCTAGATCTGTATCTACATAATAACTCATAGCATAGGCTGATCGAAGAGCAAGCCGAGCTTTTAACAATTCACGAATAGCATCTTTAACAAACTTGACATCTTCGTTTTCCAAAGATGGCTGTACTGGTTGTTGTTTATCCATAGCACTAGCTACAAGTGCAGCCATTTTGTCTGGCATTATTGTAAGCAGAGCTTCTTCAATTTTAAAACTGTTTGAATGATTTTTATATCTTCTATAAACATGCTTGAAATATTTGGTGTTTCGTTTCTTGGAGTTATCCTCAACTTCTTTCTTCATAGCTTCTAATGTCTCTTTCGTTTTTTTTTGTGCATGAAACCGATTACAGCGATAATATCCTCCTGTTCGACTACCATGAATTGCCCAACGTCCAAAACAAACCCAGCAGAAGTCATGTGAACACTTTGCACATGTCATGTGATTACAGCCACTCTCTTTCTCAATGGGCGTCTTACATTTCGGACAAGGTTTGCATTGCTTAGCAATCCACGTTTCACTGGAAGCAACAATCTTCATGGCTGATGTTGGCATATCACTACCATCTCCTAGCTCCAACAGCTTTTCCTTCCACCTGGTCCAAGACTCGCAGCTACAAGGATCATGTGCATCTTGAGAGCATGCCCAGCAGAAAAAATGACCATTCCCACAGTCAACATTACGAGGGGCCTTAAGAGTTTCACGTTGAGTTTCGCTACCATCCAAAGGTTCTTCTAAGCTTTGATTACGAATTGGTAAATGTACAACTCGCTCGCATCCAGGATGAGGACACCAACACGTATTTGGATTGGCTTCAATGAAGGCACCAATATCAAACTTAAGATATTTGCTATCTAAATCTGATGGAACTAAACGCAAAACCATCTCTTGTGCAATATGATCGTCACAATCAAGTCCTGGACAAGGTATATCCACCACTTTCCCTTCTAAAACCTTTATTCGTAAGTATTCTTGCCAACATACTTCACAGAATGCATGGCCACATGCGTTAGGAATTAGATCAATGCAGGTGTCACCACATATATCACAAATATGTTCTTCCACTGATGTTTGTTTTAATGTCAAAACATCAACTGCTAAACTCGTTTGACGAGCTGTTGGAAGTCGCACTTTTGCTTGCTGGCATGTTATTACAGCATCATCCAACCAAGAATCAACAAGTACCTGTTGTGACCAGCCAAAGTGCTGAAGAAGCTCTTCGGCACAATGCTTTGGGACATCTAGAGCAGATGATGTTTTGAGAATCAATTCTGTTTTAATACTTTGAATGTCTTGTTGCTGGATACCGTCATAGGATTCTAAACGAAGTGTGAAAGGTTTCTGGACAACTAGTTCTGATTCCGATGTTTCTGTAAAAACCATTTTTGGTTCAAGTAGAGCAACAATTGCATTTTGCTCTGCTGCTTCAGCACAAGCAAAAGGAGTCTGACCGGCTACATTAGTGAGATATAGCTGCACTCCATGAGCTAAGAGGATCTTCACACATTGCACTAAACCAGAAGTAGCAGCCAGATGTAATGGAGTATTAAAAGCCTTATCTTGTATATTAAGATCAAGAGGCTGGGTATGCAAAGGTTTTTCAGTGTTTGGACAAACAGTACTTGGATTCGTACATACATCAATTAAAAATTGAAGCATTTCGGCTCTAATCTCTGCAACCGCTGGATCACCACCACTAGCAGTGCTACATATAAAATGGGCTACAGTACGTTTCTGACCATCTTGAAGATTGGCTACTCCTCCGCACAGCATAAACTCTTTAAAAAGCTCCTTCAGTCCACGTTTAGCAGACAGATGTAGAGGGGTTACATTTCTATGGAACATACCATGGCTGTAAGCTCTATTGGGACTCATACTTTTCAATTCTTCTACAGACTTGTAAAGATCCAGGGCTTTCTGTTCGTCACCTGCCTTCAAGGCTTTCAGGAACAGCTTAGATTGTGTGCCTCCCATTTTGCTGTGGTGAGTCAGTAATTAATGATGAGTCTAATGACCTAGTGATAGTCACACCCACAAAAAATGGAATGGAGGAAGACTTTGCAATCCACAAAAGAAATGATACAGGAAATGTACGACTTCATTCTTCAGTACAAACTCATCTGTGATGTTCACACTGTTGATTTCTTCTCAGAGAATCATTGGGACCATATAATTCCAGAAGAATGGAAGGTTGAACTTGTATCGATTAATGATGATGCATTGTGTTTCCTAAACCCAGAAAAGCTACCACATTGTAAGTTTAGAGTGCTAGAGCAATGTGCACAGTACAATATTTTATATTTGATAAAAAACAAATATGGGTTGAGCAGAAGGACTAGGAAATGAGAAATACAGGTGGTTGGGTGCATTAAACCATAATAACACATTTTGCACTGTTGAATTAACCACTTTTGATGAATATTATCATTAGCTGTCCACAACTTAGTATTAGATATTCTCACCCACATATGTTTTTGTTTGCCATTCGTACTCTACCTTGCTATATAGGGTTGTGTCCTCCAAAGTTGAATTCTGAAATAGTAATTCATCCTTCTGAAATTACTCCAGATAAAGAAATTATTGCATTTCTGTATAGCAGCTACCAATTTAGCCACTGATTTTAGTCAGAAATGCCAAGAGCTTAGCTATACCGGAGCCTCATGGTCCAACTATAGACTTTAGTTGATTAATTTTTAACATACCATACTATGAAGTTTACGGCGTGGGTATGCATGTATGCATTTATAAGCGAAATGATTAGACAGTCTGGTAACTCTGCTAGTATTAAAGTTGGATGCTCCTTTGTGGCTTAAAACCACTCGTAAACTTCTGAAAATATTTAGAACAGAATTTATATAGAGTTTGTTTTTTATGAAGTATAATTTACTAATTGATGTAAACTTAGCAATACATTTTTAGAATGACATTCTGCATATATAATTTTAGCTTTAACTTGTATTTGTTTTCTAATATATCTTGTAGCCAAATTGAAGGAGTTCCTGTGTAGAGCTAAACAATTAAAGCTATCACTTCATGAAGTGTCAATACAGAATCTTGGTGTATATGATGCATCTTCCATTCAGCGTTTTGGAATGACTGAAAAGAAAGCTCATGAAGTAATGGAGATGGCTTTGTACATTAAAAATCTGATCACTCCTTTGGGAATTTGTCAGGTGATTAATTAATTAATTATTCATTAAAGACAACCAATTTCTGTCAACATCAAAGTGGTAATATCTACAGTATAAGGCGAACACAGTCATGGGAATGCAACCTCAGGAATGTAGTCCCATTACATTACTGTTAGCTGAAAGGTCTAGGGTTTTTACGCAAGGGAGGTGTTCAATCTATATATATAATTATACATTATGTAGATAGATATATTGTGGACTGCATTCGCTGCTTGTCTGCAATAAAACAGCATATATGATCACCTCTATATTAATATGCTTATAGCCAAGATTAAGCTTAATAGTTGCAAAATACATTTCTGAGGTAATTCATCCACCCAGAGATACATTCTTTGTTTGAAATATGATGTATTAGATATTCTTTGTACCAATACTGGTCGTTAAATTATAAGTTGAAGAGAATATATCTAACAGATACATCTCCCCTGTCATTGATGGACTCTTCTTCTTTACTTTTATTATTTCCTCTGGATGATTAGATCATTGATATAGGTAGTGGTAAAGGTTATTTGAGTGAGTGTCTGTCCTTCACCCATGGATTTAGAGTGTATGGAATTGACTCCGAGACTGTAAATAGAAATAGTGCTTTGGACAGATGTAGGAAAGTTGAAAAATATTTTAAAGGAAAGAAGAAAGATCAATCTAAAGAAATGTTAAAGAATAAAGAAGACCAAAGTGGAATTGAAGAGATTAGTGATGCTTTTAACACTGCAACACCATCTACTATAACAGATTCCTATTGTGGACAGCTAGTTCCAGTAAGTACTGTGTCTGTAACTCATATGTTACACTCTTCAAATCAAAAACTCGGTGATGAATGTAATGAAGATACTAAAACTATTCCTCATCATACTCATGCTGTAACACATGATACTAAAATAGATTTGACAGTTGAGGCATCTTATGTAGATACATTAAGATCTAAACAAAACAACACACAAGCCAAAGGTAAAGATTCTGATGTGACTCCTGAGGCAAATTCTTTTTCACCAGTGAACGATGACTCCTCTTGTCTTATAACAAACATACCTACTTCTTTCATGCCATTAACTCATTTCATTAATCCTGAAGATAATATTCTTTCAGTTATAGACAATAGTAATGGACAGCTGGAACCTACAGCCTTGGTTGGTCTTCATACCTGTGGAGATTTGGCATGCACTGGGTTGAAACAATTTGTAGAGAGGAAACCCTTACAGGCAATGTGCATTGTGGGATGTTGTTATAATTATATTACAGAGGAAGGTTGGTCATTATCTGTCTGTCTATCTATCTATCTATATTTATCTATCTGTGTAACTCATTCACCCCATCTATCATTTATAAAATATGCAATTGCTTTCTAATTTGAACTACAAAGAAAGAGATGGAAGAACTCTATTGCTAACAACTTGACTGCCCTGTGACTTTATATAATTTCAACTACTGCTTTAGGGATTTTGCCAGGTTTCCCAATGAGTGACTATCTTAAAACTAAAAATGCAGTACTTGGTCGTACAGCACGCATGTTATCATGTCAAAGTGAAGGACGGTTTACACAAGTAACGAGTGGGCAACCTCTTCAATCAGTTTTCTTTAGAGCATTGCTCCAGGTAGGGAAAGTAATTGTATTAGATATAGTGAGTAACAACTGTATGATTGTGATGTATTTTATTGCACAACGTTTTTTGCTGGTTTTCAGGTTGTTTTGAAAGAAGAAATGAAAGTGATTGAAAATGAGGAGGAGTAAGTTTAGTTACAGTCAGTTAGTTACGCATATTACAAGTCCACACTTCTTATTTCACAAGTGCTAAAACAAAGTTTGTTGGACGTATCAAGAAATTTAAAGGATTCATTGAATATAGTAGAAAAGCATTTCACAATCTACATATACCTCTTGATCAGCAACCATCGGATGAAATATTAGAAAAATATCACCATCTTTATTTACCTCATATGATCGAAATTCAATGTTATGTTCAGGTAGCTAATACGATTATGTTAATAAGTATGTTGCACGTATATAGGGTTCTAACTGCCTGGAGAATCTTCTCACTCCCCTTTATTTGAAATGCTAAGCTAAAACTCCCTCCCTCCTTTGAGTTTAGCATATGCTGTGTTGTTCTCTGATTATTTGGCTATCATAGCATGATTGTAACATAACATATATAATTATTATATTATATATATATATATATAATATATAATATAATTTATATATATATATATATTATATATATGTATATTGTAGATTAGAGCTGTTTTAGCACCAGTTATTGAATCTTTTATCTTAATGGATCGACTTCTATATTTGTATGAGAATCAGGTAAGTAAATCTACTATGAGTCTCAAAACATTTTTTTTAACAAGTATTCTCCAATTACAGGTTAAAAGTGGGATAGAGAAAGCTTGGGTTGTCCAGTTATTCTCACCTATACTATCTCCTAGATGTTTTGCTCTCTGTGGAATCAAAACTATAACTGTATAAACACCTTATTATAAATTCAATGATAAAAAGATTCATGAATGTAAACATAGCAAGGGTGTGGGCTCTCCTATGGGAACATGGATGAAAAGCATTTTAAGTCTGTCCTACGTCTCGTCCAGACTGAAAGGAATAATAGCAAACAATCTAGTTCCGAAGGAGAGGTTTCTTTTGAAGTCGTACCTAAAGATGATGGGCAAACAGTAACAATTCACTCAACGCAGTCTCAAGAGCAAGCACTTCTTCAATTCGATAGTGTATCTTCCTCACTCTCACCGTCATCAAGTGTGAATGAACTGGTTAGCACAGTTTTGCAAGGTTATCATGGGACTTTAATATCTCTAGGACACCAATCAACCGATCATTCGTCCTTCATACTTAAGGCAAGACATCCTGGAGGAGTTGTGGCGAAAGCAGCAAAAAGAATCCTTCACTGTATAAAGAAGCTGAACGCTTCTGGAGTATCTGCAAACCTGGTTGTGCCTTGTTCCTACATATTGTTTGCTGATGAAATAGTCTATGACCTTTTGCAAGGTTTTAAAGACGACGAAGAAAGAAGTCACAGTGATCTTTCTCCGTCATTTCAAATAATCGATTCTAAAGTTGTTGGAGTAACGAATGCTGAAGTTAAACGATTACAAGACGTAGTGAGAATGATCAGTCATGGTGAGGAAGAAAAGGAACGTATTCTTTCTTCTAACCCAAGCTGTGTTCACCATTGTGCATTTACAATTGGTGTTGAATATGCAAAGTTTGGTTCTATGTTTGCTCCTGTTAGTGGTACGCTCACTATAGCTGTTGTTAGTGTTCCAGATAACATAGATCTCAAGAATTTGGAATCAATACCGAATGTACAAAGTCTATTTGCCTTGTTTTCTGTCGTTAAAGATTTAACTCTTTTGCCAGATGACAAATCATTGTCCTCAAGCGTTTCATATTGCAATTCCATTCTCACTCGGTTTCTTCAGGCAGCAATGGGCGGTAACTGCAAAACTCTCCTTATTTCTCATATACCATCAATAATTTCACCACAGTATTACGATCAATGCATTAGTTTAATGGAGCTAGCTTCCAAAGCAAGAAATATCGAAAACAAACCTGACAAAACAGAATTAGCTGAAAAAGCCCTCATGGATGCATACAGGAAAGAGCTGAAGAGACTTTATGATTCAACTGATCAAACAGAAATGGAGATAGAAGACAAGCAATACGTTCGAGATGATGAGGTTTTAGTAGCGCAGGCTTTGGCTTCTGCAGTTAGGAATGAGGATAAAGATGACAAGAGTGACGAAAGTGAAGATGAAGATCTAAAAGGTACATACTGATCACGAACATTATCAACTATATACTAAGGCTATGATGCCTATGCATACACTACTTAGGAGTAGAACTCAATATCTCTAGTTGCAAGCACTGACTTTTTCTGACAATTCATTTTGAATATATGTGTGTATTTGCTTTCCTACATAAAAAGAGAATATTTTAATGGATGGGTTGTCGCTTGAGATGAAGAATTATAATTTATTCAAAGTCCAGTTGGAGATTGAAGGTGTATATAGGGGCTATATGAACATTTTTGTTTGCATAAGATTCTTTTAGGTAAATTATAACACTTTCCTGTTATATCATTTATGTTCATCTAGACGTAATAATAATGTTCATTATAGTGAGCAAATATTGGAAATATCAAACAGCACTGACTCTTGTAGTGATACACACAAACATTATGATTATGTACATTATATACCTAGATGTCAATGACTCATATCAAATCTTTTATACACTTTCAATCTCCAATTGATTTGAATATTTCAAATTCTTCATCTCAACTGCTATATAGGTTCTACGGGAATTTCACATTTAAAACCTGTGGATACTCCAACACGTCCAGTGTGTGTGACTCTGAAATCAAAAAAGTATAGTGCAGTCTCTAACTATCCCAACGCTCTCGATCCTGAAACTACTCAAAATGAAGAACCAGAAGATGTAACTATTGATGCACTAGTGGCGCTAATACAAGATCCGGATGATGGAGTACCGCGTGCATTGGAAAGCTCACTTACTGATGTCAAGATACATAGAGGTAGTCATTTAATATTCACATCCATAAATTAGTATATCTATCTGCTAATTATCTATTTATCCAATCATGGCCATTCATCATATAGAACTTTATATGTATATAATTATAATAATAACATTATAATATTACTCAAGTCTACTTTTAATTGCCTGTACTAATTCTAGCAATTTTAGCAAAAACGTAATAATCGCTAAAATTAATACGCACTAAAAATATACTTCGTGATCATTAATTTTTATTAGGCATATTAGGCGTGGCTCAGAAATTCGCAAAAATTAATGCATGCTTAATCCAAGCTTTTAAAAATCACTAAATTTAGTCAACGTAATTAATAGTAGGTTTAAGGTATATATGTATGTATGTTTATAATTAATGTTATAATAATTATACCTGCTTTTTGGGTAATAATTTGTACATTTTTACTGTTTCATTTCTATTTCAGGAAAGGGGTCAGTATTTTCAGGTGCTGCTATTGTCCAGTGGCTAGTAGATAACATTTCCGGTGTGGAAAATGAGGATGCTGCTGAGCAGCTGGGGCAGAAACTGTTAGACAAAGGAGCAATATTTCATTCTGATGGATCAAGGTAATTGATGATCAAATGATTATAGTAATAACAATTAATATAACTATTTAGATAGTATTTTCAAGCAAATATAATAATAATTGAAAAGCTATATTCATGTATAATATTAATATTTTTTGTTTTTTAGCCTATTCCTGAATGCACAGAATCTATTCTACTATGCTCGTGACCCTCATTCCAGAGGCAAAATACTTTCCACTGAAGAAATTCAAGCTCTCCTGTCTTTGGATAAGAAGAAGAAGCTCGATCCCATTGTACAGTTGACACAAATTGAGGAGAAAGAAGAAGCAAATAAGAGTGAAAATAGATACAAAACACAAGATGATGGAGAGGTTCAGAGGTCTTGTAGCTCTAATAAATTGATGGAAGAAGACATTTCTCCAGTATCTAACAAGACTTCTCGCTCAAGTGATTGTGAGTCAGTTTCATTAAGTCCAAAACGAGAGTCTTTGATGAGTACAGAAGGTCAACTTGACCCTTACAATATAACACAATACAGCAATGCATTAGAATGCCTTTCTATGGAAGATGAAACTGATACAGCTATTGATGATGGTAATAACCTGCAAAGCTCACTGGTGCACATCAACAATGAAGATGGAATACTACAATATGTGGAAGAAACAGAAAATGGTAAAATATAATTATAAATAAATAAAACAGGAGCACATGATATTCAAAGGACCTCTTCAGCTTAGCATGTGTATGTACTAGTCTCGTCCCCAGACCACCACACCCTACAGGTGAAAGATGGTCTGAAACAGTTGCTTCAAATTCTTGGTCCAAGGGTCAAACGTTCTTTCCACTCAATCATTCTTAACAAACGTCCTATTTGAGTGGAAAAGATGTTTGATGATTGGACCAAGAATTTGTTCCAGACCGTCTTTCGCCCATAGGGGATGGTGGTCTGGGAAGGAGACTATGTATGTACAATCATATTGAATACAATCTATATTTTAGCAAACATCTGATGCCTGATAATGTTGGATTGTGTGGTCCTGATTTTTATTTTGGAAATTAAATTTTTGTTAGTATTTGTGAACTAAATATAATACTTACAGTAACTGAGAGTATTACTCAGGAGAAAGGCAATGAAAGTCGTAAGGTTAGTCAATTATAATGAGAATGAATATTCAATTGGAGATTTATTATACCTATAGCTTGATGCACCTGATATACAAGACATTCAAGAAGTACCTGATTTAGAAACACTGGAAACGTTAGTAGCAACAGCAAACTTACTTTATACTGTAAAACAACAAACTTTACCGTGTGTTATGCTGCACCCACCAAAAGTGCATGGCATATTGGGACTGGTTTAGAATGAAAGATATGATTACTTTGTGGTATCATCATTAATTAATCATTGCTGATGATTTTCTAATGTATGAAACCCAACTATCTATTATTGTTATTTGCCATTTTGCATTTTAGAGGTCTTATAACACTTGCAAGTATTTAAGCTATAACTATTATTAATTTGCAGCTTCTATATACCTAGCTGCTTTCTTCCTGCCCATCTATATATAGACCTGATTTTGCATTCATTTATGCTGAATGCCAGCCCATTAAGTCACGAAGCCTACCAGAATGACGTAACTTCTTTAATCAGATATAAAATGCATGTGTAACACAAACATATCCACTTTAACTCCCATCAAAAGCTATTTCACTATTATACAGATTCACAGATTATCCTCATCCATTACACTTCGCATCAGCTATTGGTAAAGAGTCTGGTGTAATTAAACAGTTAGTATTCTGGTATGGAGTTGACTGTATTGATGAAAAGAATCGTACCCCTCTCATGTTTGCTGCTCTAGGGAACAAGGTACTAATCTGTTTAAAGAATGTGTTGAGTTTTGATATGCTTTACCTATAGGCATCTGTATGTCGTACGTTAATAGAATTTGGTGCTAGTTTAGATCGTAGGGATAACAGTGGACTGACAGCCATACATATTGCTTGTTATCATGGCAGTAAAGATGCACTTGCTGTTTTGTTGAGTAAAAAAGCTAACTTGTCCATCAGAGACAGAATGGTATATCTTCTTATATATATATATATATACTTGTTATATTGTCATGGCAACCATTAAGTAAATACAACAAATCATTACATTTTTTTATATGATGACTTGAAAATAGTCACTGTAAATTGAATTTCAATATTTACTAGCTAAATTCACATCTTTTTGTAGTACCATTCTGTGTATCACTGGAGCACAATACCAGAGAGTCCACAATGTCTAAAGACACTTTTGAAGTAAGCAAACACATTCTAATACATACCATAAGAAAATATCTGTTTAAATATTATTTAGATACACTCAAACCTCTTCCTTGGAGGAACAGTTAGACAGAAGTGGTTTAAATCCTCTTCATTGGGCTATATTTTATAATCACCCAGAACATCTAAAATTAATAATCACCAAGTAAGTGTCCAGCAGTCTGTAAATTTTCCTTCAATTATTCAATTATACAGTGCTATATCATATATACCTATGCCATGCTGTACTATACTGTACAATATTATTATGTATATAGTATGTTGTACTGTACTATACACACTGTACAGTATAATTATGTAGACCTGTATTAGTATCCAGCACAATTTACAAACAGTTGTTTAGCTTGTCAACTTTCATTTCTCAGGTGTCAAAATATTGTAAGTCTTAATTCTTCTGGAAGAACTTTAATGACTTATGCAATAGAAAAACAGTCAGATAAATGTGTACAGGTGAATACTAAAGGTCATTCACGTTCACCTTGTCCTCAGAAAAATGCTCATAACTTTAGTTTGAAATGACCAACCATCTTCTTACCTGCACCATTTTCATATAATAATTCTTCCTGTCCTTTTTTGTGTATGTCAAATGTCAATCCATTGCTTCATTATTGAGTTACAATATAATTATGTATTAACCTTATGACATTAAACTATACACTGCATTACATATAAAGTCATCACATCCTAATTTTGAGGACATTGTGAATGGGAACAGACTTTACAAAATGCTACACTTTATTTCAGTGTTTTATTGATTGTTCACTTTTTAGGTATTATTAGGTTTGCCGTGCTCTATAGAACTAGTCAGATTGGCTGATAAGAATGGATTAACTCCTCTTCATCATGCTAGTGCTCAAGAGTCTCCAATTTATGTTGCTTCGTTGCTAAACATGTGTAAAGGTTCATTATTGTACTGTCCTGCCATTATCTTTAAAATTACGTTTGTCCCAACTAGGGTTGGCAATAATTCAATATATAGCATACAATGCAATATATTTCCATTGCAATAATTGTATTGCATGATTTTGGTCTGCCAATATTATCACAGTGGCAAAATATTGTCCTACTGCAATTCAAAAATAGTTATAATAATTTGTGTGCAGTTAAAAATACGATAACACTTAATGCTCTACGCTCTCAAAAGAGGACCAGAAGTGTCACCTTTTAAAAAATGAGCAGTATCAATGAGTAGTTGCAATATTGCAATAATCACAAGTCACCTTGATTTTTCAATATCGCCCAACCCTTGTTCTAAATATATTACATTGTGTGTAATATTGCTATAAGAGTCATTCTATTGTGTAATTTTATTTTTCCCATAAGATCAAAATTTCATTGATGCAAAAGATATGTTTGGACGCTCTCCTTTCCATTATGCTACAGTTTATCAGAGAACACTTACAGTAGAGGTATAATTCAACAACTATATAATTATAATTATTACAATTAGTATATTTTTGATAGCTATTATTGCATTTTGATGCAAAACCATCCCTTGAAGATAACGATGGAAATACACCATTGCAGTTAGCTGAGTCTTATGGTCATGTTAGTCAGGAAATTAAAACTCTAATTAGAGGTAAATACAAGTATATATAATATTTAGTGTTGCACATATACAGCAATTTGCCTATATGCCTATGCCTATATGCCTATATTTCATAATCCATATTGCCTATATATAGATCCGATCCGATATTGTCTGTGTGAAATATATAGTTGTATTTATCTAGTTTACAACTGTTCACACATGGTACAGTGTTAATTATTCTATTGTCCGTGTGCATAGGCGTAGGAATGAATGTGAAGATGGTGGGGCTAAATGGATTTATTTAATTATAATTGCCAAAAAATGATTGACGTCTAGAATTAGAGTTTACAAATAGTTTTGCAATGCTTAATAAATTAAGTTCATCCGTTTTACTTTTATGAGTATGCAATAAAGTTATGTGATTCAATTTTTTTTGCGACACGGTGGAACGTAGGTAGGATTTTAATCTTCGAAGTGCAGAGAAGGACCTTTCTGCTGTGGCAGACGTCATTGGAACAGTTAGATAAATTAGTAACTTATGAACTTCATTGAACATTGATTTTGCAAAGGAATTTGAATTAAACAGCTCACATACAGTGGAAATGGTAGAAACTTGTTTAATGGGTACATTTCGATTTTGGTTCTCTGTTTTAACTAAATCTGGTAACATACTCATTTGCAAATGTAGGCGATCAAAGTCAATATCTGTACTATAAAGTTTCTTGATTTCATCAGAAACAACTATCTTCTTTCCATTGCACCCTTCTACAAATATTGTTTCAAGGTGAGCTATTAACTGTAGTTGTTGGCCAAATACTACCAGATTTAGTTAATTGGTATGAAAATAATGAAATACGAATAGACAGCACCCTCAAATTATGCTGCTTCAATTAATTGATTATAATTAGTACAAAGTAGCTATGGCATTAAGCATGATGAATCCATAGCAATCTGAATAACTGTCTAATCGTTAAATCCTTGCAACTGTACTAACCAATAAAATAGTTATTTTAACGATTTTGTTTTTGCAGTGTATGAGTAGTATCTTCACTATCTTGACTATCTTCACAAACTTCGTGGACTTCACTGACTTCCTTTTCTTGAACATTATCAACTAATTCATCACCACTACTGTCATTATCATTACTATCATTATCTTGACCATTATCATCATATCTAGGTTTCTTGGGATTAGGAAAAAATGATAAAAGAGATCTTTGCATTTTTGAATCTTCTAGATACTTCTAAAGTTGACACTTTGACATTAGTTGACAGTCCTACTTAACTAGCTAAGATCATGTGCTTTTAGTTTTAGTCATGTGATCTAGTCTAAAAACAGTGTTAATCAGCTGCCACATTGTACATCACAATGATGAATGGCATGATGAAATGAAGCATGAAGGCTTATGAATTTATTATTAGGCATGCAAAAAAATTTGGTGGGGCAAGCCCCTCCACAATTTCAAATGGTGGGGCTAAAGCCCCCCTGCCCTATGGGTTCCTACGCCTATGTCCGTGTGCTATACATTCAGCCCAAAGTACATTGTACATGTAGTTACAGGCATATTCAGCCTTGGTTGCACACATCTTCATATTGTACTCGAGATAATGTAATCTGCAAAACCTGAAAAATATTGTGTAAGCTATATAGGCAATGTATAGGCAATGCAGTTGCCTATACCGATACTCTGCCTATATCTTGAATACAGATCCCTATTCTAGTATAGGTACAACTTTAATAATATTGTCTAAGGTGTATACCAATTACTATTTCCAACAGATGGACCAAGAGCTGGAACTGATGCAAATACACTTTTAGTTTCAGCTTTACCAAACTCCACACGGGATATGCAGAATTCAGTTACTTGTATAATTATATGATTGCTGATAGAACTTCTATTTATTAAAATTTATACTTATTTATTATATATTACATTGTAATTGATGTGATAATAATTATAGAATATAGGGAACTTCCATTTTAAAAAATGTTTCAAATCTGGCTGAATCATTATCATCATCGATATCATTGCTTTTATCTCTTGAAAATTTGACAGTCATGCTTTCAGGCTCATTTCCTATTAAGGTTGACTACCTTTTTTTTTAATCTCCAGCTACTCTCTTCCACACTTAATATGTCTTGTAACTGAATTATCATTCACTCACATTTAGTTAACATCCATGCATCACTATAGTCTTGTTTCATAGCTAATGATATGAATTTGTACTAATTATAATTATGCACATACAACCCTAACAATTCCACATCTGTCTTCTCTTGAAATTATAATGATGGTACAATGATGTTTTTGTCATGATATGTAATCATTTCTTTTTCACTTCTTTTTGTTTAAAATGCATAAATTATATCTACAAAGCTAGCTAGCTACATCAATGCCATTCACATGAAAGTAGTGTTGTTCTAGTTTTATTTTAAACGTTCTGGTTCCAGTTTAGTTCCAGAACCTTTATTTTGATAATTTTAGTTCCAGTTTTATTTCTAGAACCGATAATTTTAGTTCCATAACTTATCATTGTCCTAATACAAGGGTGCCAGTTGCATTGTGGGTGTAATCTTTTTTCATTAATCAGTTCATTTTTTTAACCTTGAATGATAAATATGACACTGCTTTTCTTTAGTTTTCCTAATTAACTTTACAAAAATGAGTCAGGAAATGATTCATAGGTGTGAGATTGTGAGTCAGCTGTTACTCATCAGCTGTGCATAGTATCGTTATGTATGTATGTATGTATGTATGTATGTATGTATCTACGTATGTACGTACGTATGTATGTATGTATATATGTATGTATGTATGTTGTAAAATGCTAAAATTCAAAGAAAATGTAAGTTACTGGCATTCCTGACATTTGCAATTATTCGTAGTGATAATTATAATTTAAGTTACTGTACTAATTAAAGTTCTATTGCTTAAATTTAGTTCTAATACCAAATCTAGGTATTAACAAATTTTAATTCTAGTACCAATTCTAGTTCTTAACAAAATATTTTTTTACTAATTCTAGTTCTTGGTACTAGAACTAAAATGAAAAGGCCAGAACTAACATTATATTAGAACAACACTACATGAAAGCGCATTTTGAACAATGGAATGCTTAAAATATTGTAATCCACAGTAAGTTTTGATACTAAAGGTCATTCACGTTCACTTTGACCTCAGAAAAATATTTATAACTTTAGTTTGGAAGAAAATCTTTTTACCCATTTCATATCCCATTCTTTTTTGTGCATGTATCCATTACTTCATAATTGAGTTACAGAATAATTAACCTTATTACATTAAACTATGAGTCATCACATCCTAATTTTAAGGTCAGCATGAATATAGTTACTACTTCCTTTTTTTCAACAGAATTTGAATGTGAACTTATAACATTTTTACATAATTATAGTAACAATTCATTCTCAATATAATTACATTGACATGCTTTTAACAATTACAGATTCCAAATAAATATTCTTGATTAATTTATAATCTTCATCACTAGATGTCATTTGAGTATATAAAGATTGGAGGGTTGGACCAGGATCATCACTCTCAGCACTATTCTTAATGCTACACAGAAAAGCCATAACTCCTGGTATACCGGTCTTTTGTACAGATTCTAAAATAACATTAATCACTTCATTGGGTTTTTTTTCTTTCAGGTTTTGATGAATATCATCTAAGCTGTCCAGATATCCACTGCCAAATAAGTTGCCCCAAGGAATAGCACTGCAAACTAAGTTGTCGTGTTGGATAAGAAGATGACGATGACGTTTTATATATTGTGTCACCAATTGATCTATATATAAAGTATGAAGAAGATAGCTGTCTTTCCATAATTAACATAATAATTATGCAATACCATTCTTGTGATTACTGAATATTATATACCAAGAAATAGTTATGTTAGTAGTATGAAAGATGTGTTATACATATTGTTTACCTGAACACTGCCTTTTAAGTAGCTCTGGATAAACAGACATTTGTAAATCAGCCGAAATAGTACTGATCTATTAATTATTGATTGTCACTGATAGGGCGGCAAGAGTTAATATTATACTTACAGGTCTAGATGAAGCTTTGAATGTCACAGAAGTTTTTGAATCTCGCTTACCCTGCATTAAAGAAATATCGTAATTATTAGTCTAACATAAAAATATCATGACAAAACGTACTTTGATGAATTGATGTATCCACACAGTTTGAGACCTATCAAGATCGGTAAAACGAACATTTTGTGGACGAGATAAGGTACATTCATTGTACTGCTCTTCGATACATACCTTAGCTAAGTGTACCCTTTCTGGATTTATATGATGGCACTGCTGGTCCTGGCATTCCATATACATAACTAACTCTTTTGGTGCCTTGGTCTGAGCAAATATACATGATATTGCCTCTTGTATCTTTTCGATTATGTATGATGTAATGTTACAGGCATCTTTGTATGACACACTTATTTCTCCTGATGTTAAACTCGAGAAGAAAACTTTGATAAATCCGTGATGGTTGCTGATCTTCAAGTAATATTGATTATTGTGATTATCAAGTTTGTAAGTTACAACACAACGACTTTGTGACTGAATTAGGGTAAGCTCGGGAATATTTCTAAGCAGCACAGTAAGAGCTTCAAATTTTCCTGGAGGAACTGGCCCTGCCAGACATCGCAAATATATTGGTGATATTTTATTTGATGTTGTGGGACCTGTAGAATATTCACATGCAGACGGAAGCAGGAGAGGCATATAACATAAATTGTCAGTTGAGGATACAGAACACAAATGATGCTGTTTAAGAATGTCAATTAACCAGTGTGATGGTAAAGAAGTGGTTGAAGACATTTTTAGAACTTTTTCAAGTACTTTACTATTCATAGCAATCTCTCCGTTTTTTATCAAACCATTTTCTTGAGCTAAGATCTTCAAGTTTTCTAGGCATTGAAAAAACCATTGTAAATCAATGATAACAGCAGGATGCGAAGTTTCTGATTCAAATTTGAAAAGGAGCTGCTGTTTCTGAAAAGAGGATAGCATATTTGTTTCATCTGTCAAGTTAAAAGAAGAAGCAAAGTGAAAGAAAAGCGTCATTGATATCGCATGTACTCTGTGTTTTAGGCTATAAGCTTTGAGAAACACCAAGAAAGTGAACTGCTTCCATTCCATAGATTGAGAATAATTATCTTTAAACAATTCTATTATCTCTTCATTGATGGAAGATGAAACACCTTCCACTAATAAAGGTATTATATGCGGCGGCTTCTTTCCATTATTCAACTCAAACAGCCTCGGAATTTTCTCTTCCATCTTTTTCTTCACCAATTCGTAACCTTCTTTACCCAAATCTGCATCACCGAAGCACTTTTCTTTGACAAAGTAGCTATACTCATTATATGCTGTAATCATCGGAAATTGTTCCGTGTATGGATACAGACTGACATTGTAGAAAGGACCTAGTTGTGAACACAAAATTGGAGTCATATCTGGTAAATCGTTTTGTAACGACTTTCTTTCTTCACATATGGCGGCAGCAACGGCTACACGATCTGTGAACTCATCCATATTGGTTGGTCTCTTCATGCAATATGTGTAATCTTCATTGTGAACAGGATCCTTTAAAGGATTTGCTAGGCTATATGGAAGAACCGGAATTGAATTTCCAGGAGGAAAAAGGAGAGGTTTAAGATAATGAAGCAAACAAAAATCTTGACAGTTTACAAACTCGTTAATGTGCAACAGATGTGGAACATAGGGGGACATTCCATGGATATTTGCTTCCAAGGTACTGGAAAATGAATGAACTGGAATTTCTGGGTAGGTCGTACCAGTGCACAGTGGACTTGCACCAGAAAGAGGTATGTTGTGTGCTGACTCATCAATGTAAGGAACATCGTTTAACGTATCCAGTAATGACTCTGTTAACACAGGTTGAATATTTTGTGTAGAATCAAGTACACACAAACCAGTTGGTAAAGATAAAGAAGCATTTGAACCAAGTAAGTGACTCTTTGAATTTAAAACCTGTTCTTCCTCGCCCATGAAACATAAGTTTGATATTAATACTTCTTGTGTTTTGGAAAGAATGGAAACAGCTGGCTTTATTGAAAGGGCTTCACTGGTAATAGGGGCTAATAGAGAAAAAAGGAAGGTTCATTCAGCATATTGTATGCAGCAATTCTCAAACAAGACATTGATAACCTAAATTACTATCATGATAAACTGGGGTGATCATACCATTCTATATGACATATAATTACAGTAGGTCACTGCCTGACTCAGCTATAAGTTAATAACCACATTAGCAAGATATTACTATAATTATAATTGTTATTAATTGTTATGGCTAATAATAAAATATTTTAAGCCAGATAAGCATTCTATGTAATGATGTCATTGAACTTACCCTTTTTCACTACAATGCAGTCTATATCTTCATCATATTCTTCATCAATAAGAAAATCATATTCAGTGTTGTCTAGAAAAAAAAAATTACACATTCAAGTAAATAAATAAATAAATAAATAAATAAATAAATAAATATTATAGTTGTTACCTGATAGCGGAGAATAAGTCCCTATTTGAATCCGCCGGGTTTGACTAAAACAAGGAATCCAACTGAGTGCTCTCTTTCTTTGTCTTTGCTGCGGAATGGTTATTAATTTCGCTTAAAACTATAATCATCAATGCTTTTACTTACTCTAGGTTGTGAAGAGGTTGGTAGACTCCCTGTAAATGAGCGAAATTTCCAGGATTTTTTACTCATGTTGCAAAGAACAGTACTTGCTTTACAAAGATTATCTGATATCAGAAATAAGCAGGTCACCACTGGTATTTATGAAAAGCAGGGGCGTGGTAAGCTTAACTTACATATCCCCCCCCACCCATGTACATGGGTGTGTTTGTATTATCAGCACTGTAGTGTTTGTGATTTGGCTATGCCAGATTATATGTAATCTTTGTACAAATAATTGGAATGAAAAATCTATGAGTCAAGTTGAGGGCAATAGTCTCAGGGTAGGGCACTCTGTACAGTAGTCTCGTCCCCAGACTCCACTCCTTTTTTAATAAAAACGGACGCCAACTCCGCGATCCGATCTCAAAAAGGGGTGGAGTCTGGGACGAGACTCGACTAGGCACTCTGATATTCTACAAGGGCCTAGGCTCTGCTGTAGAAACGCCACTGCTATACATAGCCAGTCTCCTTAATATTAGCCACTCTTTTTGCAAAAGTCTGATTCACATGTCAGGGGAACCAGCACCAACCCCGCCCAGAAAATTAACTATGATTGAGGTAAGTGTCATTGTATAAAGTTCGTGCAATAATTCATTATCTATCTTTCAGTTTTCAATTAATGAACAAGATGACAATAATAAAGATGATCTTCCACCACCATCAAAGAGAATTCGAAATACATCATCAGACTCAGCTTTAGGTACATATAAGAATATTTACAATAGAACATGTAAGTATGTTGACAAGATAGGGATGGTGGTTGTACTACAAAATCCAAGAGTTGATGTTTTTGTGTGTTTTTCAATGGTGTTTTGGAAAGAAAAGTTTCACACTGTATAACAATCCTAAAACAAGAAGAATGATAAACATGTGTATGGGTAGTAGTACATGTACATGTACACCTTGGTAGCTCAGTTGGTAAGAGCATCTGTCTAGAGTGCAGAGTGTCGTAGATTTAAATCCCACCTGAGGCAACTCATTTTTTCATTTGCCTCAGGTGCCTGTCTTTCTTTCTTACCATCTCAAGTCATCATGTATTTGTAGTATATTTAGGAAAAGTGTCTACTATGGAATTTTAAATTTAATGCTTGCGTACTGGGCAAACTAATTCTCAATCCGAAGGCAACGTGCTGATTTAATGTTTGTGGTAGGGGTTAAAGAATCTGTTGTTTATTCATAATTATAAGTATAGTATTATAGATATATTATCCTAGTAATACCTATACAAACCACACCTTATATGAAGCAGTAATCAATGAAGTAATATTCATCCCACAAGTAATATAGTATTTATTAACTCTCTTCATCAGATACTGCCATGAGAAATCCAGCAGATACTACAGACTCCAGTTCAACGTTCCACGAAGCAGAGTTGAATGTGCCACCAGTTACTACAGGTACAAACAAGCAAATATCATTATATTTACTGTTACATTACAATTTATGATTGCGGATAAGAAAAAAAGGGCATTTGGTTATGTACATGTATTTTGTACAGGAAACCAAATAAATTTTGTATCCAGAAGGAAAAACTAATAACTCCACCTAGATACCTAATCTAAGGTCATTTACGGTGTATAGTACAAGTATAACAAATAAGATGAAAAGATTGAACATAAGAAATTTTAAATCAATTCCAAGCAGCAATACTTCTCATAACGATGATTTACAGCTCTAAAATCCATCTCATATTTCACCAAACTAAAGTTATAACATTTCTCTGAGGTCATTCATAGTGAACATTACCCTCCACTTCCAAAGGTGTGGGTAATTAGTACTAATTATCAACATCTAAGTGGCTGATGTTTACAAATGACCAGTCCATTATGCTGATTGTTGTTGCCTTATAAATTTTCTTGTGTTCATAACTTTTATTTGAGAACTATAATTATAACTGTTCTATACCCTATAGAAACATTATCATTTGAGCCCCCTCCACTTCCAGAGGGATGGGTAATTATCAGACATCAAAGTGGAGCTGATGTTTACTTACACAAGCAATCAAGGACATGTACCTGGTCTAGGCCTTATACTGCACCAGCCAATAAAACTATCAAGGTATTGTTGTGTTGAATGATACGCTATATACAGAGGTGTGGAAACATTGAGCCGACTACCGAGCATTTTGAACTATTTTCATCACTTTTGTCCTGCTTCAGATATACTGTATAGCCATAAATTTCTGTGGGGCATATATTTTGTGATTTTTGCGAAAACTGAAGGACTGCAAAAATTTTATTTTATTGAGCATTTTTGGTGAATGTGAAAATTAATTTATCACGAAATAGTTAAAATATCATCAAAGCGAGAAAATTTTACCCGCCAAAATATAGGGCTATGCAGTACTTTGTATACAGTTCAGTTTCAATTTACCAGACAATATCCTGTATGACTGGCTGTTTCCACACCACTGGATATATATAATAGTCAATTGCATTTCCCTTTTTTAATTAATTGTATATTTCAGAAACATCGAATACCTGTACATAGTATACCTTGTCTTGAGCAATGGCTGTTCCATAAAGAAAGAACACCTTTAGCTCAGAAGTGGCATGAAGATGCAGGGAATAAATTAGGTCTATTAGTGAAACTAGGTAAAGAGATATTAGATATTAGACAGTGAGTTGGGTGGATGGATGGATGGATGGTTGGATGGATGGTTGGATGGATGGTTGGATGGATGGACAGATGGATGGATGGATGGATGGATGGGTGGGATGGGTGGGATGGTTGGTTGTTTGGTTAGTTGGTTGGATGGATGGATAGATGGATGGATGGATGGTTGGATGGATGGATAGATGGATGGATGGTTGGATGGATGGATGGATGGGTGGATGGATGGGTGGGATGGTTGGTTGGTTGGTTGGTTGGATGGATGGATGGATGGATAGCAGGTTTGACAATGTGTAACTATGTTTGGGCAGATAGAAAGATGGATGGATTTTACAAAAAAGATTGACAAATTTTAAGTTATTTGTGAATTTACAGAGCCTCATTGGTTTGAATCTTACGTGAAGTTAAGATGGCCAGATGGTGTTCCAAATTTGTCGCAAGAAAAGCAACAGTAAGTATTATAGTATTATTTTGTACATGTATGTAGATGTGCTTGTACATGTATGCATGTATTCACCTGTACATGTCTGCACTATGCATGTATGTAGTACATGTATGTACATGTACATGTATACATGTATGTTACCTGTACATATATGTAGTACATGTATATACATGTACATGTATATGTGCATATTGTTACCTATACATATATGTAGTGTTATACATGTATGTAGTACATGTATGTACATGTACATGTATGCATGTATGTTACCTGTACATACATGCATGTACATGTATGTTACCTGTACATATATGTAGTGTTATACATGTATGTACATGTAGCATTGTACATACGTAGTACATACATGTACATGTGTGATAGTTGTTGTAATGTGTTATTTGCTCCAGTTTAGAGGATACGTCAAAAGAAACTCAAGAAAAGCGGAAAAAAAGGAAGGAAGCAAATATAAAACCAATGATAGTGGTAAGCTTATACTTCATTTAATTTAATGTTTATGGCCCATGAGACCGTCCCTATGATTGGGTTGTTTGTATGTAATATGATAATTATTATTATTAAATAATGATTGTGTCACATTATGTATTATGTCACATATAGTTAAGGAAATTATGTCATTCCTAGTGAGCTCAGTCCGGAATTTTTGATAAGTTTTGAAGCACGGGCCAAATTGGCTCAACAATGGTTAATGTGTGCACCATTGGGAATACATCTTGAGCCAATTAACAAAGAGTTAATGTTGTTAGTGATAATATAATCATAATTACCTACGCCACTGGCCCAAAGAGAGAACTGTGCAGTGCCAAATAAGAAGCTCTTTGGGCCAATGGTGCGTCATATAAGCTTATAAAAAAACACTGGTTCAGTCTATTAATGGTGTGATACATAAAGGAACATGAGTTACTAGATAGCAGCAGGAAGAAGGGAGCTTGTACAAATTACAACTAATGGTTTTGCAAAGCAGTGTTTCCCCCAGGATAAATATTAAGGGTGAAGGGAATGCATCAGGAGGATGTTTGGTTGACAATGTTGTAAAACATTGTAATTCAGCGTGAATTGAATTGAATGGTGTGGGAGGAAGACTAAAGTGTGGGGTACCATGTTTTGTGGCAGGGCAGACACTACATCGTAAAACTAAAATTATAAAAGGATGGAAAACAAGTACTCTAGCAACAAGATATGTAGAGAAAAAAGTATCCCCATGACTGCTTTGTGGTGTCCAGCATTCAGTACTCTTGGCTAACTTTATCATGCCTGAAACACATCAGCCTATTGTAGTTATTATTTTGATTATCTACCTTTTAAAGAACCTTGTAGAACTTTAGGTAGAATAGCTAGCTATTAGTTCCAGTTTCTATGTAAGCTACACAGCTTTCTTTTTGCTGGTCTGTAGCTTGAGCGCGCATTCTTTTACGTGCCAAGCCCCCCGGAATGCCGTAAGCTCCTTAACTATGTATACAACACATAATTGCATAAGTGGCCACAAACATATATATATATATATATATATATATATATATATACAAAGTTTACAAACATACATCGAACCCAGCAATCACAGGGATGGCCATAAAAATCAGCAATGGTCAACACAAAGCAGGATAATATTTATATCTTATTATTATTTGTATTTTTATGTAGCCTGAAACTATATATAAGATGTTAGATATTAAAGTACCAAAATGTTATCGTAACCCTAATCCTGATGGCAAAATAGCACCTGCAGGTAAGCAGAGAATCACATTTGATTCTTTATATGTTATGTAAAGTGTTGTTTTAGTTAACTAACAATTCATTTAAGAGTATATGATTCATTTGTTCATCTCAAAGGTTTCAAGTATGTGTGGAAATTATCATTTGAATCCAATTTCTATATACATGTACATGTACATGTATATAATTATACTGTTTACATCATCGTTAACTCAATCTTTGATAAACTAGTCATACTATAACTAAAATCACGATGAGTTGAAACTGAGCTCATTATAAATTCATGCAGTCTACAATTTCAAGCTATGAATTTATAATGAGCTCAGTTTCAATCAGACTGATTCTGCTTTTAAAGTTGTCACTATTATTATACATATTTGTGATATTTCAATGTTTGCATTAGGATAAATAATAAGGGTAGGAATGCATAATCATTGTTAGTATAAACTTTAAAATTAAAGAGTGAGGGAGCAAGACTAAAGAGTGGGGTAGCACCATGGTACCACCCTTTGGGGAAAAGACTCGTTATTTGATGTGACTACAAATGAACTCGTGATAGACATTAATTATTTGTATTACTGTTTTATTTACAGTATGGAAGATTAACACACTCAATGGTCCTGTCTCATTACTATATGACTTCTGTAGTCATTATCTCAGAAGTGATTTGGAGTTTATAACTAAAGAAATAGGTTTGTATTATATGATTATGATTGACTCTCAGATACTTGGTAATTCAAATTAATTTAAATTCATTATACTTATCAGTTTTATGTACGAAGTACTATGAACATACATAAATACATGTACATTGTATTCAAACTCCACTGTTTATTTTTTACTGATGTTCATTACTACAGAATGTTCACAAACACCTTACCTGTGTATTGCAGAGATTGGGAAAGTGCAATATGCTAATGGAAAAGGTAGATCAAAAAAAACTGCTAAAAAAGCTGCAGGTACTGATACGTAATTCAAATCTTTGTTATCACAAGGCTCCTCCTATAGAGGATGTCATAGCAACCAGGAATTTGCGGTACATGAAACTAACAAAAGTGACTAACTAATTATTAATTATTAAACAACATAATTATTAAGATTATCAGAAATATAGAGGGTTAATTCAGGGGTTCTGGTAATAATCCTGGACCATCACTCTATAATCCATGAACATTATTATCCTTGACGCGAAACGTAGGTGGAATGATATGGTAATCATCAGTGTTTTTGATAAGCTCATATTGCACAGCATTGGCCCAAAGAGCTTCTTATTTGGCACTGCACAGTTCTCTCTTTGGGCCAGTGGCGCAGTTAATTATGATTATATTGTCACTAACAGCATTAACTCTTAGTTAATTGGCTCAAGATGTATTCTCAATGGCACACATACTAACCATTTTTGAGCCAATTTTGGCCCAAGCTTTAAAGCTTATCAAAAACTATGGTAATCATATTGTGTGTCTGTGTGTGTCTATGTTTTCGCAAAAATTTGGGAAAACTACAAATATTGGCAGCTCAAACGAGCTATTGGCAGACTTCAAATTATACAAGGAACAAAAATAACAAGAGGCTTTTGCTAAAACCTTTCGGTTATAAAGTTATGACAATTTATATCACTCACGGTTACTGTTTCCAGAGTCCAGACTTGTTAATATAGTTATTGTAATCCAGTGAAACCCCAAAATTGAGGACACCCTGAAATAAGGACACCTCTGTGTTAAGGACACTTACAGATGTCCCAAACTGTGCTTTATAATATAAATTCACCCCTGGAATGAGGACACCCCTGTAATCGGGACACTTATATTTGTACCAATGCTGTCCGCAATAGAGGGGTTCCACTGTAGTTTAATACATACATGTGTGTTTCTCCTACTAGCCGAGTCTACACTCGAACTCTTTCTACCTGGCGTTTTCACTGATTTATTTTCAATGCCAAAGCATATATCTGATAAGGAATTTCAGGTTAGAATAAAGTATTGTTTTGATATGACAAGAATGACCACTTTCAGTTATAATATAACTAGTTTTACTTGTTCATCATTTTAATTATTAATTTTAATTAATTACCAAAAGAATTTTAGTTTTAGTTAGTTAACTAGAACTCATAATTACTTCAGCTTGAATCTAGAATATGTGTATTAAGACTGAAGTTAGCATGCACTTTCCACACTTCTCCTATTGCCTTGATTTTAAAGGTCATTCATGACTTCATAACTTTAGTTTTGAATGACTAAAATCATTTTACCAACACCATTTTCATATAATTATCTTTCCTGTTCTTTTTTTGTGTATGTCAAATTTCAGTCCATTGCTTCATTATTTAGTTACAGTATTAAACTATACACTATAAATATTACATATAAAGTTATCACATCATAGTCTTTGTGAATGTGTCAACACACTATAGTTATAGTTATTACAATTGACCTGGTTTAAATAAACCTCACAACTAGTGCTGGGAATCGATAATTGAAATATCAATAATTGTTAACGATATAACACATTTAGCGATAATCGATATCGTAACCAGATATCGATTTGTACTTATGCGCATGTGCATTCAGTACAAGGCATTTGTTTTTAAAAAAAAAACATCCTAGTAACCTACATGTAACTTACAGCTGGTTTTATATTGGTACATGATACCATTTTCATGCCAATTAGTGGGAGGTCTTTCCTGTCAAGTAATTAATTACTTACTCTGATATTATCGATAATCAATCGATATTGGGAGCACTAATAATCGATATTGGTGTCTCTACCGATTCCCAGCACTACTCACAACTCTAATCTACATGTACCAACATGATAATAAATAAATAATAAAATATTACTAGTTTAGTTAACTAATAATCAAAAATCTTTGCTAAAAGGAGTTTTAGTTTTAGTTAGAGACTTACAATTAACTAAAACAAGATTCAGTAAATACTCACATTAATCATTTGTGATCATCCTCTTTTAACCAGTATTTATCATCTATTGCAATCGATGACCCGAAAGCTATTGAAATACTAAATCAAGCTGGCTTGCCCACTCCATGGCAAATTTTACGTGAATGCTGTCAAAGGTGAGGGACTACACTTCTTTATCATCAATATTAATTATTTAGATTTAGGGTTGTTATGTGGAAGTGGTGTTTAATTTTGTTGCTAAGGTACCATTCCAATCTTGTTCCTGTGCTTTTTTGGTTTTGATATATATCCCTACATACTCTTTCATTTTAAAATATTATTGTATAATTATACTTTAGGAGAAAGGGAAGCCACATTGGGGAACCTGTTCTAACAGTAGAACTAATACCGGTTGAATCTAATACAGAATCACAATCATCATCATCAAAAGACGAATCAATGGCTACTGCCTCCATTACAAGTGAAACTATCTCTTTATCTTCTTCAAAAGATACTGGTAATTATCAGATGCATTTATTATCCTTTGGTGGTTGTTTGCTTACCTAGTAGTTTTAAAACTAAAGTCTGTTCACATTCACAATGTGCTCAAAATTATGATGTGATGACTTTATATGTAATATAATGTATAGTTTAATGTTATAAGGCTAATACATGATTATACTGTAACTCAATAATGAAGTGATGGATTGAAATTTGACATACACAAAAAAGAATGGGAAGGACTATTATATGAAAATGGTGCAGGTAAAAAATGCTGGACATTCCAAACTAACATTTTTTTGAGGTCATAGTGAATGTGAATGACCTTTATCAATTTGAGATACTTCCACTCTATAGAATGTATTGATTACTTGTTTCACTGGCTTTATAACGGTAGGTAGGGTTGAAAAAGATAAATGAATATTATTGGTGACTATGAATATCGTTAATGACAATGGTTTGCCATAAATGTAAACTCAAGTTAGGGGAGAGAGATTTCCCCCTTCCCAAGCTGTATGAAACCCCGCCTATCATTAAAGATATTCATTTATCTTTTTTTCAACTCTCTATAAAATATAGGACTATTCAGGACTGCTACTGGGAGTGGCGAAACTGAGACCTCCCCCTCTTAAGAGTTCACACAAAATTTACTTCAACATGAGCTACAAACCTTCTGGGACCCTAGAAGCAACCTCAAAGGGCCTAAATTTATATCTTTATAAAAACCTGATAGTTTTATGTTATATAGATCCTAAAGCCCTTAGCAGTGTAAAATCAGTATATTATAATGAGAACCTTCAAATTTTTAAACTCTGAAATTTAGGGTCAGTAAAAAATCTTATCAATTTATAATGGCCTATGAATGGAGTTTTTACATCATCTTGTTGAACAGGTAAATCAAGTTTTGGTGATAAAGAAAACACAACAATGTTAGGTCAACAGAGTCAATTCAGAGACTCTGAGGACAAGAGCGGAGTACAGAGTTGGTATGTATTGAAATGTGGTGAAAGTCTTGAGGTAACTGGTCCATGTCTTGGGAGGAGAAATGGACAGCAGTTAGCAGCACAGGCTATGCTTAAGGTAAAACAATAAATATATTATGTAATTAATGTCATGTAAACTTGTTCAGAGTTTGAATCCCAACTATGTTAGACCCTATGGTTTGGTTAATTTGGGTCCCCTAGACCCTAAATGTCTTCCTGGATTCACTAGTCTGCATTTTCTCCTTACCCGAGATATTAATATGTAATTAATTATTAATCTTTCTTTCAGTTAATTCATCCTCATTTACATACATGGGACACTCTTCTTAAACTATATGCCGATACACATTCAACTTTACCAAGATTAGTAAGTGATATTTTGTGTTGTACGTGTGTGATGTAATGTGATGTAATGTGATGTAATATGATGTAGCATGATGTAATGTGATGTCATGATGTGATAATATGTGTGATCCTGTCAATAGGTTGAAGAGCGTGAATATACAGCTCTGAATTACCTCTCTACAAGTGAAAATAATGAACTACTGAAACAACTAAAAGAAGAAATGAGAAAACTAGCTGACAAAACGACAACTGAAAATCTTACTAATGTATAAAAAGAATATCATTAATTATTTATCACTTTAAAATTTCACCGTAAATTGTTTGTTGGTTGTTGTTATTACTTATTATTTAGTCTCTTGTCACTATTGAATGCTGACTAAGAAATCATAATCCACCAAATATAGTATAATTATGTAGTGTGAGTGTGTATTTAGTATGGTGAGTCGTAATAATGACAGTATATACTATATATAGTGTTGTGGTATGGTATAAGAATTATAGGGTGTATATATAGTGTTGTGGTATGGTATAAGAGTTATAGGGTGTATATATAGTGTTGTGGTATGGTATAAGAATGATAGGGTGTATATATAGTGTTGTGGTATGGTATAAGAGTTATAGGGTGTATATATAGTGTTGAGGTATGGTATAAGAGTTATAGGGTGTATATATAGTGTTGAGGTATGGTATAAGAGTTATAGGGTGTATATATAGTGTTGAGGTATGGTATTAGAGTTATAGGGTGTATATATAGTGTTGAGGTATGGTATAAGAATTATAGGTTGTATATATAGTGTTGTGGTATGGTATAAGAATTATAGGGTGTATATATAGTGTTGTGGTATGGTATAAGAGTTATAGGGTGTATATATAGTGTTGAGGTATGGTATAAGAGTTATAGGGTGTATATATAGTGTTGAGGTATGGTATTAGAGTTATAGGGTGTATATATAGTGTTGAGGTATGGTATAAGAATTATAGGTTGTATATATAGTGTTGTGGTATGGTATAAGAATTATAGGGTGTATATATAGTGTTGTATATGTTCTCACTTGAGCATGAGAGTATTAGTTTGTACAAGTATATTATACTTGTTGGTGACATAGCTACAACACTATCCTTGACAACCAATCTTCTCATCCACATTTACATACCTGTACATGTATAGTGTTATAGAGAAATCAATTATGAATGGCTGCAATGACATGTAAAATACATGTGTATGTACATACACATTACTCACACCTACAAGTGTGTTAGATTGTAATATTGTATAATACTTTATCCTTATATGAAGAAACAAATTATATATATATACAGTTTAGTCATAATATTATTTGTACATATATGCCCAGTGTTCATCGATCCATACATATCCATTGTATTATAGTCCTCATTGTTACATAACGATGATCTTAATGATCATATTCATAGTGATAAAGATCTTTTGAAATTGTTATCCTTTCAAGAAACTCATGACAGCAACGAAAAAGACAAAGTTGAAGAGACAGAACTATCATGACCACAACCAAACACGTTTCTTATTATTTTGAGATACAGTTTATATAGACTTGGTTTTATTTTCATGACTTAAATACATAACTTGTAGTATACAGTTTGCTTTGATATCTGCAGAGTCAAGCCCTTGATAATATTAATGATAATTACAATAACATTAATATTAATTGTATAGATTGTTGAAAACTTTAGTATAACAATACTGTGAATGATTAATCGTCATTAAAATTTCCTATTCATTATAAATAATACTATAGCCACATAACCACATTCTTGCAAACTCCTGCCATCATGAATATTTCAAAGACTACATAGAGATTCTAAAATTACTAATTATAGTGCATATCAACTTGTGAAGTATAGCGTAAATCCTAGCTAGAGTTTTGACTTCAATTGTCCCATTAGTCTCTCGAGTTTCAAAATCAAACCAAAACTGCCGATTATCTTCATTTTGCCAGTCACATAAGCTGTTTTATTATCTAGTTTCCCTTGAAACATATCCACCATGCTCTTTGAATCCATCTTTATTATAACATCAGCTTCAGTATTTTCGGAAACCTCAGTGACAGATCCACTGCCAGTTTTAAGATCCAGAAGCCAAAATCCAGCATTTTCACCAGAAAGAGCAAAGAGGTAAGAACCTCCAATATATTTTACAATCTTCTCACTCAAAATTGGCTTTATTTTTTCAAAAACTCCAGCAGGAGTATTTGGAGAAGAGTCACTCTTAAACACTTGTCTTGCAAATTCTATACCTTCATCTTCAAATACATCTGGCGTTAACTCTGCACCTGTGTGTAGAAAAGAACTACATCTATAAATTAGTGTTGTTTTAGTTAACTATAACTATAACTAAAACCCCTTTTAGTAAGACATTGTGACTTTTAGTAAACTAAGCTAATATAAGGATTTTAGTTTTAGTTAACTAACTAAAAGTGCACATTATTAACTTATTTTTAACTAATTTTTTAGTTAACTAAAAGTCATAATGCCTTACTAACAGAGGTTTTAGTTATAGTAATAGCTAACTAACAACACTAAAATTATTACATCAAGACAGCATTAGTTGGAACAGTAATATAAAAATGCTACCTATAAGATAGTTTTAATCCTACTATAGTATACCTGGATGATGAATATACGAATCAAAATCTTTGATTCCCTCTTCTCGAAGCAAACCTTCATCCATCAGAAAGTGTCCAGTAAACTCGCGACTTGGCTTTGTAAGGATAACATAAGCAGCATCGGCCATTATTTCTGGTTTACGTGAGAAAACTAATTTGTCATCACCCAATAACATGCCAAGTGCAGCTGTATAGATAGCTACAAAGAAATAACATAAGCATATTCTATGTTGGCTGATTATCACCTGTATTGAACTCATAATAGTGAGTAATAATGGGTAATAGTGAGTAATAATGAGTAATAATGGGTAATAGTGAGTAATAATGGGTAATAATGGGTAATAGTGAGTGTGAGTAATAATGGGTAATAGTGAGTAATAGTGAGTAATAGTGAGTAATAATGGGTAATAGTGAGTAATAATGGGTAATAGTGAGTAATAGTGAGTAATAGTGAGTAATAATGAGTAATAGTGAGTAATAATGGGTAATAGTGAGTAATAGTGAGTAATAATGGGTAATAGTGAGTAATAGTGAGTAATAGTGAGTAATAGTGAGTAATAATGGGTAATAGTGAGTAATAGTGAGTAATAGTGAGTAATAATGAGTAATAGTGAGTAATAATGGGTAATAGTGAGTAATAGTGAGTAATAATGGGTAATAGTGAGTAATAGTGAGTAATAGTGAGTAATAGTGAGTAATAATGGGTAATAATGGGTAATAGTGTGTATAGTGAGTAATAATGGGTAATAGTGAGTAATAGTGAGTAATAGTGAGTAATAGTGAGTAATAGTGAGTAATAATGGGTAATAATGGGTAATAGTGAGTAATAGTGAGTAATAATGGGTAATAGTGAGTAATAATGGGTAATAATGAGTAATAATGAGTAATAATGGGTAATAGTGAGTAACAGTGAGTAATAATGGGTAATAATGGGTAATAGTGAGTGTGAGTAATAATGGGTAATAGTGAGTAATAGTGAGTAATAATGGGTAATAGTGTGTATAGTGAGTAATAATGAGTAATAGTGAGTAATAGTGAGTAATAATGAGTAATAGTGAGTAATAATGAGTAATAATGGGTAATAGTGAGTAATAATGGGTAATAGTGAGTAATAGTGAGTAATAGTGAGTAATAATGAGTAATAGTGAGTAATAATGGGTAATAGTGAGTAATAGTGAGTAATAATGGGTAATAGTGAGTAATAGTGAGTAATAGTGAGTAATAGTGAGTAATAATGGGTAATAGTGAGTAATAGTGAGTAATAGTGAGTAATAATGAGTAATAGTGAGTAATAATGGGTAATAGTGAGTAATAGTGAGTAATAATGGGTAATAGTGAGTAATAGTGAGTAATAGTGAGTAATAGTGAGTAATAATGGGTAATAATGGGTAATAGTGTGTATAGTGAGTAATAATGGGTAATAGTGAGTAATAGTGAGTAATAGTGAGTAATAGTGAGTAATAGTGAGTAATAATGGGTAATAATGGGTAATAGTGAGTAATAGTGAGTAATAATGGGTAATAGTGAGTAATAATGGGTAATAATGAGTAATAATGAGTAATAATGGGTAATAGTGAGTAACAGTGAGTAATAATGGGTAATAATGGGTAATAGTGAGTGTGAGTAATAATGGGTAATAGTGAGTAATAGTGAGTAATAGTGAGTAATAATGGGTAATAGTGTGTATAGTGAGTAATAATGAGTAATAGTGAGTAATAGTGAGTAATAATGAGTAATAGTGGGTAATAGTGAGACTACTGTAAAGCAAACAATAAACTTATTACTGTTACTGTTACACTCTAACAACTTAAGAGAGGGATAATGAAGTCACCCAAAACACACTGACCTGAAGTGATGCACAGTGCACTTAAACCACGCTTAACACCTACTAACCTGTTTGAGTCCATAGTGCATTCACAGCAATGCCAGCACCCTTTAGTTCCTCAGCCATTCCCAAGACACATAGGGACATCCCATATTTGGAAATAGAATATGCTGATGATAACATATACAGTGTGAAGATAAGATTGAATGTAAGCCCAAGCCCATACCCAAACTCTACATTGAGCCTAAGACCAATACCCAAATCCTACATTGAGCCTAAGACCAATACCCAAACCCTACATTGAGCCTAAGACCAATACACAAACCCTACGACCCTAAGCCTGAAACATATACCCAAACCATATGATCCTACTACACTAAGCCTGAAACACATACCCAAACTATACAACCCTGAGCCTGAGACCCATGCCAAGATATAAAACAAGACTGAATGGAAGAATGTGCAGATTCATTGTACAGGTAGTATTGACTTTTGGTCATACTTACCACAATGTCTAGAAAACCAGAATGCATCTATATCCAATGGAGGAGCTATGTTAAGAATGTGTGGATTCTTTTTGCTCTTCTTCAGATGAGGGATACACAGTTTGGAACTATAATATGTATTTGAATATATTTAAGTATAACTTTGATGAAATGAAGTTTTTCAAATGTAGGTAGTTTTTTCATTAACCATTCACTTCTATAAATAGAAACCATTTACTACTATAAATAGAAACTATTTGTTACATGTACTATAAATAGAAACTATTTGCTACATGTACTATAAATAGAAACTATTTGCTACATGTACTATAAATAGAAACTATTTACTACTATAAATAGAAACCATTTGCTACATGTACTATAAATAGAAACCATTTACTACTATAAATAGAAACTATTTGCTACATGTACTATAAATAGAAACTATTTGCTACATGTACTATAAATAGAAACTATTTGCTACATGTACTATAAATAGAAACTATTCACTACTATAAATAGAAACCATTAGCAACATGTACTATAAATAGAAACCATTTGCTACATGTACTATAAATAGAAACCATTAGCTACATGTACTATAAATAGAAACTATTCACTACTATAAATAGAAACCATTAGCTACATGTACTATAAATAGAAACCATTTGCTACATGTACTATAAATAGAAACCATTTGCTACATGTACTATAAATAAAACTATTTGCTACATGTACTATACATAAAAACCATTTGCTACATGTATTATAAATAGAAACTACTCACTACTATAAATAGAAACCATTTGCTACATGTACTATAAATAGAAACTACTCACTACTATAAATAGAAACCATTTGTTACATGTAGTATAAATAGAAACTACTCACTACTATAAATAGAAACCATTTGCTACATGTACTATAAATAGAAACTATTTACTAGTATAAATAGAAACCGTTTGCTACTATAAATAGAAACTGTGTACTACTATAAATAGAAACCGTTTGCTACTATAAATAGAAACCGTTTGCTACTATAAATAGACACTGTGTACTACTATAAATAGAAACTGTGTACTACTATAAATAGGATAAGTGTATGAAAATGTTGCAGCTAATCACATTGTTAGTTATTGCAAACTAAAGTTATAAACATTTTCCTGATGTAATGGTGAATGTGAATGACCTTTAGTATACATTGTAATGGCAAAATGTAGCGTTCTGTAGGCATATGCTCCTAGACCACTGAAGTACCAACCTTGAATCTATGCACTCGTATTTGTATGTATGCATGTGATATTATGCGTTAGAGCCAAATATTAATTATCATTGAGTGAATTGTAGTGTTACTACTTACTAAAATTATAGTTAACAAAAACAACACTTACGTTAGAAAAGTTCCTCGACTATTAATATCCATCATCAAATCATATCTAATAGAAAAAGAATTAATTATGTCACTATTACACACGAATCAAAAGATGGTGGCTAATTAAATGTGATATGTCAATACTCTTCAGTGTTGTCCCCCCCCCCCCAAAAAAAGTAGAGTGGTGATTATATTAGCCCCACCCAATGCTCCACCCTTTTAAAACTGACTACTCCCTGCATCTTCTCCTGAATCTCTTCATTTGTTTTCTTTCACTTGAAATACAGCCCTACATCAATTTTGGATGCTGAAAAAGTGCTACCATTTTCAATTAAATACATTTTGCTAAAAAAAAGATAAAAGTGTATGGTGGAGTACCATGCTAGCATGCTCTAGGGGCAACAATGACTCTTTTATGCACTCTTGAACTCACTTCTTCATTGATGTTTCCAGTGTTCCAGTCAGAGTGATAGCACTTGCATTATTAACTAATATATCAATACCGCCAAACCGCTTGACGGCTTCATCAACAGCTGCTTGAACTTGTTTCTCTTCTCTGACATCTACAACACATGGAAGACACGAGCCTCCAGCAGCTTCAACTATAAAATAAATAAAACGGGTAATAGTCATTGCATTACATCATACATTGTCAACTTGTGGTACTTTCTGCATGTACTAGCAAAACCACACCCACCCCTATTTATAGTAACAAAACAACATACAACCGTTTGGATGTTTCTTCATACAACAGCCATTGCATTACATCATACATTGTCTACTTGTGATATTTTTCTGCATGTACTATAAATAGTAACAAAACCACTAGTCTCGTATAGTATGCCAGACCCGTAGTAGGCTGGGTCTGACTTTGTGAGACTATGTGCATCCCTTTCAAAACCTTCGGTGTTCGTATTACTTTGGGTTTGTTTTGAATAAATAAATTCATTAACCAATTCTGGTATATATTATATTCATTATTGACAACTCCAATACCAATAATTCCAGTCCCAGTGTTGGCCTGGAGACACAGCCTACTAATTATTTTTATACCCCACTTGTTCAAAAAATGAAATCATTTTTGTGTATACTTGAACATACTTTCTTTAGCAGCTGTGTATATGGTACCAGGTAGTTTAGGATGAGGCTGTGCTGTTTTGGCTGCTATGACTATATTAGCTCCATCTTGAGCTGCTTTCAAAGCAATGTACTTGCCAATTCCTCGACTAGCACCTGTAATAAACAGTGTGCATCCAGCTAACTTGCTAGAATAGGAAACAAATTATGAATAAAAGAGAAAAATTAAATAATGCAGGAACACAAACCCTGTATTCTGCACTAAACTCATTTGCCTAAAGTAGCCACACCCCCAGAATTATTATGACCCTTAATTAATTTAAAATTATTATTAACAAAATCAATTACTAATCAGAAATATTCTAAACTTAAAGCTTTGACTTGACTTGTTTCATAAGTTTATCAAGCTTCATTGCTGAGCCCATGTCACCAGAGATCCTCATTTTCCCAGTCATGAATGCAGTTGTAGCCACAAGTTTTCCTTGAAACATATTCACCATGTCTTTTGAATCCATCTTGAATGTTACATCAGCTTTCGTATTTTCGGAAGCCTCACTGACAGATCCTCCGCCAGTTTTCAAATCCAGAATCCAGAACCCGGCATTTTCTCCGGAAAGAGCAAAGAGGTAGGAAGCTCCAATTTGCTTTACAACGTCTTCACTTATAAGTGGTTTTATGTGTTCAAAAACTCCAGCAGGAGTGTTCGTTGAAACAGGAGATGACGCGGAAGTACTTTTAAACTTCTGCTGAGCATATTCCATACCTTCATCTAGAAAAAAGTCTGGCATTAGCTCTGCACCTGTGTGGGGAACAAATTAATTATTATAGCTCATGGAGCCATCCCCCAATGACTGCTTTCAATGGAGTATATAATATATTTATAATATTTATGTTTGTATCAGATACATATAGTATGCAGTTAATGAAGTTACATTAGCTCAGACCAGCAGAAGGAATCAGACGTAACCAGTACCCAAAATACATGGCAGAAAGTACAAGAACCTTTTAAAAAGTAAGAAGACTGGAAACACAAAATAAGTATAATAAACTGTTGAATCATCAATGCTCATCACAAAACAATCATATTTCTCCATCATATAAATGTTGAATACTATTATACTGGCTACAATGGTTATACTGGCTACAATGGTTATAACTGGTTATACTGGTTATACTGGCTACAATGGTTATACTGGCTACAATGGTTATACTGGCTACAATGGTTATAACTGGTTATACTGGTTATACTGGCTACAATGGTTATACTGGTTATACTGGCTACAATGGTTATACTGGTTATACTGGTTATACTGGCTACAATGGTTATACTGGTTACAATGGTTATACTGGCTACAATGGTTATACTGGTTATACTGGCTACAATGGTTATACTGGCTACAATGGATATACTGGTTATACTGGCTACAATGGTTATACTGGCTATACTGGCTACAATGGTTATACTGGCTACAATGGATATACTGGTTATACTGGCTACAATGGTTATACTGGTTATACTGGCTACAATGGTTATACTGGCTATACTGGTTATACTGGCTACAATGGTTATACTGGCTACAATGGTTTACTGGTTATACTGGGTATAGTGGTTTACTGGTTTACTGGTTATACTGGCTATACTGGGTATAGTGGTTTACTGGTTTACTGGTTATACTGGCTATACTGGGTATAGTGGTTTACTGGTTTACTGGTTTACTGGGTATAGTGGTTTACTGGTTATACTGGTACATGAATCTTGTATTACATATACCATGTAAATATAAAATACCTGGACTATTAGCATATTGATCAAAATCTTTGATTCCTTCATTTCGAAGAACGTCTTCATCAATTAGAAACTGTCCTGTGATTTCCATTCTTTGTTTTGTCAGGATAGCATATGCAGCATCAGACATTATCTCTGGTTTACGAGAGGTTCTCACTCCCTCATCACCCAATAACATTTCAATAGCAGCTGTATTGATAGCTATTAAGAAAACAATTGTAATAAAAACCACTCCATATGTAAAAAGACTAATCCTTATATTAGGGTTGCACCTATACTAGTATAGGGATCTGAATAGGTGCCTATATTGAAGATATAGGCAGAGTATCAATATAGGCAGAGTATCGGTGTAGGCAGAGTATTGGTATAGTCAACTGCATAATTATAATCAGTATAATCATGTATTAACCTTATGATAATAAAATATACACTATATTACATCATTATATTCTAATTTTGAGGACATAGTGTAAACATACTATATAATTATCTATATATTACCTGTCCTAGGCCACAGTGCATTAACAGCAATACCAGCATCTTTGAACTCCGGAGCCATTCCAAAGACACACAGAGACATTCCATATTTTGCCATAGTATAAGCTAATGATGAAATGGCGAAGCATTAATATAATAATAATGAGCTGATACTTACTTAATTATGTATTCATTGTAAGTTTACTGTCGTGTAGTTACAACATACTGTTTATGTGGAAATATTGACAGTGTTTTTTTATTTGGCGGTTTTGGGTTCAAACCGTCAAATTAAAATTTGCCAATTAGTTCATGAATGCACATCCACATACTAAATGTTTCTGCTACTGACAAATATAGAACAACCAGCTGATATCTTCCTTGGAATGTGTCCAACAAGAAGTAGTAGTCTCCATTTTTCACTTCCAATGGTAAACAAAACACTCAGCTGTCTATTGAAAATGCACATGCTCAGTTTATCAAAGCAGGAAGCATGATGCCAGCATAATAGGTGGTTCATTACCTTTTAGCAAGGTCAAAATAGCAAGGGCAAAAATAGCAAGGGCAATGAGGTCACATAGTGGCTGCAAATAATTAATGAATGTAATAACTATATTCACTCCATCAGTTATGTAAACATTTAATGCCTATAATTATAATAATAAGTTGATATAACATTATCAGTATATTATCAATATATTATCAGTATATTATCAGAATTTTGAGCATAATGAGAGGATAAGAGGTACCTAAGTGGTAGTATAGAACTGGCATAGCAGTGTTGTTTTAGTGTGACAATAATGATCACTTTTAGTTATAGTTAACTAAAAGGGGTTTTAGTTATAGTTATAGTTAACTAAAAGTCACAATGCCTTACTAAAAAAGGTTTTAGTTATAGTTATAGTTAACTAAAAGTCACAATGCCTTACTAAAAGGGGTTTTAGTTATAGTTAACTAAAACAACACTACATAATGGACTGTAATAAAGGTATTTTTTGATTTATTTGTGAAGAATTTTGAGCATAATGCGAGGAATGAGACTATTTACCTTGAGCATATTTTGGGAATGAGACTATTGGGGTAGGGACAAGCACTTTATGCTTTTATTCCAGCTATACTCAAATTCACAGTTTTATTTCAATTGTGTACCTATTATGCTCTCATTATGCTCAAAGTTTTTCAAAAATAAATCAAAAAATAGTGATTATGTTACATTTACAACTGATGCTTGTACTCTACAGCTAGATAATGTCAGCTTCTTGTAGATTGAACCTGTAGCTGTAGGCTGTATAGATCAGCTGTAACTATATAACCTCTGGCCATGACCTTAATTAAACCACATAATGATACAAAGCCAACATAGTGTGTTGGTCCCTACAGTGTGGGGGCTGAATGTGTGGTTAAAGACACTATTTGTATATCTAGGGCTTCAACACCATTCATGATGAACATGAATGAGCCTCATACCCAGGGTTTCAAACTTGGACTATGAATAGTGCTAATCAGAGTGTCGCGGTCTAGCCACTGCTTGGCATACTATTGTATCATTAGACTCCGGTTGTCATGGCAACTAGATGTAGTGTCTTCTTCACACTATTATACCATTTTACACACATTAGACTTGATCATACTTACCACAATGTTTAGAGAACCAGAATGGATTCATATTCAATGGAGGACTAATGTTAAGAATATGGGGACTCTTTTTGCTCTTCATCAGATGAGGAATACACAGTTTGGAACTATTAGAAAGAATTTAAGATTTATCAACAACACCCATTACAAAAGCAAGAAAATACTTGTAGTATATTCTTCCATAATTTATGATGTGACTTTGAGTACTGTTAAATTCACACTAAAGGTCATTGATGTTCACCATGACCTCAGAAAAATGTTCATAACTTTAGTTTGCAAGGACCAAAATCTTTTTTACCTGCACCATGTTCATATAGTTATCCTTCCCATTCTTTTTTGTGATGTCAAATTTTAATCCATTGCTTCATTATTAAATTACAGTATAATTAATCTTATGACATTAAACTATACACTATATTACAATGAATGTGAACAGAGTTTCAACTTGACATAATATATTAAGGGGTGTGTCCACTCCTAATTACTGTGTGTGTTATAACATTTAATCAACACAATAAACTTCAATCAATAAATAAACAAATCACTTTAGAGCTTGGCAATAATCGCAATTTAACTGTTTAGGATAATCGTTATCGTAATTGTTTTATTTTCTGTTATTGTGCTAATCATACACATGTGATTATCATGTGCCAAACCCTTCACATGTGCCTTGTGGTCGAAGCACAAATAAAACATTGGAAAGAGCATTTATAACACTGGCTGGAAGAATCTACAATATACATAATTGGAATCCGATTAGCAGGTGCTTCTTTAGTCATTTCATATAAGGATAGTATTGTAGCTAAACAAAATAGTATAAAACTTATACAAACCATTAGCAATGAGGTCCACAGAGAAACAGACACTCTCTTTCCAGGAAACAACATGACTGCAGCCGAACTCAAACCACTGACCATTTGATCAAGAGGCTCCAGCTCTAACCACTAAGCCACGCTGCCTCCCTAAAAAAAGAGTTCTCATCAAACTGGGACTAGTTGGTGGGAATGACTAAACCACAACATATCTGTGGACTTCATTGCTAATGAAACACTGTTAGGAGGGTTTCTTCCTGATTAACTTCTCTTGTATATTATACAAACCACAGAATACAATAACTTGAGCGAGAAGAAATACATCTTGATTCATATCATTATATCTCTTATACTATAAAAATATATCATTGATACATGAACTTATATTATAAACCACAGAATACAATAATCTCATGCTTGAGTAAAAAAACATCCCTAGTACTCCTATCATACAGATATAACATTATTTACTTCTTAAATGAAGAAATGGCCCTCTTCATGTAACATTCATTGCATTACATCATACATTCTAAGCAATCAACTTGTATGCTGTTTTGTTACTATAAATAGTGGGTGGGTGTGGTTTTGTTACTATTTATAGTACAGTGTATACCACAAGTTGACAATGTATGCTGTAGTGAATGTTACAAGAAGCATCCAAACTCGTTAAGGGTTGTATGCTGTTTGTTACTATAAATAGTGGGTGGGTGTGGTTTTATAGTACATCCATGTTATCTACTTTCTGTTGGGTGATCATACCCCATGTGTACATGTACTTTGTTACAATACAGCACATTGGATGTAAAGAGCTACAAAGTACTTGTACATGTACATGCATATACCGAGAAAAGAATGAATCTGTTTATGTACTATAATGTACTGTAGGTTTAGTGTATGGTTTGATATAGTTTATACCATTAGATATTAGATACTTTTAACAATGATTTCTAAGTAGTATTACCAATTTTGACAATTATCGTGATAATCATGATTATTATTCATGATAATCACTTAAATGGAAAATTAAAATTGTCCAGCCCTTGTGTATAATGTATAATTATTTATACCGCACACATCCTCACGTTAAATATGTTCCTCGAGTATTAATATTCATCATCAAATCATATCTAATAAAAAAGGAACTCATAAACAGATCAATATTGATAGACATGAACTCACTTCTTCATTGATGTTTCCAGTGTTCCAGTTAGACTGATAGCACTTGCATTATTAACTAATATATCAATACCGCCAAACCGCTTGACGGCTTCATCAACAGCTGCTTGGATTTGTTCTTCTTCTCTGATGTCTACAACACATGCAAGACACGACCCTCCAGCAGCTTCAACTATAAAATATATAATAGCTGTGAGTAGTCTGGTGGGCCTAAGCTGAAGAAAAATGTCAGCTGCGTTTCAACTCGACTCTAGTGGTGGGCAATACCAGTAATTTTCATTTCAATACAATACCGAGTAGTTTGGGAATCAGTATTAATGGTATCAAGTATGATACCGAAGCTTGATAATGAGCATGCACATAATACATGTGATTACATAAACGTCAAATTCTATACAAATTCAGTTAAGAATATGGAAGCACTATGAAACGTTTTCTATTAAATGAGTGTCTGATTAAAATAGAGGTGTGGTAATGTATGAGTATCAGTATCGATACTTGGACATTACTCAATACCAGAAATTTTAGAAATGATATCGATGTATCAAGTACTTTGGTATTGAATCGGCCATCATTACTTGACTAATTCTCAGTCATGTTATTCTTAAACAACATACTTTCTTTAGCAGCTGTGTATATGGTACCAGGTAGTTTAGGATGAGGCTGTGCTGTTTTGGCTGCTATGACTATATTAGCTCCATCTTGAGCTGCTTTCAAAGCAATGTACTTGCCAATTCCTCGACTAGCACCTGTAATAAACAGTGTGTATCCAGCTAATTTGCTGGAAGAATAGAAGAATGTTATGGATAAAGAACAACAATTCATAAAATTCATACCCTGTGTTCTTCAGTAAGCTCATTTTTATGTATAATTAGTAGCCACACCACGCCTCCACGTGCCACATTATTATTAAACCTTAGACGGGTCTAATTGACAGGCTTTACTAGTTATACAAGTATTTTGCATATACACTAGAGTATGACAGACTTTGAAGACTATACTACAACTTCAAAAAATTATGACGAAGGTAAAGAATCTATAATTACTATATATAACAGTTAATAATAATTTCAACTATTACAGCTCGTCGTCCAATTGGAGTTGAGGTGATTCTTGGAAGTATTGCGAAAGTAGTCGGTGGAGAATTGAAGAAAGCCCACTTAGTGGATATAGGTATTAGTCATTAGCAGTTTTATACTATCAATCCTAAGACCTTTTACCCCCCAAATGATAGTTCGTGTAATGTCTGTTTCAAGCGAAACTTCACGTGCGAACAAAACGGCAATTAAATTCTAACACTTACAAAAAAATTGTAAAAGGTGGGCTGAAACGATTAGCGATCTGCAAGAGTCGCCAGACTGTTATTTCAGGCCCTCCCAAATACGTGCAGGCTGCCCAAAGAAACTACAACATACATACCTATAAATTTTTTCTAGTGGAAAACATACTTGCTAGGTTTTTGCCAGTGGATAGCATGCATGGTAGGATTTTGCAAACAGTTCTCATAGAATTAGTTAACAGCACCCACATGCCAAATTCCTTAGAATATTGTAATTCCTGTCTAAAATATACTGTCATCCTACAATACTTCCCTTGAAGAATTAGGCATTCTCTCTCAGTACACTAAGAGTTAGTTGATTCTTGGGTCGTGGTGATAATCATTAAATAGTCCAGGTAAGCATCACTTGAGACCACAGTAGAACTACACTAAATATGTATAATATTATTCTATTAGTATTTTATATGTTGATAACATGGAGACCATCAAACAATACAAAATCTTTTTCAACTGGGGTTTCGGGATACTATATTGTAAATTTTACTTGAGTTTGCTAAATTGTCTGAGGTGGAGCACCACCAGCAGTGTGCTTCACATGATCGTTTCTTTTCCCCCTCTAACAAAAAATCCAGGATGAATTCCAATTCATCTTCTGATGTTCATATTACTTTAAATATGACATTCACTTGTGTCGTTAGTCAACATGGTGTAATAGGTGCATTTTTCAGGTGTTAATATATCCAAAATTTAATATTGAATATTCTATATATAGGTTGTGGTACAGGAAACTATGCTGCTGCTCTAAGTCCTTTTGTAGGTCAAATAACAGGAGTAGAGTATAATTCTGGCATGTTAGAACAAGCCAAAATGAAAACAGCCCGTCTCTCAAATGTTAAATTAATGCAAGGAGAAGCTACAAAGATTCCTCTTTCAAATGGTGTCTGTGATGCTGTCCTTTGTACACAGGTTTGGCACATATATGAATCCTTACTATTGTTGTGGTGTCTATACTGCAAAAACAAAATCAATAAATATATTCTTGCTATGGTTGTGGTGTCTACACTAAAATAACTCGTAATTAGAAATAGAAGTACTAATTGCTATAATTGTAATAACCAATTAAATTATAATTTGCTAATGTAAGATATGATAACACAATTATTTCCTGCACTTCAAAGCTTTTTGACTACACTTGTTTACACCCATAAAGCACATGGCATGTATCACTTTGAGGTTGTAATTTACAACTTCCTGCCAGAGAGGAAAAACATGACCGAATACTAAATTAAACTGCAATTCACTGGATCTTGAAAGTACCACACCCCAAATTATTGTAGATTATGAAGGTATACCAATGTTGTGGTGGCATGTCGGCATTTTATGCTGTGTTTGTAATCATTGGTAAGCAAGATTGAGGTGACTTTTAGATTGCTCCAGTAGGTCCAGAAAGTTGCAAAGAACCTGCATTCAGTTGCAGCAAAAGCCATTCCTGTGATGCTAAGCCACACCTCAAACTAAGTATAATACTGTGCTTGATCAAGGTGGGTGTGGACGTGTGGTTATAATAATTTCGAAAGTCTCCGGTACAAGGTGTATCACAAACCATATCATAGTTATGTCAGGGTCAAAGCTTTGAAGTCATGACAGATATTATAATTATAATATTTATATAACTCTCAAACTGTCTAACTATGACTTTAGGTACTGCATCATCTTCCAGAGAGTATACCACCACATTATAATGGAAGTCGGTATTTCTTCAACGAAGCTTACCGTATTCTTAAAGACAATGGCGTTCTTTTAATTAATGTCATTAATCATGAGCAAGCTGAAAAGGGTTGGTTTGTTCTTCAAATTTCTCCAGCTATTGGAAAGAGACATAAAGAGAGGTAAGTTTATGTTTAATGCATAGTTCAACACATGTTGTGCCAATGAGGACCCTCTGTTCATTTTCTTCAGATATGCTCCAATGGATGTCATTCGTAAACAGATGGCAGACAGTGGATTCTTTGTGAAGTGTGTACTTTCTCACTGTCAAGAAACACACATGATCCCTGAGTTATTCTTAGACCCAAAAGGTCCTCTTAGTCAAACATGGAGAAATTTCGATAGGTAAAAGAAAAGTTGTCCCTACATTAATAATCTTTTTACGAATTTTTTTTAGTGTTTGGGCTTTGCTTACACCTGAAGAATTGGAAGAAACTCTAACTATATGGAAGAAAAAGGTTGAAGATGGTACTGCTCAACAGTTCATTGAAGAGAATGAGGAAGTTAGAAGAGTTATTGGACAGACATCTACTGTTGTTGCCTACAAAGGAATGAAGATGTGAATGGATGAATTTATGTATTATTTTTTTATATTATCACTATTTCATTTGGGTTCTATACAATAAAAATTAGCCATTTTTCATTTAGTCATATAGTTCTATTTTAGTTATAAATAAAAGTCACAATACCAATAGGTTTTAGTTATAGTCTAAAATAACACTAGCATGTTGGTTACAAAACAAAATTATTAGCATTATTCTGGGCATTTGCACAAATCTAATTTTCAGCAATTTGAGTGGCTCTAACTTCGTAACGGTAATTCATATTGCAAAACTACTACACCAACATGCAGCTGATGTTGTTTACAGTGGCAAAAAAATACAATTTGAAATTTTGTTAGTTTTGACCCCTTTTCGCTTGCTTGGTCACACACACATATAATATATATAATTATAATGATTTCAGATATCTGTTAATAACTATCTAACTTTTGGTATCTGATTCGAAAATGAGGCTTTTTTGAATGTACTACAAACCACAACCCACCCACTATTTATTAGAATGTATGAAAATGAAGCACCCGAAAATGAGCACTTTCCCAGTAATAGTGGTATGAAAATGATCTCATTAAGAAATAGCATACTTACTGCCATGTTAGTTCACTCAAAAACTGATACTGGACCAGTTTATCAGTGATTCTGCATCACTACTTAGCACACAGTGGTATAGTATGGTGTGAATAATGTGCTTGTAATATAATAGATTGGTTCACTCAAAATAAGAAAAAAACCAAAGCAAATAATACTCCTAAACAAAATCTATTCAACTAGAGCACATAACTGTTTACTTATACGCTACAACAGTTGTAGTTTCTCCAATCCGTTTTATCATTTTGTTCCTTTCTTCAAACACTTCATGCGTAGTTCCTTCCTTTTGTCGTCTCTTCCATTCTAACTGGGCTTGCTCCAATTCTTCATCACTAGCACGAGACCAACTACTGTAAAAAAAATAATTAAGTAAAGTAATTAAAATATCCAGTCAAAAATATGTACATGCAGTTTTATTAATTTTATCCATCAATCATCTCTCAGACAACAAGTAGTTTTTATGGCCTGTAGGGCCATCCCTATAATTGCTTTCCACAAGGTTGAATGTATAAATATTATATATATGTTTGTGTCACTTGTGCAACTATGCGTTGTATTATGTAGTTAAGGAAGTTGCGTCATTCCAGAGGGGTCGGTCAATTAATGGGCGTAACATGTAAAAGAACACGCGTTCCAGTTACAGACCAGCAGGAAGAATCTTTATTAGCAGTTTTACATTCTTTCTGAATCTTCTCGAAAGATTCAGAAAGGATGTAAAACTGCTAATAACTGTTGTATAATAGCAGAGAAACAATATAAATATTATGCAAGAAACTTTAACAAGTAAGTATAATAAGTTGTTGAGTTTCAGACATGAGGAAGTCATCATTTAGAATCATGAAGGAGTTACGAGTACTTCAGTCAGTTCATCAAAGATCTGTGTACTTAGACTGCAATCAGGCTTACACTTACATCCCAGCTTTCATGTACACAGGAAGGTAGAGACACTACTGCCATCAGCAATGATTGATACATAGTCATCACAAAGCAATTATAGGGATACTTTTTTCTCAATATATCTTGTTTATATTCACATTAAATCAACTGATACTTTGTAAAATCAGCCACTAAAATGACCCAGGGGTTTTAAAATTTCTCAAGAAAACTTACCATGTTAGTTAGGTGTGGTGTACATGTGATCTATTACATATATATACCTGTCCTACAATTTAGTAAAACAAGGAATGGATTACTGTTAATGCATTTATATCTTGTATTTTACCTGTCTAAACTTCTCCACTCTTTACTCAAGGGTCCCAGAGGATCTTTAAAAACACTTGGTGCATACAATGTCTGAAAACAGTGAGTGAGAACTGCATTGACAGTAAAGCCTGCATCACTCATCTTTGAACACAGGACATCAATTGGTGGAAACCTGCACAAATCGAAGAAATTAACAACACACTCGCTAAGAAGTTTAGATATTCCGATTAATGTTCTGACAGTGTCTCAACAAGTTTGAATGTTTTCATGTGAGCCTACCAGGGGTTGTTGATACAGAATTTTAAAAATAGAAGGACAAAGGACTGGTGTTAGTGCTGTTTTGGTATACCAAAACTAAAACTAAAACATATTTTAGTAAGGGGGTCCACCATTTTAGTATACTAACTAAAACTAATATAATATTACATCTTTACTAAAACTAAAACCAAACTATAATTATTTTTTTCCTTCATGAACTAAAACTAGAACTAAAAATATTTTTAAGGATGTCATTTTGGCTTGAAACAGTTCACCAACAAAAGTCAAGGTCTGCTACACATGTGAAGATTTGAATAGTGAGTGTGATAAGATACCTCTATAGTGTAGGTGATATTTGCAAGTATTGATTATAGTGTGTCAGACACATCACATGCACATGCAATTTTATCGTTTGTTCATTGTACCAAAATTAAAACTAAAACTAAAAAATTGTCTTGTACCAAAACTAAACTAAAATCAAATCTGGAAACACAACTAAAACTAAAACTAAAACTAAATTGATTAGGCTACCAAAACTAAAACTAAATAAAATTACATTTGCCTTTCAAACTGAAGCTAAACTAAAATGTAACCAAAACAACACTAACTGGTGCGGGGGTAGTATACTTCCACATGTGGCAAAAAGTTCACTTATTAATTATTCATGAAGTGTAGTCAATTTTGTTGACGCAAATGTAATTTTATTTAGTTTTAGTTTTGGTAGCCTAATCAATTTAGTTTTAGTTTTAGTTTTAGTTGTGTTTCCAGATTTGATTTTAGTTTAGTTTTGGTACAAGACAATTTTTTCAGGAATAAAGTTACATGTATTATAAAGAGATACAGACCATTTCAAACTTTACTAAAAGTACATAAAATTTAAAATGGATGCTCTTTATATATAATAATACTAATGCTCTAAGTGAGAAGGGGAGCATAGGCCCCCTTGTAATTGCCAATAAAAGCATTATGCATAATGAGGTTGGAAAATATTGTTGAGGATCTAGGGTGGAGTTTCCCCTAAAAAGTGTTTTGTTACTATTCTAATACACTAAATTTTGACTATATATAAATTCTGCTTGAGTTTATAGATAATCTTAGAGAAAAACTCAGGATATTGGTCAGAACCTCATGGATGGATTATTTGTTATGGCTAAATACTTACCTTTCAGACACAATGTTTCCAGCAATTGGTGCCAATCCTGCACCCATCCAACATTTCGAAGCTTGTTCAGGAGAACTAGTATTAATAATCAGTACACCTTTCTGTTTAAGGATGCGTTTAGCTTCCCTTAAAAACTGGCACAAGCCAGAAAATTCTTCGGCAATGAAATGATGAATTACCTGTGAATGAAGTGGACACATCAAAAGAAATAGAGTATAGGAAAACCAAATGATTTGTATTGTACCTGTGTACAAGTAACAACATCACAGACACCATCTGGAAGAGGAATATTTGTAGCATCCCCTTGGATAACTTTAACATTTGAGAGATGAGCCGTTTTCCTCCTGGCTTGTTCTAACATGCCAGAATTATACTCTACTCCTGTTATTTGGCCTACAAAAGGACTTAGAGCAGCAGCATAGTTTCCTGTGCCACAACCTGAATATTATTTCGGGAGTGAGACAATGAAATACTTTGTGATAAGTCAGTAATGAAGTTCATACCAATGTCAACAACTGTAGCTTTATTAAGCTGGCCATCCATTAGCCGTGCAATGGCTCCTATAAACACTTCCAATCCAACTGGTCTGCGACCTATATAAATATATTCTGTAGTTATAACCTTGAAAGAGTACTTCAAAATCAACAATATATCCTTGTTTCTAATATTAACTTTGAAGAACTTGAGATGATAATATCTACCTTTATAAATACTATATATATAAAAATACATTATTATATATATACAACAGAGTGAAATAAAAAAAAAATCTTGTTCTATAGTACCTGTGTCATAATCTTTAGAAGTGGTATTGTAATCTTCATATTCACCAGCCATGCTGTCTCTGAAAGGTCAAGCTGCTACGCCCACGCTTTTGTTTTGAGAAAATTAAAAAAATTACGATGCAGTCATCATCTCTGCTATGTTTATAAAAACAGTTTAAAAAATAGGTCAAAAGTTTTCTGAGGATGGGTAACTCGCTTCACTTCATGACTTGCACGATGCACAATACCCCAACAACCTATATGGCCACCCTAAAATATCATACGGCCCTATATTGTTGTTATAGATCTAAACTATGTTCAAAAAGCTGCATATCCATATCAAACTTCATTAGTAGGTACGTAATAATAGCATCATCTAAAATGGAAACTTCATCATAGATTCCACTCCCAACAATTAATTAAGGAAGATGTACGCAACAGTTCATCTCATTGATGATCTCAATAACTAATTTCTTATAAAATAGTACACTAAAAAATATGTTATCAGCTTGGCTGCTTAAATACATAGAGATATAAAACTGTAAACAACTACAGACTTGGTCATACAATACTACAATACTTTTTAATAGAGGTAGATATAAGAGTCTAATAGTCTATGTTGGTATAGACACATTGCAGCCAGCCACAAGCAAGTGTGACTGCAATGAAAGACAATTTTGATTGTGGAGTAGCTAAGCCGAGGTATAATAATCTACCCACGTGGTGATATACGCAAGCCATCGAAAGTTCGAAATTTATGAAGGTGGTGTATGTGTACCTCTATTGTGTATCTAGCCATGTAAACTTGAGGCACAAAAGCTGTTCTTGGTGGATAGTGTTGGCTTGCTATACTGGTCATACAAGGTGATATATTAAGTCTAGACTAGTTTTATTATGTTTGTGCTAATTCTATCTTAATAATTACCAAATTGCATGTATGAAATTTAACCAGTCTTTAAAATACCATTCCTGTTTCTAGTTGTGGCGGCAAGCTGTGAAGTAGTGCCTCAGAAGTTGTTCTCTATTGACGGTGTTGGCTGCTCTACCTGTGTGGAGTTCCAGCTCAGAAGCATTCTCAATGGACAGTGTTGGCTACTCTACCAGTAATAGCAGCCTACAAGGTAAGATATTAAAACATGTATGTCTCAACTAACAATTGCTACACCACATGTGCCTGAAAAAATAAACTGTTGAAGTTAAATACTCACAACCAGCCACCTATATATATCCTTTACTATTACTAAATATGTTGTATACTGATATACTAAACTAGGCAATTACTGCACCACAAGTCAGTCTAAATGGACTTACAAACTATTTTATTGCTCCAATGACTAACAGTAGGTGCTAGTCTTTATTATATATAAAACTTCAAGTTGTAATGGCCACCTTGCCTTATATTATCTAACTCTTTCTTGGCAATAATTTACTCTATTGTAAGTATAAATCTTATTTTCTTTTTTATAGCTGCAAGTGAAGATGTATTCGTCGCCCTAGGTCTTTTCAGTCATGGTTAAGATTGTACAGTAGAGGCTCGGAAGTAGATCTCTGTTGATGGTGTTGGGTGCTCTACTTGTCATAGCAGCCTAGCTACAAGGTGAGATTTTAAAGCATGTATGTTTAATGGACAATTACATGTACTGTAATGAAAAATAGTATGTCTGTTTTGAAAAAATTCAGTTTAGCACTCACAAGATATAATTTGTTGATACTATCATATTAGTGTGATAGACAATTTGAGTAGATAGTGTTGCTCCTCTGAGGGTAGAGTATCATGAAATAATTTACAGCACAAGGTCTAATTTACAATGATTATTTTATAATTAAACTAAAAATCATTAGGAGTTTTATTTTATTTCACATTATTTATTAATCAAGTACTGTATTAAATAGTGTTGTTTGAATGAACTATAACATTTATGGTGACTTTTAAGTTAACTAAACCAAAACCTTTAATATTAATCTGTAACTAAATTGTGAGAAAGTATAATTATAGACATACTACATAACTAAAACTTTCATTTATAGTTATAATATTAGGCTTACTAAAAGTTTTTTAGTTAAATAACTAAAAGTGCTCATTTTTGGCCAATTTTCGTTTCAGTTAATTTAGTTATAGTTATACAAAAACAACACTAGTGTTTATTACTTGTGTATTCTTACATTTCTGTTATTATTATAATAATTATTGATAGGTGTAATGAATGCTTGAATTATTATTCAATATATCTTGCTTCATGTTGTAGTATATTACATGTCATTAAATAGTTCATAATCGAACAGATAAACGTTTGTAATAAAGAAAGAGTAATTAAGAATTATTCTTAATTACTCTTGCTGTGATATGGAGCTGTTGATCTGACGTATTCAATCGTATGATTTATAATGTATAATTATTTGCTAATGTAATAGTAAGTGTAATTTATAATGTATTGTCATATAATTATCATGTATGTAACATGACCTCAGTATACCTAGGTGAGGTACTGTGGCATGTATAGATCATGTATTTTGCATTGCGCCAAATAGATAAGTACACACATACATTGTTTATGTTAAATATAATTATGTTTGTTTGTTATCTTCAAAATAAAACATTAAAACGGGCTGTATATCCCCTTTTGTGTTAATTAATTTATTTTATTTTGGTTTGTCTTCTTTGAAATAAAAATTTAAAACCGGTTTTAAAAACCAGTATGTCCTGTTTGTCTTGTTTTGTTTGAACTAAATAATGATTCCTAAACTTATCAAATAATGAACTAATTGATGTATGTGTACTATTTTTTGTATATATTACATATATTGTATATTATTATTGTATATTATATGTATTGTACTGTATTGTAGGATAGTGTAGTGTAGAAAGTTCAAACAATCTTACAAGACCAGCCTGAAAAGCTTCTTAGAATTCAGTATTGATAGTACAAGAGAGCTTTTATAATTTATGTTAGCATTAAACAAAAGCTTGAGATGATAGTGCTAAGAATTTGAGTAGAGCTTTTACAAATAGTATTGAGTATAATAGTTTGAAGTTGTATATACAAGTGAGCATATATAGAATGAGATTAATACTAGTGAGCTTGTATTAGCACTAATTGAGCATTGTTTTATAGAATGACTGTAGTATAATTATAATTGTAGTGTAAGGTGTATCATTCAAGCCTAAGCTTCATAGAGACAGTATTGAATATTTCCATGCAGATTTTCTACCATAACGGGCTATAGCTAGTCCACTTCTTGTTCATCCACAACTTTGTGATGTCTTGATGTACAAGGTAGATTAAGCAGATGAATTGTTAGGATCCCATCTTTTATTTGTTACTTTTCATAGGTGTGGAGTAGCTTAGTCTGTTTGATGTATTCTTCTGCATTGCTGTTCTCCAGACTTTGTGAGGATTATTATAAGCAATAATGTGCATATTTGTTATTAATAAAGGTAACACGACTAGGCTTATAGGCCCAGCATAAATAAACAGAGAAATATTCTGATTTGACCACAAATCTTGGACATCAAGTTCAGTAAACATGAAATATTTATGATAGCGTGTTGACAGGCCTTTAGAGAGTAGCGATGCCTGAATATCAAGCCTTTAGAGAGTAGTTAGTATGAAATATTTATAATAGCGTATTATTGCCTGAATATCAAGCATTTACAAGTAAGATTTAGAAGTCTTTTTTGAAGACCATGTTTTGTGCCTCAAAGATATGACCAGATTAAGTTTTTGCCTTGAAGATCAGGTTTTGTGCCTCGATGATAAGTTGAAGTTTTGCAAGCAACTTGAACACTGCATGTACAATTGCTTTACAAAGGTCCACAGTGCTGTTGTTCACACTATATAACTCTCCAACTTACAGCTAAAGTAAACACTGAAAGGATTGCTTTGTGTTACCAATAGCTAGTGCATTAATTTATAATTGTTTGTTTGCAAGTGTAATGTTATAGTGTGTTACTAAAATAAATTGTGCACTAATTTCTATGTGTGTTACCACCAGGGCACTGAATACTTCACTTCCAACCAAATCAGGAAATATTCCAAGTGGAATATCATAGCATCGTGCCATGTTACCAAATAGCTTGCACATTAATGTTATTGTTTGTCTTTGTATGTATGATACTGCATTACCAACCAGATCATGAAATATTGTACCATATAAAGTTATTACTGAATAATTTCAAGTAATTAATGTCAACCTTGTTAGCAATATGTTTGCATGGTATTGACAAAATCCTTACATGATCTTTCATCTTTATTGGGGTATTAAAAATCTAGTTTTCTGCTCCAAAGACTCAGGTTTTGAAAGTGAATCTTTGAATACCAAGCTTTGCAAGAGCCTTGATGACAAGGTTCAAATCTTTATGAAGGTCCACGACACATATCTCTCACAAACATCTGATAGAAATCCAACTCATTGTTTCCATAGAAATTCATACATACTGTAAGTGTTTCCATAAAAATCCTTAACTTAAAATATCCTTCCTTATCTGCTCTAACATAGGAAATTTATGCGTGTACGATCCTGAAACTCTACAATCTTGAAATCATATTATAGATATTCATTACCATGTTGTAATATATAAGAGTAATTTTATTGAGCCTTAATAACACGGTAGAGTTTTTTTAATTATCAATAACAATAATAAAATTATTATTAATAAAAACTGAACGTTTCGACCCGAAGGTCTTCTTCAGCAGTATACAAAAAACAAAACCAAATAGCCTATTTATATACGGACAGATAACAAGTGATGACATCATGACAGTACAAAGAGTGAGAACAATGATGGTACAGGAATACAAAGGGTAGTACAGAAAATAACAATGATGGTACAAGAAAAGTAAACTATGACATGAAGGTTTAGATTAAGTCTGTGATGGTAGAATAGAGTCCCAAGACGGATTAATGTGTACTCCAGGGTCTGTATTGATGGTGTCAGAAGTACTTTTTATTAAGATAGCTTCTCTGATCTTTCTTCTTCTCCAATTTTCTTCAACTGCTAAAACTTCACACTTGTCCCATAGAATACTGTGACCTGTAGAATGAACATGTACTGATATAGCATTGTTATGATCTCCGATCTTGATAGCTCTCTTGTGTTCACTCATCCTGATCTTGAAAGTCCTTCCGGTTTCACCTATGTAAGTTCCACCACATTCACAATGAATGGCATAAATGACCCCCGTCTTTTCAAAGGGTGGAATCGGTGTTTTGACTTGTGTCAACATATTCCCAAGTGTGCTTTTACTGGTAAAGGCAATTTTCACTGGTAGATGTTTACAAACTACATCAATATTCTCACTGAGTCCCGGAGTGTATGGCAACACAAGGGTCTTAATCTCTTCATTAGTTCCCTTTTCCCCATGATCTTGTTTGGGGCATGTGCCGGTCTTCTTCCTCAGTGCTGCCTGGACTTTCTGTCTTGGGTAGCCATTGTCCATAAAGATATTCTTTAACTTTTTTCTCTCATCACTCTCCATTCTATCATCTCCACAAATCTTCTCAGCCCTAGATCTAAGTGTTTTGATGATCCCCATTTTCACTCTGGGGTGATGGCTAGATCTATAGTTGAGATACCTGTTGGTGTTTGTAGGTTTCCGGTAGATGTCAGTTGTGAGTCTGTTATCTTTCCTCTCAACTAGTACATCTAGAAAGGGTAACTTACCACTTACCTCTTCCTCCATTGTGAAGTCTATTCTTGTGTGAAGTCCATTAAGATGTTCCAAGAACTCACCAAGGTGGTTTTCTCCATGTTGCCACACCACAAACGTATCATCGACATACCTTAGCCACAGTTTTGGTGGTAAATCACATGTGACTAAAGCTGTTCCTTCAAAGTCCTCCATAAAGATGTTAGCAACAACTGGAGACAACGGAGACCCCATGGCGGTACCATCTTTCTGTTCATAAAAACAGTCATTAAACCTAAAGAAAGTGGATCTGAGACAGAGATTAGTTAAATCACAAATCTCATCAATTGTTAAGGTGGTTCTCTCATCTAAAGTGTCATCTACAACTAATCGATCACGTATGATCCTGAGGGAATCATCAATAGGCACCATGGTGAAAAGACTTTTAACATCAAAGCTAACTAGTCTGTCCACCTCTTGCAATTCTATCTCCGATATCCTCTCAACAAAATGAGACGAGTTACGGATATATGAATTGGTTTTGCCTACAATTGGTGACAAAATACGGCAAAGCTCTTTTGCCAACTGGTAGGTTGGAGACCCAATTGTACTAACAATCGGTCTGAGAGGTATACCGGCTTTATGCACCTTAGGTAGTCCATATATCTGGGGACATTTAGATTGTTGGGGTGTTAAGCGTTTCCTTAGGGGGGTGGGTAGGCTACTATTCCTTTCTAACCTAATAAGGGTGTCCTTAACCTTTTTCTCTATTGTTGCCGTGGGGTTTCTCTTAATTCTTGTATAATCCTTACCTTTAAGTAGTTCATCCATCTTGCCTTCATAATCATTCTTATCCATTACTACTGTTGCATTGCCTTTGTCTGCCTTGATCACAACTAGATCGTTATCATCCTGTAAACTTCTAACAGCATCCCTTTCAGACTTCCTTAAAGTAGGTTTGGAACCTTGATAATTATCAAGACACCTACTGACTTCTTCTCTTAACTTTTGTCCTCCTTCTTTCATCATACCTGCGACCTGTTCTGTCCTAGCAATGATGTCTTCCTTAGGGACATTCTTAGGAGCGATGGCAAAGTTGAGACCAAGTGAAAGCACTCGTTCTTGTTCAACGGTGAGAGCCTTCCTGCTGAGGTTCACCACTACATTCTGCTTAGTAGATGTTCGAAATCCTTTATATCTTTCTTTCTCTTTCAAGAGTAGCTGGAACTTCTCTTGTTGTTGCTTCTTGACTGCTGAAAACTCCTCCTTTTTGTGATGTTCCGCCCACTCAATTAACGCTTGAAGCGTTTGAGGGGAAGTGTCGAGTCGGAGCTCCAGTCTTATTGAGCAACTGTTGAGATGGTTTTTGATCTTCTGTCTTCTGGTATATCCAATTCTCTCTCTCAGCATGGGGAAAAGGGAACTAATGAAGAGATTAAGACCCTTGTGTTGCCATACACTCCGGGACTCAGTGAGAATATTGATGTAGTTTGTAAACATCTACCAGTGAAAATTGCCTTTACCAGTAAAAGCACACTTGGGAATATGTTGACACAAGTCAAAACACCGATTCCACCCTTTGAAAAGACGGGGGTCATTTATGCCATTCATTGTGAATGTGGTGGAACTTACATAGGTGAAACCGGAAGGACTTTCAAGATCAGGATGAGTGAACACAAGAGAGCTATCAAGATCGGAGATCATAACAATGCTATATCAGTACATGTTCATTCTACAGGTCACAGTATTCTATGGGACAAGTGTGAAGTTTTAGCAGTTGAAGAAAATTGGAGAAGAAGAAAGATCAGAGAAGCTATCTTAATAAAAAGTACTTCTGACACCATCAATACAGACCCTGGAGTACACATTAATCCGTCTTGGGACTCTATTCTACCATCACAGACTTAATCTAAACCTTCATGTCATAGTTTACTTTTCTTGTACCATCATTGTTATTTTCTGTACTACCCTTTGTATTCCTGTACCATCATTGTTCTCACTCTTTGTACTGTCATGATGTCATCACTTGTTATCTGTCCGTATATAAATAGGCTATTTGGTTTTGTTTTTTGTATACTGCTGAAGAAGACCTTCGGGTCGAAACGTTCAGTTTTTATTAATAATAATTTTATTATTGTTATTGATAATTAAAAAAACTCTACCGTGTTATTAAGGCTCAATAAAATTACTCTTATAAATCTTGAAATCCTATAACATGTATGTATAAATTTAAAATATTTATATGTATGTATGTACAAAGCATGTCCTTAGAATGTGAATGTTAGAAAATTTATATAACGGGTATATAGATATTATTATGTATTTATATTTATAATTATAATACTTAATATATATTGTATTAGTTTACATTTCATCAGGTAGTATATATTATGTTTACAATCCTGCGTAACTGAAATTATGACACATATGTACATGTCATTATCTTGTAACTCAATATTTTGACTTTCAACATGTATGTATGTACACAACACAATTGGACTCTAATTGCAAGCACTGGAAAATATTTGGGCTACATCCTCGTGTTCTCAGCCAAATAGGATACAATAGTGGTTAGAGCACTCTGATGAGGGCTCTAACTATTACCTAGTCAACGGTCACATCAAAAGGGGGCGTTGTGGGTGAAAGATGACACTGGGACTCAACTAATATAGGATCAGGAGTGCATGAGAGACTACCAACCATGCTTATCGATAATGCCCTCTTGCTGTTTATTCTGGACAGGAACCGATCGTAGCTCATTTATGCTTGGCAATCCATCATAAAAGTACCTTTTGCCTCCAAATTGTAATAGCAGTGAAATCTCCTGCTTTTAACGTGGAGTATCCTGCTAGTTGATAGCTACTCGTTCCCATATAAACGTAAATGATTACTGAGTTTATTAACCCTCGCCCGCGTAGGAGGAGCGAAGGGTTACTGTCACCACTTTCTGAACACTGTAGTTATCAAAAGAGTAGATGGAAACACAACTCAACTTGTTTGAAGCCTTATCGCTGTCAATCACAGCTTGAAATATTATTAATCTCAGCAAAAGGTTTCGGCATGCTTAGCGCGCCGATTACAAACTACCCTCAGTGACCGCAGCTAGCTATAGACCTTATGCATAAATGCGCGTGAGGGGGCGGAGATTACGTCCGCCATATTGAGTGGCAAAAGGGAATAATGGTTAATAAGAGTTGTTGTGCTATTGGTTGTTCTAATCGGTCTATAAAAGATTCTGCTGTTAGTTTTTACCGATTTCCTTCAAACGAAGGACGTAGAGCACTCTGGATATCTGCAGTAAAAAGGAAAAACTGGCAACCAAGTGATTATTCTTGGTTGTGCAGTGTTCATTTTGTTGGTGGAAAGAAGTCTGATGATCCTCTTTCCCCTGCATATACTCCTACCATATTTAATTTTATTAGTTCTCCAGTTAAGAGAAAGGCAAGTGCAGATCTCATCAGGTATGAGAGGTGCAAAGTTAGGAGAAAAGTATGCAGTAGTAGTATTGAAGATGAACTGCAGGATGACGATGAACAATCTAATGAGTCACATGTAATGGACACTGCTGTGCAAACAATAACTGAAACTTCTGAGAAGGGAACATGTACTGACTATTCTATTACAGGTATCGGACTACATAGTAAAAGTCTTGTACATGACACTGAAAGGTTAATCAGTCAGACATATTCTCTTACTGAGGAAGAATTAAAACAGAATGATAGGAAAGTTAAGTATTACAGTGGACTTCCATCCTATTCTATTTTAATGACAATATACAAATTTGTTTCACCATCTGTAGTAAACCATGGTAGGAATACTCTGCCAAAGTTGCAGCAATTTTTAATGACTCTAATGAAATTACGATTAAACCTGGCAGACCAAGATCTTGCTTATAGATTTGGAGTACATCAGTCCACTGTCTCAAGAAAATTTAAAACCTGGATAGAAGCTATGTATATTCGTTTAAAACCATTAATTAAGTGGCCTGATCGTGGTGTAGTGAAAAAAACAATGCCTATGGTTTTTAGAAATCATTTTAGGAAGTGTATCTGTATTATTGACTGTTTTGAGGTTTTCTGTGAGCGGCCTAATAGATTGAAAGCTCGGGCACAAACCTACTCACAATATAAACATCACAATACTGTTAAATTTTTGATCGGTATTACACCTCAAGGATCGGTGTCTTTTATATCTAAAGGTTGGGGTGGTAGAGTTTCTGACCTCCATCTAACTGAGCACTGTGGAATTCTAAATAATCTTCTTCCAGGCGATCTTGTGTTAGCTGACCGAGGATTCAACATTCAAGAGTCCATTGGGATATACTGTGCAGAAGTTAAATTACCACCATTTACTAAGGGCAAACCACAACTTAGCTAATTAGAAGTTGATACTGCACGTGAAGTAGCCCATGTTCGGATACATGTAGAGAGAGTGATTGGTTTATTGAGACAGAAATTTACCTACCTGGGGGGAGTGCTGCCTATCAATGTTATCATGTGTGACTCTTCATCAGATTTAAGTATGATCGATAAAGTAGTTGTAGTTTGTTGTGCTCTGTGTAACTGTTGTGAATCTATTATTCCATTTGAATAGAAGTTAATTGGTGTTTAATATTAATTTGTGTTAACACTGTTATGATTACAGTGACTTTTTTAATATAATAAAATAATGATAATAATAATTATGCATGCAATATATTTCAGTTCTATTTTTTGCTTTGTCTTTTCCTTCGTTTTGCTTTTGTACATACGGGACAATACCATTTGCCTTTTGGTACTTCAGCTAGTTTGAGACAATCTATATGAAACCACTGAATTGCACAATTACTACTGTCACACAAAATCATTTTTCCATATTCTTCATTCCTGTGTGGATGTAATGAAGACACAGACAATCTCTGAGAATGTTTGACATCTCCTAATACAACACATACTACTTTACCTGTTATCCTTCCTTTTAAGTGAAAGAGTTGAATGTTAGACACCCAGCCATCTACTACGTATTTATATGCATCTAAACTTTTGTAGGCTTTCAGTTGATCTTTAGTATAACAGCTAGGAGTAGTCACCAGATAGTTATATATATCTGGGTATTCAACACAGGGCCACAAATCCTTTTGGTCTTGCTTGATACTGTCTTCTTTCTTATATGTATAAGGATCATCTATTCCCCTAAAACTACAGTTAGTTTGTTAGAGTATCTCTTTTTAGAATCCAGGTCAAGACTGCTAAAGTAGCTGGACATGTTGTTTCACGTGTGTTTCTTGCCACTCAATATGGCGCCGTAGCAACGCATCTAACAGTTGCTATGCAATTACGCATTTGTGCATAAGGTCTATAGGTACTAATTGAAAGGTGTGGCTATGCGATGTGTATCCTGCCAGATTACTCCGTGAGTCTGGCGTTACCGCCCCTTCGCTTGAAAAGCATACTTAAAACAACCCCACCTAGGAAATTAACACTTTTCTTTAAAGAGTTCTTTCCAATACATCAATAGAAGAGGACAATCAGAACTTCGTGAAGATATATCGTCCGATTATTGTAAATTCTCCACGATATTGTTTCAAGTAGCCCCACCTAATCAACATTCCAGCTTGGCGCACCCTTCCTCCTCCAACCTGGAGTGCAACCTAGAGTGCAACCCTGAAGTTGTCAATTAACAAAATGTCTGGTGAATACGAAGATTACAATACCACTTCTAAAGATTATGACACAGGTATTTAACACAATTAAAAGGACTTTAGAAGAAGAGTTTTTTCTTTCACCCTGTTGTATATATTTATATAATTATAGAAGTAGATATTATCATCTCGAGTTCTTCAAATTTAATATTAGAAACAAGTTGATATTGAAGTGTTCTTTCAAGGTTATAACTACAGAATATATTTATATAGGTCGCAGACCAGTTGGATTGGAGGTATTTATAGGAGCCATTGCACGACTAATGGATGGCCAGCTTAATAAAGCTACAGTTGTTGACATTGGTATGAACTTCATTACTGACTTTATCACAAAGTATTTCATTGTCTCACTCCCGAAATAATATTCAGGTTGTGGTACAGGAAACTATGCTGCTGCTCTAAGTCCTTTTGTAGGCCAAATAACAGGAGTAGAGTATAATTCTGGCATGTTAGAACAAGCCAGGAGGAAAACGGCTCATCTCTCAAATGTTAAAGTTATCCAAGGGGATGCTACAAAGATTCCTCTTCCAGATGGTGTCTGTGATGTTGTTACATGTACACAAGTTAGATGAGTTAATGATATATTGTTTTAGTTGTTATATAGTACATAAAAATCCATCCTTTGCATGAAATATATAATTAACCCATCCATAGGTAATCCATCATTTGGTCAGAGAAGATTTTTCTGGTTTGTGCCAGTTTCTAAAGGAAGCTAAACGCGTTCTTAAACAGAAAGGTGTACTGATTGTTAATACTTGTTCTCCTGAACAAAGTTTGAAATGTTGGATTTCAGGATTGATGGTACCAAATGCTGGGAAAATTGTATCTGAAAAGTAAGTATTTTTATAATTGTTTGATGCAGCCAGGATTGTAGCATGGTAGCTCTTAAGATCAAAGCACAAACAATGCTAACCACAGTGTACTAATCATATAGTGGCACAACCACAGTGCCAACATTGGCATATCTCAAGTAATAATTAGTCTCATCTCAAGTGTTTATCCCTGGGACAACAAAACACAAGTATTAATAAAGAATGGCAGACAATAGAAGACATCCTTTGTAAAAGCAGCCTTGGGTAATAATGATCTCTTATCAGGGTGTTTGTAGCTTCTCTCAGATAGAACCTTTTTTTGTGTAATAGCTCTCTCAGATGAATTTTTGTAATTGTGATAACTTAAGTGTACAGTGTTCACTGCCTCCTCTTGAATCCAGGTTCATACCAACAGCAAAGTAAATTGCATTAAATAACAAAGAATTTAAATTTCTGTCCATCCTTCCTGTCACAAAATATGCAATTGCTGAAACACTACTACTACAAAGTAAATTCTCTAGGACAGGTTGTTCTGGAAGCTCTTTGTTTCTCTATTCTGCCCAATCGGTAAACTTTAAGAGGAACAAATCCTACAACTTCACAGATAGTTTCTCCAATCTGATTCTTCTGTGGCACAAAAATTGCACGATGCTATTCAATGAAATCACATTAATGATTAATTAATTAGCTTTAGAATTTGCATGTTGTGTTGCCCCCTTCCCCTAGTTCTAATTTCCTGGCTATATATGCCACTTTTCTTGCAGGCATGTGCCATTGGATATCTTGTATTCAAAGATGAGTGATGCAGGCTTTACTGTCAATGAAGCCGTTTCTCACTGTTTTCAGACAATGCACTCACCCAATGATAAAGATGCTCTGGGACCTTTGAGTAAAGAGTGGAGAAGTTTAGACAGGTAACAGATGATATATAATTATATGTGCACATGATCCTGTACTGGAGTGTAGTTCATTTGGAAATACAAAGCACAGATATTTAGTTGGGTATGGATTAGTATAGGTGATGTCATAACATAATTATTTGGATAATTTCAAGTAATTGGCAATCATTCTGAAAGCTAACCTACACACAGTTATGAAATAGCAGAGTTAATTAAACTAAAATTATGGCTTTTGTACACATTAAAATCATAACCTGTGATGTGAACAATGATTTCATCAAGAAAAACTGCAAGTCATAACCTTTCTATGATTACCTAAAAGCCCATGGAAAGCTATCACAAGAATGACTGCTGTGGGCCATTAAAATGTATATATATTGTAATTGATAGTAAATCAATATTAAACAGCCTGCATCCTAATTAGTACTTACATCGCTATAAAATTTTAAAAAAAAACAACAAAGTAACTCTACTTATATAGAGGTAGTCTGTTTAATTTGAATAATCAACTATAAACAAATGACTCGCATTCATTGTAGTACTGAGGGGACTGCGCTAAGCTGAAAATCTCTTTTCACAGCGTTTGGTCATGTGCTAGTGATGAAGAATTGGAACAGGCCCAGTTAGAATGGAAGAGAAGACAAAAGGAAGGAACTACACATGAAATATTTGAAGAAAGGAACAAAATGATGAAAAAGATTGGAGAATCAACAACCGTTATAGCATATAAGTAACAGTAATAATTATTAGCAGTATAGACTACATTTTTAGTCCCAATTAGATAGAGGAGAAATAGTTATCTCTCTAGCAACAAAGAAGAATAAATACTGTGTTACATTTTCATTTCAACAGAATACTGTGCTACATTTTCATTTCAACAAATTAAAATTTCATATGTCTGGTAGCTATTTGTTTGCAAGGTAGTTTAATAGATGGTCTTCCTCTATCACTTTAACTGTCTTGTTCCCCAAATTTTGAAGATGTACTTCAACAAATCCATCGGGGACCTGGAAAACAAAAAGGGATTACAACAACAACAAAGTTATTCAGTTGGTTTCTAATAATTGTATACAATAGATGATATCTACATCTAGAAGATCTGATGTGCAAAGGAGAGGTGGTCTTATTTAATATTCAATTTGTGATGTTTTAGCCTTAGTTATAACCCAAACCAACTAGCTTTGTAGTGAGGCATTAGTTGTAGTTCATTCTAGATGGTAGACTAGCTAAAGGATTATCACTTACAGACTGAGTTCAAAGGACAGGCTGAGTAGAATCAGAACTCATTTTCTTCAATTCTTGACAAAACATTGTACTGAGCTGATGCATAACATGTTTATACTGTACAAACCACAATGATTGAATATGAGAACATACAACCTGCCTGATATTATAACAATGCTTATACACAATGCTATAACATTATTTCGAACTATTTTCTCATCTGTAGACATACATAATATTACATTTACCTTGGAACCAATAACTATAGTTACTGGATATCCAATGAGATCTGTTTGATTCAATAGTTCTCCTATGGTTAGGTGATTACGATCTTCCAATATAACATCACCTGGAAGTATTGTGTGAATTTTATCAAATACATTCTTGGCTCTGGATAGAAGAGATCCAGTTTGATCCTAATAAACACCAGTTAAAACAAGATATATGGAGAAAAAATTATCCCTATGATTGCTTCTGACTTTCTCATACCTGAAGAACAGCCTATTATAGCTATTTTGATTATCTACTCTACTTACTTTTTTAAAGGCATATATTTATGGCCCGTAGGGCCATCCCTATGATTGCTTTCCCACGGGTTCGATGTATGTTTATATATATATATATATATATATATATATATATGTTTGTGTCACCTACGCGAGTATGGGTTGTATACGTAGTTAAGGAAGTTACATCATTCCCGGGGGCTCGGTCAATTAATGGGCGTGGCGCGTAAAAGAACGCGCGATCAAGCTCTACACACCAGCAGAAAGAAAGCTGTAACTAATAGCTAGCTATTCTGCCTGAAATATATTCCTAAAGTTCTACAAGGTCCTTTGAAAGGTCAGGAGAGTAGATAATCAAAATAATAACTATAATAAGCTGTTGTCTTTCATGCTTGATAAAGTCAGCCATGATTACTGAATTCTGGACACCACAAAGCAGTCATAAGGATACTTTTATCTTCACTTAAATTTGTAAAGCAATCATAGGGATGTTTTTTTCTCTATATACACTTGTTTAGATAGAATAGTAATTATTTCCACTTTCTAAATAAGCTTTCTTTTTTTAGAGCTCGAGCATGCGTTCTACTATGCACCACTGTTAATTGACCAAGACACAACTTCCTTATATACAAGGCATGTGTGTGACAAACATAATTATATGAAAACATACATTGAACCCGTGGGAATGCAATCATAGGGATGCCACTTGCACTGAACATTCCAGTGTTATCACATAGGCATTTATTAGGCAAGTACTTAACCAATTTCATTGGTTAGAACAGTATACATAATTATAAGTATATTTCACTTCTGTGTTCAATCTGTTTAAGTATATACTCTCTACACTGTTTATAGCACACTGGATTAGGTGCTTTATAAACGTGTATTACAAACATAATTTGCTGCTGTGGAATGTTCTGAAAGCGCAAATGGCTTCCCACACTATTAGTAATTTAGTTTGCTTAGTGATTGAATGATGTTTTCTCCATTGGGGGAGGAAGGTGTTGCAATGGAAGACCTGCAGAGGTCAATCTTTATTATATCACAATACCCTACCACCCTTAAATCAATTGTATCCTTTCCAGAAACCATTAAAGATTTTATGCAAAGTATATATTCTATATGTATATATAAATATACCCCATACATGAAAACCATACAATAACACATTGATCATTATATAAATACCTTCTTATGATAAAGAGGAGTTACACAAACAATAAATGGAGCAATCCCGAGAGGCCAAATCATTCTGCCATGAGTCATTAGGCTGTCTTCTACAATAGCTTGTAATAATCTAGACACACCAATACCATAACAACCCATTTCACACAACCTGAAAGGTATTTCATTATAATAATAGCATGACAAAAGTGAAACGAAATACACATTAATATATATATACAAATGAAAGAAAAGTATTTGCACAGTCCTTGACAACAACAGTTATTATTAATGGTCTTCCTAATACATTTTATGTAGTTTGAAACCTATTTAGTGTTCCAAAAACAGAATTAGGATTTCAGGTCGTTAAGGATAGTATCAAGTGGAACGTAGCGTACTTATACAAGCCATAGAATACAATAATTCCATGCTTGTGTGATAACAAAAACATCCCTTAACAATCTCATAACATACTTCTTATATGGAGACTACATAAATATAACATTATTTCTGCATGGCTTCATATATATATGAAGAAACAACTGGATTTCATTAGAAATTCAAAATCTAAATCATCACAGCTCAACTAAAGCACCAAACTACAAAATACATCGGATTTATCTAATTAGAGAGTGGTGACTGTGGTCCTGTTATAAAAGGGAGTTTCTATTTTAATTTAATGGGTGTGGTCACCACATTATTGGCTAGCCTAGGAACCATCTTAACTAACCTATGTTTACCATTCTCATCTACAAAAGATGCATTGAATGTACTGGAATACTTAGTTCCAAGATAGAACGAATGAGCTACCTGAAAATGTATATGTACATGATGTTATCAGAGATGTAGAAAGAAAGAAAGAAAGAAAGAAAGACACCTGAGGCAATGGAAAGATGAAAATGAGAGTTGCCTCAGGTGGGATTCGAACCCACGACACTCTGTACATGTACTCAAGAAATATGATTGGTGTATTAGTAAGTACAAACTTGTAAACATCGATTTTTCATAACATGCTAAGAATTTTATCAATTAAATATCAAATTTTCTATAAATTACAAAGTAATGAGTTTTTTTTTCCAAATGGCACCTCATAACAAAGGTATCAAAACATCCATTTAAATCTAACCTGTAAAAGTTTTGTAAAAATGGCTTCTGATTTTCACTAAGATGAATCTATAGGTTATGAAAACTTTACAACAGCTTTACATCCCACTCTGAAGGATGCAGTGACATTTTGATGGTGGAGCTGAGTATACTCATGGGTGAAAAAAGCCTACACCTAGTAGGGCTCGAACATTTAACCTTTCGATTGCATCCAGCACTTAAACCAATAGGCCACTAGTACATCCCAAGTATGTCAATTCAAATTTTAATCCATTACTTCATTAGTATATATCGTGTATCAGGATGTGAGGTCATTGTGATTGTGATTGTGAAAAGGCTTCAACATACCTCTATACCTTTATTTTTGCTTATACTGCATATTTCTGTCTCATGTGGACAGTCTGGTAACTTAGAATATGATTCGTACGAGAGAACCTCCGAACTGTAACCACACCCACATCTGAGTGATATTAATATATTATACTATTGAGACATTATAAAGATATATTGTATACTTTTCACAATGAATGAGTTCATCTTCCCCAACAGGAGCAATCACATGATATTCATGTGACATGGATCCGCCAATATTACCTGGATCTGCAAGCACTATTAAAATTAAAAACAAGCATTGACACACAAGGAAAAATCTCAATAATGATAAACATCATAGTGTACATTTTTATCCGATATCCTTGTTTTAAGCAGTAATTGATTTTACCAATAGTGCTTGTAAAGGATGGGTTTTGCACTCGTGTGTGTATTATCATCTGAGTACCCAGATTAAATACATAAAAGATCTATATGTACACATAAATAAGAACATGTAAAACATACATACATGTACATACATACTAATGCTGGGACGAATATTACTTATTAAATTCGAAGATTTGTTAAGATTTCTAAGGTTTCAAAGGTTTGCAAGTGTTTTTATTGTTCTTACATTGATAAGTTATAGAAAGCCTGCATTATTGCTTCATAATGAGTACTAGTCTTGTTCCTGTCACGCTGTTTCTACTTGGATTTAGCATCGCTGGACTGAGAGATGAGACAGAAGCAGCCAGGAACACAGCCTCAACCTTTCTGGAACCTGCCCACATTATTAAACCAAACATTTACAAGAGCACATTTACAAACGTTACAGGGAGACATTTATATATAGCTTTGAATGCACAGCAAATGAATAAAGGTCCATCAAACCTTTTTCCCAGCCCTAATACACAGACACACACAGACACACACACACACACCTTTCATAGCGTCAATTCCTAAAATGCTAAATAGTTTGTCATAAGCAGAACACACAATATTGTACGTCTCTTGGGCCGCTCTTTGACAAGTATCAAATGTGTACATATCTTTATATATTAATGAAGAAGTTAATTGAGTGAAAATCAATACAAACAATACCATACCTTTCATCCAAAATTCTCTTGCTCTCAAAAGACCAAATCTTGGTCTCTTTTCATCACGAAATTTTCTGTCCAACTATCTGACAAAGAAAACACAATCACAAAAGGATGAAACCAAGTTTTCAAATAAAGATTTAAAAGGATTTTGTCTTTACATTTATATATATATATATATAATATTATATATATAATATTACGTGACCAGCTTATATTTTGAAGCATGAGCCAGATTGGTTTAACAAAGAATTAATGTTGTTAGTGACAATATAATCTATAATCATAATTAACTGCACCATCTGGCCTAAAGAGCAATGCCAAATAAGGGCTAATGGTGCGCCATATGAGCTTATCAAAAACACAGCTGTGTATATACAATCAAGTTAATATTGGTACTACACATTTACAAACCTGATAGAGCCTCAAAGGTAACTGTTTATGTGAAGTTACTTCATGTGATACAAGTTCTGTAAATGATTCCTCATGTGTCTAAAAATTATTGTAAATTCATCAATTATGATAGTCTGTAATCCTGGAACAATGTTCATTTCATTTTGATGAGTTAAACACACTTACAACACATCTAGTATATGAATTTAAAAAGTCAATCAGTGATATCTATCTCTACTGTAGGAGGTAATGCAGTACCTTCTTATAATATGGACATCGCACCCCTCTTTCAGCTAATTTTAATGATATACCCATCCCCCTTCAACTTAACAAACCATTGATGTTTATTACACATGTTCCTCACAAGGTCCGCCAGTGCACAAAGTGCACTTATCTACAACCCCTTTATAATACTTTATGAAGAAAATAATGATTTCCATTTATTAGCATACAACCCTAATCTCAAAACCCGAACAGTAACTCTTAAACCCTATCCCTATCTTTAATCCCCAAACCCTAATCTATAACTCCTAACCATTAAACTAAATACTAACCCTAATTCTAAACCCTAAAACATAAACCATAACACCAAACTCAAATGCTCATAATACACTTACGGGTCCAAGACAAAACTCTGTGCCTGTTTGGTCGGAAAGTCGAAATAACTCTTTTCCAGTAGTGTCCCAACGACCTATTAAGGAAGACCAATCAGTAACTAGGCACGAGATACATACGGTTTTGATTACATTGCTGTTCATTTGTACAAGAAGCAATTTAAATATTTTATCTAATAAATATTATGGTTGTTCTTTCTGGATACCAAATTTCATAACATACTTATCGGCCAAACAACAAAGAAAAGCTCCAGATTGATATTTTTTAAGCTCAAAATCTTTAATTGTTTATATATATTTTCTACTGTTGAAGTACAAGTATGTCATCAGTTTTTAGAGCATGCCTATGACTGCTTTAGAGTGGGGGTTAATCTATAATTAATTACAATGTACGAGCTGTGAAAACACAACAGTCCTTCATGATCCATGTCAGTTGAGGTTTGAGCATATAGTTAGGGTGACCATTATGTTCCAAATGCATTATATAGAAAGCAATTTTGGCTAATGTTACAAGCACACACATACCTGATTGTTTCCAAAGTTTGGATGGAGATAGAATAGGTGCTGTCATCTTGACTCCACCTATATTTTGCATTTCTTTGTCAATCAGGTTCACAAGCTTTTCTATGCATCGTTGTGCTAATGGTAGAAGATAGTAACCACCAGAGAACGACTGTCTGAGAAATCCAGCTTTCAGTAGGTACTAATGAATTTAAAATGCTTTAATGATATGTAGTTTATAAAAAGGTGTGGCTAGAGTCCCGGCAATGGGACCAGTATATTATTTGTTAGAGTCCCGCCAATAGCACTTCAAAGCATAGTAAAAACCTCACCTAAAATGGGTGGAAAATATAAGCACTGGTGTGGGGAGCTGGAGGAATCAAATTGTTTGTTTTTCTCTCGATTAAAATTATTTTAAAACTATTTCAACTATCATCATTTTTCTTACATATTAGCACTTGCCATATTTGTTATATATTTATAATAATAATTTTAAAATTGTTCAGATTGGAACCTTAAAGTACGTGAGTCTCTACGGTTCGGCGAATTACTGGGACTCTAAGGAAAACTGGTCAAGTTGCTGAGTCTCGCAGACACCGTGCTTTTATAAAACATAATCCACTCAGTACCTTATGACCATCTGTTGTTGCTTGTTTACTGTTTGGCACATCTCTAGTTGGAATAAACAATCTTGAGGTGGTTAATCGCGATTCTGAAGAACAAACATCTTCGAAAGTACTGAAAAGTCTTCTGCCAATCATCTTCTTTACGTAAATTACCACGTGGGTAATGAACACGCCCATCAGATCAGACCTTTAACGTAACTTGGTCGACCTTTGCTAGATTCTATAAATAGATATTACGATTTGCTATAATTAGCTCCACTCCACCTTCGCCACGTCGACACTAGTGACTACAACATGTTTTTTGTCACAGATTTTGTGTCAATCTCAATAGGAGAATATAAAATAGAACATTACATTTTTAAAACACACAAAAATAAATCGAAGTAAAAATGTCTGTTATTGCTACAGAGAGTCTATCCTGTTCCACTGGCATTCATACAAACAACCGCATGAACAGTTCTGCAAACAGGAGTGGCTTACTACAGGAATTTGTCAAAAATCCACTGAGTCTCTTGTACAGATTTTACCAGAATGCTGCAAGCTTAGCTAACACGACAATAAACGAAGAAGAATTTCCTTCTACTATTCAAGAAGAAAAGAAAGAAGAAGAAGGCAAAGTGACATATCAAAGACGTCTTCATCCAAAAGCAGAGAGTTGTAAAAGTTCCTTAATGGCAGGTACAGCTTCAGTAGTGTTGAAGAAACCTAGTAATGGAGAAACAGAAAGTAACTCTCCTCAACTAACTGATCTTCCAGTTGGTGTAATACTTCACCTTGCTTCCTTCCTGGATGCCAAATCGCTTTGTCACTTACAACAAACTTGTCGTCATTTTCATTCCCTGATGGGAGATGAGCTTTTATGGAGGAGAAAACTTTTGGAAGATTCTCACCAATGGCCAGTACTGGGACACCTTTCACATCCTCGAGTCTATGAGGAGACATCCACCGAATTGAGTGCTCAAGAAATGTGAGTAAATGAATGGTTTTGTGCACATCGTAATTATTGCCTATGTTGTTTTTGTTCAACAGTTATGGTAACTGCTATGTCAATCGAGACTCAATTCCAACACAGAACTCATTTTCATATCCTGTAATCAATACATTGCGTAGTTTGATGCATCGTCTTCAAGGACGCATTCCCAGATTACTCATGTTTGGATCAGGATTGGAATCAATCCCTCTTGTTAGATTGATGATCATGGAAAAGGATTCTCCTTACCAACCAGTTGGTCTATTTCCAGGAAAAGAAGGTGAAAGGTTGAAGCCTTAATAAGTTTATCACTTCAGTAATTAATATGATATTATCATTTCAGGTGTTGGTTCTGGTTTATGCATTAAGCACAAAGACACTTCCATCAATCTAGTTACTTTATATACAGCTACAAAGTGAGTTATAAATTCAATGATGTAGCAGACAATGTTCAGATATCCCCATTTGACTGTAATAACCATTCTTCAAAATGTTATTTTTTAGAGCTGAGAGAAAAGCGACTGTTTCTGGTCAAGGAAAACGTATTAATAAATTGATATCTGCTTATAATGAAGATAATCAAAATGCTCCTGAACTAACAGCAGCTGTGCAGGAGCAGTGTCAGTTGGCTGATGGATTTCTGTTAGTTGTGAATGCATCAAATCTTGATGAAGAAGGTTAGTTAAATAACTAGAGCATGCATAAATACATCCAAAAATGAATGCACTCATAGTGCAGAACCCTTGCCACAAGTGTGATTTGGGAAACAACTTGAGAATGATACAGTCACTGACAAGGAAATAACTGCAGACAATATTTGGCTCTAATAATAGTTTTTACAATTATTATACTGAGATTATATTATATTTGTGCGTGTGTGTGCATTACAACTTACACTCCAAGTCCTACTAGTATAAGATTACTTAAAATCCAGACTTGAAAACAGCTTAAATCACTTGGATGAAAGAAATGGGCGAGGCTCGAAATTGCCAGAAAGCTGAGCCAGCTCGAAGTTGTAGCAGCTGTTACTTCAATTGTACTTCTGAATCATTAAGCTGTGATTGGACAGCGATAGGCTTCAAGCAAGATGAGCTGTGTTTCAGTGAACTCTTTTGCTACCAGACGTTATCTGAAAGTTGTGAAACGGCGAAATTGTCATAACTTTAAAACAGAAAGGATTTAGCAAAAGCCTATTGTTACTTTTGATCCTTGTATGATTTGACGTCTGCTGGTAATATTTTCAAAGTCCCAATGTTCGTATGTTCGCTGGAATTTTGCTGACAGACAGACTGACAAAACCATTACAGTAACCCTCCACTCTTCCTATGTAGGCAAGGGTTAGTAATAAACCCCTCCTTGAAGGAGTTGAACTGTACAGTCATACATTGTTACAACATGTAGTCATATTTTGTTGTATTCTTTAGACCACATTGCTAAAGCAATTAATCATTTATTTTTTATGTAGCATTGGAACTAGACACAACCATTTTGAAAGCCATGCTACACTCTGCTTCATCAAAACATGCTCTCATAGTTTTAGCCTGTCAGTATCAGGAAGATGACGAGGCAGGAAGTGTAAAGTTGAGTGACTCCTCTTTGGATATTGCTGATAAACTAAAGCTATGTGATATTAGTTGTCCTTGGCAGGTTAGTTAATGTACAATACAAGTTATCTAACAAAATATATTGATACTTGTCATGAAAGAAGTGGCTTCTAAAGCTTTGAAACTTTGACACTTGAAATCTAAATAACTATAGTAGGCTGTTGTGTTTCAGGCATGACAAAGTCAGCCGTGATTACTAAATGCTGGACACCACAAAGCAGTCAGGGATACTTTTTTCTCTATATATCTTGTTTCTCTTCAGGTTCGATATCTTAATCTCAATACGTTTGATGGTTTGGCTGATGGTTTAGACTGGATATTAGCAGCTACTAATAACAGTTGAATTATAGTGATATATTTTAGTGAAGTACAATTATACACCTACACAATTTTTAATCATAGAGTAGACAATAATGAATAATTTAATTCTTGTCTTCATAATATATATATAATATTTTTAACATGCAACTGTAACAGTAATATTCCTTCTGGTACTATTCTCTTTTGTGAAACAAAATTTATATATATAATTATATATACAATTATCTTCATACAAAAGATGGAGAGAAGCTAAATGAAGTTAATTATGTTTCAAAAAAGAACATTAGTTCCATGCAATACATATTCAGGAGTTCCTACCCCCCCATCCAAAATGGGGACACAAGTTTTGTATTTTGGATTATCATGAAGAAATCTCTGTAGGAAAGAAAGACATAAACTCATGTTGACTGAATGAGCTGTGTACGGATCAAGAGTCGGTCTTTCTTTTAGTAGAGAAGAAAGAATAAAAATGCTATCACTCTGATTTCTGTGAACTGTTCCTTCAATAGTTACCATGTGGCAACTACTAATACCTGTTTCATTAGCAGGCTTGACTAGCTTCATTATTCGTTCTATTCCAGAAGGCTGCATATAAGAAGCTGTATTGATAAAAATCAACGGCTGGGAAATACCATTGACAAAAATGTCTTCTGAAAGCGTCATCATCCATGGATCTAAAGCAACACCACATAGAAATCTCTTTTCTTCAGTAAGGCAGTGAATAATAGATGCACCACCAAATGAGTGACCCATTATAGCAGTTCTGTCCATTTGCAACCTACCTTTAAACTGCAATAAATCAAATTTGGCATCTATTACACTAACTACTTCAATTCCAGCATTCAAATTTTCAAGAACATCTATTGTGGATATAAGTTCTGAAGATCTCTGCTGGACCTGTTTATTTCTAAAAACCAACTCTGGCTCTTCGAATTTCCAACAATAAGGTATCCACACATCTTCATACACTTGATGTTTGTCGATAGTAGTTCTTTGTAGTGCTATGCAAGCAGACTGATCCAAGTGTTCTGGAACAGCAACTAAATACCCATGAGATGCCAAATCACTGCATATACCAGAATATTGGGTTCTCATTCCTCCTCGACCATGTGAAAACACAATAATAGGTAATACAGCATAATCTCTATTAGAAATGCTAGGATCTGTATAGTCAACCACAGTTGGGTCTGTGGCTTGAGTTGGCAATCGTGCAGAACCAACAAGAGGGGACCCATACACAGCTGGTATTTTTATATCAGCTTTCATTGCAAAATCTGCCAAAGATTGTGCGTTTGGGAGACCTGAAAACTTAAAATAAGCAAAAGTATAATTTGTATGTGGGAACCAATTAGCAGTCTCCCATTTCTCAAGGATACTATCAATTACTGTTGGGTAGAAAATACGAATCATTGGACAGTTTGGATTCAAATTTCTTTTAGGAACAAGGTCCAGACATCCTACTGGAAATGGCCCAGTGGGTGAAGGTATAGCTTGAAAAAATACCTCTGGTTCATCCATTAATCAAAGAGGAGTGTTCAGTTATTAAAAAAATTAATATAGACTATAAAACACTAATATACAAAAACTACTGCTTTTTCTTTCCTTCCTTTTTAAAAAGAAATGCATGGTAATAATAGTTTGAAAACAAAGCAATCAATGCCATGGGGTATAAAAAAGAATAAACACAATATCCTTCATTAAAATATCCATAAACACAAATAACCACTCCCAACACAAACTGAGCCAATTGCATCTGAGTAATGTGTTTCTTCCAGGTGAATTCGTGTAAGGGAAAGAAAGCAGTCAGAATGTAATAGCTGTACATCACAATATGAACCCCTGCATTGAGACACATTCCAAAGGCTATAGGTGGCCAAGGGGCATAATTATATGAATAGTCTGATAGAAAAGCCATGGATGCATGATGAAATACATGCAAAAATGACATTTGACGAAATCTATGTCGAAGAAGCATAAAAACAGTATCTAGCAATTCATAGTATTTACTAATCCAGTATATCCATAATCCATGTCGAAGATATCCTTCTGAATATGTAAGTTTGACTATACTCTTTTCTTCCCATAGTCCTAGTAGCAATGTCACCATTGAGACTATACTCAATAACACACAAACTGAATTATGTATTATCAATATCCATCTCAGATCAAATGGTAGGAAAAGTTTCTTTACTCTCCTAGCCAATAACACCATTAACAAATAGCAGAACACTACTGCTGTGGTATAACTAGTTACAAAACGCCATATTACCCTGCTGTATACATCCCAACGGTTCTCCATCTTCATAAGTGAAAGCACTGAAAGGTCACTGTAGTTAATTTTTTCAAATTAATAATCTAATTACATAAAATAATAATTATTTTTAAAAGTTAATTAAAAATTTTAATTTTATCTAGGTTTGAAGGGTGATGTAGAGAAACCAGTCTGTGGAGGAGGTGCTAACTGAGGTGCTGGTCTAATGGATGTTGGAGGGGCAACTCGGGACAATACTACATTAATGAAAAGAACAGTTAATAATAATGATCCGAACTATACTTATGGCCTTCAAAATTCAAATACTGTTTGGCTATTTTACAGACAAAAACAACTAAATGGTGCTTCTTCATGTAACAGTCATTACATGACATCATACATTCTAGACAGTCAATGTTGTATGATGTTGTGTTACTATAAATAGTGGATGGGTTGTGGTTTTGTTAATATTATAGTATTATGAACGTTATATTCAAAAACCACCAACTAAATTTGTTTCCTAGAAGGGACACTAAAAGTACATCCTTGACACATAATTAGGCCCGCTTAGAATGAGAAATAGTAAGTATTTGCATTTGTTCAAAACATTATTATTTTGTGACACAAGAGCAGTTTCACAAAATTGAGTAATAACTTTTAACGATCATTTATGTATGGAGTGCTGATGAAAGTGACAATGGTGGTCAATATGAGAAGGAATGTGAATGAATTATAAGATGATATTTCTTTTAATGTCTGTGATGACAATATTCACAATTCTTTACAACTGACTTGTTCTTTGTTGTTGAGGCAGCTGCTGCTGTGGATGCATTGTTTGTTGAAGTCCTGGTTGTTTACCCATGAGAGCAAGACGACGAATACCAGATATATGTTGTAGACCTACAGTAATCATGTAAATCACTTGATAATTGTAGTATTTAAAAACATTCCTGCACAGTACCTGTAGAATTGAGGTAAGCTGCAACTAGTTTTTTCGTTTCTTCAGAAGATGTTGACTGAATGGTATCTTCAGGAAAAACAAAATAATTATTACTTATTTACAAAGTCCAGAGGTCATAAATCTTTATAGTCTAGACACTTCAGAAAATATTTCATTGTGTGAATAACTATGACTAAAATATAGGGCTGGGAATTGGCTAAGATTCTTAAATCGATTATCACTAACTTCAAATCAACGATTAAAATCAGTGGAAGTAATTAACTAAGCCAATTGTCAATTAATGCAGGAAACTCCTCCTTATTTGCTGTTGCATGCTTGAAAAGCATGTCTTTTGAATAATTAGCATAATCGATATCACAGACTTATAATCGATGAGTTTTCAATATCAATTGATTAATCGATTAACCATCCTAGCTCTAATAAAATAGTCTACATTGAAATTCAAGCAATGATTCACTTACCAACTCTGTTGCTTTGCCTTTCCCAATCTTCACGAGCTTCTTCTACCAACCCAATAGCAGTATCCAGCAAGCTGTTATATCTTTTCAATTCATCCTGTACAATACATGATCATATTTATTGTTAACTAATTACCAAAAGCTTAATAGTATTGAAGCCATGAAGAAAACTTAGCATATTAGAAAGTTACATGAGCATGTACTAGTCACATCCCCTACTGTAGTGTGGGGACGTATTATCAACACATTATGAGTGTCCAACTACTCCAATTGTAAATGAATAGACCTAATATTTTTGCTATTATAAGCATGTATAATGTGTATGCCTAGTCTTGTCCCCAGACTGTCTGTTGCCTATTAGATGGTGTGACGTTCAGTATATATATACATAATGCAAATACAAGACCGCAAGTATTAGTCCTGTACAGTACAATACAGTATAGCACAGAAGAGTACTGTGTTGATACTACTGTCTCACAGCACAGTACAGTACAGTATAGCATAGCACAGTACTGTGTTGATACTACTGTCTCACAGCACAGTACAGTACAATACAGTATAGCACAGAAGAGTACTGTGTTGATACTACTGTCTCACAGCACAGTACAGTACAGTACAGTATAGCATAGCACAGTACTGTGTTGATACTACTGTCTCACAGCACAGTACAGTACAGTACAGTATAGCATAGCACAGTACTGTGTTGATACTACTGTCTCACAGCACAGTACAGTACAGTACAGTATAGCATAGCACAGTACTGTGTTGATACTACTGTCTCACAGCACAGTACAGTACAGTACAGTATAGCATACCACAGTACTGTGTTGATACTACTGTCTCACAGTACAGTACAGTACAGTATAGCATAGCACAGTACTGTGTTGATACTACTGTCTCACAGTTACGTGACAGTACTGTATACCATACAGTACAGTATAGCACAGTACTGTGTTGATACACAGTTACATCACAGTACAGTACAGCACAGCACTATTTCAACAGTAAAAATGATCATATCTCACTCTAAATCCAGTAGGTTGGGTTGATGCTTCAGCATACATTTCTGTCTGTCTTGCTTCCAAATCAAGATCTAATTTAGTCCTAAGATAATCTGGTACTAGCAAAAAAAGATTTTAAAATTCATATTTATGTTTCATGATATAATATCTATAAACATGTAGAGGTTGCAGTACTGTAACTGGAGAGTGGAAAAGGGTGACCTTGTCTTCTTTAACCAATTCTATAGTGTTTATGACCCACACGGCCATCCTATGATTGATTTCCACATGGTTTAATGTATATTTATATGTTTATGTCACATACGCATTGCACTCTATACATTGTTAAGGAAGTTGCATCAGTCCATGGCTGGGCCGCCATATTGAATAGTATTTTCACAAGTGTTGTTTTAGTTTGAAAATAATGACCACTTTTACTTGTAGTTATAATATGCAAACTATCAGTTTAGTTATAATTTAATTAACTAAAAGGGTTTTAGTCAACTAAACTAAATCCCTTTTCTTAAACCTTATATTACCTAAGTTAATGACACTATAACTAAACTAAAGGTTTGAGAAACTAGGCTTATTATAACTATAACTAAAGTGGCCATTACTGTCAAACTAAAACAATGGTAATATGTATACCTATTTCGTGATGGAGTACAGGAACACGACCTTCAGTTGTTTTCTATAGATAGATACAGAGGAAAACACAAAAACAAAAAGATAAAACATTTCCTCACCTCAAGTTCTAAATCTTTCTCACTTGAAACTTGTTGAGGTAACACTACTTGACGATATAACGGAGGAATTTTATCATTATTCATTTGTTTCATTAATGTACTGAATTGACCTGGAAAAGTATTACGCAATTATTAGCTGAGTAGTTGTATAATAAATATGTTTCTAATGGGCTATATTCAATAACTTCCTATACATTATATACCTCAAATTTCAGAGGAATAATTATTTTGGTGCGTACAGTGTGAAAGAGAGACAGAGACAGAAAGACTGAGAGACAAAGAGACAGATAGAGACAGGACAGAGAGAGAGACAGGACAGAGAGAGACGAGAGACAATAACAAAATTATTAATACTGAAGAGATGGAACAAAAAACGTAAAGTCATCCAATGTTTTCAAGAAGGGGAATAAATAAATAAATAAAAATTATTATAGAAATTGGAACAGTCACAGGCTAAATGATTGTGTACCATAAATTTTTTTTTTACCTGAAAGTGCAGAAAAACTGTCAAGTACACTTGGCCTATAGTAGAGAAACAGAATCAATTGAAGCAGATGCTTCTTAGTGTAGCAGGCATTGCACTACATTATACATTCTAGGCAGTTAACTTGTTAAGGGTTGTATGCTGTTTGTGTACTGTAAATAGTGGATGGGTTGTAGTATTGTAATTGTAATTTATTAATAAAAGACCATAATTTATTATACTGTACAAAACTGTGATGTTTGTTTACTCTAAGATAGAGTAATAATTAGGGCTGGGAATCGGCTGAGATTCTGAAATTGATTATAGCTATAACTTCAAAACAATTACTGACAATTGATTAAAGTCAGTTGAAGTAATTAGGCCAATTAAGTCAATTAATTCCTCCCATTTGATGATCAAAAATACTTCCTGTCACTTCCATATTGGTACATTATTTCCTGTCACATGCTTGAAAAGTATATATTTTGGAATAATTAGCGTAATCACAGACTAACATCGATTGTCAGAAAAAATATCAATATCAATTGATGAATTGATTAATCATCCTAGTCCTACACTAGTAATAGTTATTTTAGCCATTGGATATTTCTTGCAGTGACAAACTCTATAATGATGCAATAGTTAACAAGCTATTAACACTTTAGATAGTAGTGGGTCTCTTATCATTAGGGTTTTAGGATCAACTGGAATATACGGCACCTCATTAAAATTTATAAGACACACCCCTCGATCCTAGGGTCTCTTGTCATTAGGGGTTTAAATCTGTATAATTACCATGCCTACTCAAAGTGCCATTCTCGTTACGTGATCTAGATTTTCATAAATATGGGGAGTTTGTCTGTTTAACACACTCACTTACCAAGTCAATGTTTCAGCATATTCCATTTTTCCAACGAAGGCTGAAAGTGACCCTTTGACATCATCAACCCTGTTAATAATGGCTCCTACAGCCATCTCCACTGCCTTGTCTTGTGTAGGACCACCTCCAGGCTAGTATAAATTGGATTTATAAACTAGCTATATAGTATATGAAGTTTTCTTTTACCTTGACTTGTTCAATATTCATGATTTTATGCTGAATATGCTCCTCCTCCACGTGGTTTGCTCACACCCATTAGATGTAATTTTCAAATGTTGTTGAACTATGTTACCTAGAGTACACAACTCTATACAGCCTTTATAGTCATTCATTTATAATACATATAATTATACATGGATGGTAAATTCCATAACACAAATAACAGTTTGTAATTTTAGTTCTAATAATGAAATGGGGATTGGAACAATGTGTAGTATGTATTTATATATGTGTATATTGAAGTACTATGTATATTGTGTAAACACTATGTATATATGTGTATACTGTGTAAGTACTATGTATAAAAAACATTTTCAGTACAGCTCTTTGTATTTTGCTTTATAGCGGTGTAAGTACTTATGTAGGGTTATATGGGAGTGGTTTGTTTAATTTTGGGTCCTATAGTGTATGTTAGCTTCCCAACCTTGTTCACATGCCTTTTGGGTTTTGACGTCCCTACATCTTCTTTCATTTTTATTGAAAATGCCTTTATAATGTAGATTCTATTGATTGTATATCTATATATATAATTATATATATATAATTATATATATTATATGTATATGTATATATATTATATATATTATATGTAATAAATTATAACATACATAATTATATATTATTATTTAGCTATTTTATTACAGGTTAACATTGTATATAATTTGGTTACTTACTGTTATTTGACAGATCATGCAGTATCAATCTGCACAATTTGAGCCAGTATTATTGATAGTAGGTGAGTTACAACAATTAAGAATAACTAACATGTACAATATTTAGCTGCACATTTAATGTATACAATAAAAATTATGTTACAAGCTGATTATAAACCAACGTCCTGCTAATAAACCAGTCGGACAGATTATGAACCAGATTATAAGCTGGTCAGCCTTCAAGCAATCACAAATTATTCAAGCCGGTTAAAAAGCAGTTCCACCCAGTTGGAATCAGGACCTCACTACAGTTAATGGACTCTTTTAATTGGTTCGTAACAATTATAATAATTATTATAACGTTTCCACAGAGCAACAATAAATATATGACTCTAAACATATTCATTAACAGTGTTTTAAACAGGGTTTTACAATTCAACCACAATAATCGTTACCATTATTATCATTATCATAACTATTGTTGTACAAGTAATAATTTAGTTGCTAGAGTACCATCCTGACCTTATTTCTGTGCTTCTTCGGTTTTGATATCCCTACATGTTCTTCTGTATGTTAAAATGTATTTTATTGTGTTTGTATGGAGATATGGTCAATTGCATCGAAACAAAGACGTACACTGTGATTTGTTATTACAGTGCAAAGTTACATGTATGATCATGTTGGTGATGCCATAACATTTACTGAAATCCTATTTTGCTAACTTCCTCATATATTATTTCATGTTTCATGTCACTCATAAAACTCCAAGTAACTGTCAACAAAATTGTTGAAATTTCTTAAAAACCTGCGCACTTGTAATATGTCATATAATATGTAATATAAACTTTCAGTGTCATCAAACATGAAATATTATATGAGGAAGTTAGTAAAATAAGATTTCAGTAATTGTTATGGCATCAACAACACAATCATACATGCAACTTTACAACTGTAATAACCAATCAATCATCAATCAGTTAAATTTTGTTTTTGCAGTGTAAATACAATAACAACTATACATTTTATGAACCATTATTGGTAAATATGAATGAAGGAAGTGAAAGTTTGAATATATTATAACCTGACTGTTCTATTCATGACAATTCATGATTAACACAAATAAAAGTATGTACCTTTCCTATTGTTATTATTCAAGACTACAAATAATTAGCCTCATTATAAATGTAATAATTATGCAATGTCCTTGTTTCTTTTTCAGCGTTACTAATAATGCTAGAGTCAGTTGCCCTCTTCATTGTTGCTAGACTCAGCTTCTGGTATTAGTCCAATGTTATCTACTTCCTCTTCATTGTTATTAATACTGCTAGAATCAGTTTGCTGTATTTGTCCAGTGCCCTCTTCATTGTTGCTAGACTCCACTTCTGGTATTAGCCCAATGTTATCTACTTCCTCTTCATTGTTATTAACAACGCTAGAATCAGTTCGCTGTATTTGTTCAGTATTGCTTGCTTCATTAGTACTCCTTTCAATAATTAATTCGACATTTTCTATTTGTTCAGTGTTATTTGCTGCTTCTTCATTGTTAGTACTAATGTATTCATTTGTTAGGTCAGTGCTGCTCGATTTCTCTTCAAAATAATTCCTTGAAGTAATCAATTCAACTTCATTTTCTTCCTGCAATGGGTTTTGATTGAGATTTTGATTACATTGAGTTTCATGTTCTGTTTGATTAAGCTTGGGTTTGCGTAACCAATAGTCTACAAGAACAATGAAGACACCTCCAAAGTAAAACATACACAAGCCCAGTATCGCAATTCTAGTTCCATGATAAGCCTCAGGTTTACATGATGTACTTGTGCTGTTATCGGTACTGATATCACATTGAAACAAACAACCCAATGGTTGTGTATTCTCTCCAACAAGTAAAAGAGCTGTAAAACTCCACATCATTATTATGACAACTGATGGTAGAGCTACCGATGTAAGCTTTTTTTTATTAGTTTTCAAAGCATAACTGATTGATGGGCTCAAAATAACTGCCAGTAACAAAGCAAATATAATAAGACTTGCAGAGTAGAGTAACCATGTTATTGCTAGTTCATGCATTGGACAAAAAAAATCTGATTGTAAAGGCAAATTTGCCACTGTGGAAAACCAAGCATCAAGCTCTACTATGATTGAAAAGGAAAATGCAATGTTGCTCCAGCTTGATAAAGATTGTTTTCTAAGTTTCTCAGCTGATAATTCATTTCCCAGAAGTTGAATCTTAGTAGTAAATGAAGGCGTCAATCTAAATAGCAATATAGCTATTATCAGTAGGACTGTACCAGCATCTTCAACTGTTTCTAAACATTGTTCATCACATTTGAGCTGCTCATCAAGATTTCTAATGAGAGGAGTTATATCATCTCCTATCAAAAAGGCTGCACCAGCTATCAAGCTAATGACATGTGTTAACAAAGCCACAGTAATATCTAATTTAGTTTTGGTTCTTGAAAATTCTCTACGATAGTAAATAACAGCCAAAATGATAATGAAAGAACACACAATGTACAGCCCTGTTGTGACAGCAAATGCACTAACACTGATTTTTGATCGTAAAACAGAGTCAATTGGAATAAGGGATAGTACCTGTTCTATTATTGTGTTGGCAAGATTTAGTAACAAAAGTATAATCTTCAAAATAGTGTCGTTCACAAGTACATACACCTGAATAATTATAATGAATGTGGAATTAAGGTAATGTTAGGGGTCATACAATAATAACTTCATCCATCCATGTATTCATGCATTTAGCAGGTTAATAACAGTATTTTTATCAATTTATCAAGCACTTGCATATATATATATATATATATATATATATATATATATATATAATTATATATATATACAGGTATATATATATATATATATGTAATATATATAGTATGCTAATAGGTCCTATACAAAATATAGGACCTGAGTTTGTGTCTGACGATGTGATATAGCCCGAGCCTGCGAAAGCTATATCACATCCAAGGACATAAAACAAGGGTCCTATATTTTGTATATAGCATACTATATACAATATATTGTATGATGGTGACATCTCCTGCATAGTGTGCACCTGGAAGGTCTATATAGAACTCACCACATCAAAGGGATGATGTCACCATCATACTATATATATATATATATATATCAGCATCCATTCAGTCATCCTTTATCTGCAGTATCCATACCTTCACTTTATTCATTCCTGCATATATCCTTCATTCATCCATAACAGTCTTTCCATCCATATTCTATCATCAGTATTCATTCATCCATCCATCAATTTCATCTGACATGCCAACTATATATGCAAATCAACTTACAGCCATCTTAGTTTGTTCTCTCATGAGCAAATGTATTTGTCTTTTCAATAGTATCTATGCAAATCTGTCAAGCCATATAGTAAGTGCCATTTCTTTTACTACCTAACATACACTGGTATTACATCCTCAAAGTTAATAACTAAATGTATGACAGTATGTTGGTTTATAACAGTTGTGGTAAAATTCATTTGATTTGCTATTCCATTACAGTCATGCACCAGAAGACCACATCCTTGAAGCTAATGATTAATGTACAATAGTTAATGACAGTGAAACTTTAACACTATAAGAGTATTCTTTATTATTAGAATAGCTGCTGTCATTTTTAATGTATATTTGGCATGTATGTATGTCAAGTTGGTATGTGTATGTACTTCTGTTATTCATAAGTTGGTATGTGTATGTATGTATGTATGTATGTATGTATGTATGTATGTATGTATGTATGTAGTATGTATGTATGTATGTATGTGTATGTATGTATGTATGTATGTATGTATGTATGTATGCATATATATGTATGTATGACTGCAAAAATTAAATTGTTAAAAATACCTAGTTATGGCCCGTAGGGCCATCCCTATAATTGCTTTCCACGGGGTTTAATGTATATGTAATATATATAGTACACTTAGAGGTCTTATATACAAAAATATAGACCCGAGGTTTAGTGTCCAAGGATGTGATATAGCCCGAGCCTGCGAGGGCTATATCACATCCGAGGACACTAAACCAAGGTTTTATATTGTTTTATATAAGAACTGTAAGTGTACTATATACAATATATTGTATGCTGATAGATTAAAGATTCACAGGTCTATATACAAAAATATAAGACCTAACCACATCAAACGGTTGCCATGGTAGCATGCTATATATATATATATATATATATATATATATATATATATATATATAATAATTATATATATATATATATATATTCTTGTGTCACTTGCGCGACTCGACTATGCGTTGTATATGTAGTTAAGGAAGTTGCGTCATTCCCGGGGGGCCGGCTCGGTCAATTAATGGATGTAAAACTGCTAATAACTGTTGTATATAGCAGAGAAATAGTATAGATATTATGCAAGAATCTTTAACAAGTAAGTATGATAAGTTGTTGAGTTTCAGACACGAGGAAGTCATCATTTAGAACCTTGAAGGAGTACCTCAGTCAGTTCATCAGACATCTGTGTATTTAGACTGCAATTAGGCTTACACTTACGTCTTCAGGCCCCAGGAGTACATCTGGCAGAAAGGTAGAGACACTAGTGCCATCTGCAATGCTTAATACATAGTCATCACAAAGCAAATATAGGGATGTTTTTTTTCTCTATATACACTTGTTAGTACTGTTGCAAAGAATAGCATACATTTCAAATTTTCAATGTAGTTTGTCATACACATAAACATGTGCACTGGAAAAAATTAAATTATATTTTTGCAGGTTTCCAACCCTTTTGTTAGCCAAAACTGCCTGATACAATCACTTTAAGTGGTGCATTAAGTAAATTATTGGTATGAAATATGAGTAGACAGTACGCGTACTACTTCAGCTAATTGATTTATAATTAGTACAAAGTATGTAGCTGTGGCATCAGCATGTGTGAATTCATAACAATCTGAATAACTGACTAATTGTTAAATCCTTGAAACTGTACTAACCAATAAAATAGTTATTTTAACTATTTTGTTTTTGCAGTGTATGTATGTACGTATGTACATATGTATGTATGTATGTATGTATGTATGTATGTATGTACGTATGTACATATGTATGTATGTATGTATGTATGTATGTATGTATGTATGTATGTACGTATGTACATATGTATGTATGTATGTATGTATGTATGTATATGTATGTATGTATGTATGTATGCATGCATGTATTTATGTATGCATGTATGTATGTATGTATGCATATGTATGTATGTATGTGTTATAGTTGTATCTAGGTAGTAGGTATGTATATATGTATGCTCCTTTTTTTGTATATGTGTAAATTAGTAAATTCGTTGTATACTGTTAAAATAACTAATCTTGATGATTTTTTTATTTCCAATATTTGGTAAAATAATATACATGTACTTCTCCTGTCTATAGATGTACAAAGAAGCAGTATAAATATTTTAGTTAAGTGATTATAGGTTTTCGAACCTTCTTTGTACATCTGATATGAGATAATAGATATGATAATTGATTATAATTAGTAAAAGTATGGTATTAATATATTATAATTGGTACAAGTATGGAAATCACATTAAACTAAACATGTAAACATGACTGTTCTTATTATGTAATATTATTTCGATTACCTAACTACACTTTGCATAAGTGTGTTATAATTAAGAATGTAAACATTTTGTTACTATAGTACAGTTTACAAAACAATTACCTACTAAGGCAATGTACTACAATAATGAAAATTACCATATCCTTTCTGCTAGATGTATGTAAATATAATATATAACATGCATACAAACTATGCACATATGTGTGTATATATAAGGGTGTATGTATGTAGATATTGATACACTATGTACATGTTATGCACATATTAAACCTGTAATAAAACATGATATTACCATGCAGGAGATTATGAAACTCCTAATTTACATCATGAACCCATTATCATAAATCAAACTAGCTATTGCTAATGCTTAGCTCAAAGATTATTGCTGTTCAAACACTGAACAAATGTTTGAAGTCTGAAACTATTTGGAAAGAATTTGGATTCACCACTACTTTAAAAAAGCTAGAGTGGTCTGCTAGTTCAATGCTGGGAGTACAGCCCTGGCATTGCTTTCTTCAAAAAAATGCTGTTTGGGTGTGAACTGCAATATAATAACTAGTCTATCTGAAAAAAACTGCTGCTGCATTAACTAACTAAATATTCAATGTTCTTTTTTGCATATGATTATAGTTGTAATTCGATTATTTAGAACTGATATAATGTGCTTTATGTATTAGTTATAGGACCCTTTACATGCATTGATAATAACTAAACATTTATTAATTTTGTTTTTCTTATTGCTAAAATAATAAAATTGATTGATATACCTATATAAACAAACAAGTTTGTAGGATTTATATCATATTAAGTCATAGATAGTATTGACTATACTATATATGATTAAGTACAGCTGACATATCAATTGTAGGATATTATTTCCAGTCTAGTAACAATCACAATTTAAATTATTATGTATATTATTGAACAAAACCATTAGTTATTATTTGTTAAGGATCAGCATCTTCCTTCTCCTGTACTTCACTAATACTGTTCAATTCCACACTTTTTATATCAGGCTGTTCATTTTCTTGTGAAGTTGTTGAATACAGCTGTCGCATTTTTTTAATCCAGTGGATAAAGATAGAAATAGACATTACAGCAAGTGGAATTAATGCAATAAACAGAAGACCAATTCTTGTTCCATGTTGTGCTCCCTCATTGCAAACATTTGTGCGATTCTCAGTAGTGAAATCACACTCAAACAAACAACCTATTGGTTGATCATTATCAGCTATTATTGCAACTCCTGAGCAAAACCAAATTACTACTGCAATTAAAGTTATTTTGAATATTTTACGACGTATCTGCTGTTTGCTCATTATTGCTTCAATAACTCCTGGTGCAAAAATTACAGCCAGTACTATAGCCCATATAAGTATAGTAACACCATATAACACCCATAATATGTCTAGTTCGTTTGAGGGACAAAACGAATCTGAACTTGTTTGCAGACCAGATATAATACTGAACCAGGCATCCAATTGCACAATAAGAGCAATAGAGTGTCCAGCAGCTCTCCAAGGAGACCAAAAATAACCAAGGTTTACTCTAACATCGTATATTAAATTTGATACTGTCGTTGCCCCATGGATGAATGTTGGAACTATTCCAAAAAGCACCAAAGATATAACCAAAAGGGTTGATCCAGCATTTCCCACAGACTCAAGACATTTTGTACTACAACCGAGATCTGATTGGTAGTTTGTAACAAATTGAGCAATATTGTCACCAATTAAATATGCCAGACCAGCAACTGTTGTGATTATATGACCAAGGATAACGATTAATAATCTCTTCTGCTCTTTCAATTTTGAAAATCTTTGTTTATTGATAATTGTACTCGAAACCGCGCCGATTGATATGACAATGTACAGGAGCAATGAAATTGCAAAAATGGATGTTACTGCCTTTGCATTTTGTGAATCTGAGAGTGGACTTACAAAGATTGCTTGATTAACGATTTGAGTCACAAGGTTCAATAGAATCAGAACAATCTTTTGTATATACTCATTCACAAATCCAACGAGCTAAAGATATATATAAATACTAATTGTGTGAATTTCATTGTACAAATTATTATATATTGTTGTTTTAGTTTGACAATAATGACCACTTTTAGTTATAGTTATAGTATGCCTAGTTTCTCAAACTTGTAGTTTAATTATCTAAAATAGTACTGGGCTTTCTAAAGGGTTTTAGTTTTAATTAACTACATATGTATTAAAGTGTCCATTATACCATGAACATTTGTTATAACATGCAATCTACCTGTACATAATTATATTGATGTATACAAACTATGTATTGCAAACTCACCCCCATTGTTTAGCCTAAGACAGCTACACAGTATCTGATCACAGGTTTTGTTAATCCAGTTAGATAACTATGCACTATCCAAATTTTCACTCTTATTCTAGAGAAAGGATACCATATATACACAAAACTGACAGTTGTAGTTCTTCTAATATGCATGTTTGGAATGATTGTAATTAAGTATCTCTAACTACTAGATTTAGTTACAATATAGGACGTATGTTATTACCATTGTATTTGTTGAATCTGAGATTGGACTTACAAATGTACTTGATCATCAGATGTATGTATGTATATATGTATGTATGAATGTAAGTATGTATGTATGTATGTATATAATATGTACATATATGTATGTATGCATGTATGTATGTATGAATGTCGAAGAATAACTTCATCAAATTATCATCATCAATTTGTCCATGGATTCATGCATTAATAACGGTATTTCTATCAATTTATCCAGTACCTGCGTATATATATATATATATATATATATATATATATATATATATATATATATATATATATATAATTATCAGAGTTTTTGATGCGTTTTGGACCATGGGTCAAATTGGCTCAACAATGGTTAGTGTGTGTGCCATTGGGAATACATCTTGAGCCAATTAACAAAGAGTTAATGCTGTTATATATAGTGACAATGTAATTGTAATTAACTGTGTCACTGGCCCAAAGAAAGAACTTTGCAGTGCTAAATAAGAAACTCTTTGGGCCAATGGTGTGCCATATGAGCTTATCAAAAACTCTGTTTCATACGCGTTGCTATTGTAAGTTTATGGGGAATTTTTGAGATGATAGGAAGTTAAAGAGGAATTTAATATTGTGGGAAGTTAAACTAAGTAATATGGATTGAACAAGTGGAATGTGAAATTTGATGTTTGTGTCAATGGTGAGCTTATCCAAAACACTGATAATTATATATATAGGTGTGTAGGTATGTTTTCTGTTTTTAAATTAGTAAATTAGTTGTAGGTAATGACAAAGGAACTGATTCTATTTATAGAAATACAGAAAAAGGAAATGGAATTCCTTGTTTGTGCACTTAGTATGTATGTTATATGCATAATATGTATTAATATTATCAAATCTGTTTTAGTGATATTACATCATCCAATGTAAACAATGAAGAAGAAAATATATATTGTATGTATATGTGTATGCATGTATTGCATGTATGTATGTAGCATGTTATTTGTAATTTGGTATATGTATACACATATGTATATACTATGTATGTATGTATGTATGTATGTATATACTATGTATGCATGTATGTATGTATGTATGTATGTATGTATGTATGTTTACATGTATGTATGTATATATACTATGTATGTATGTGTATGTATGTATGTATGTGTTATGGTTGTATCTAGATATGTATATATGTAAGTATGTATGTATGTACTATATACTGTTTTAAGTTAGTAAATTAGTATATTAGTTGTATACTGCAAAAATTAATTATTGATTTGTTATATAGTACAGTTGGAATTTGTAATATAATTGGTCATGTAAGTTGTTATAACTATGTGATAATCCAGTTTCAATTTACTTGTCCTGGTTAATAGATGTACAAATAAGTGGAATAAATATTTCAATTAAGTGATTGAAGGTTTCCAAACCTTCTTTGTGCATCTAATACGAGGTATCAGACATGATGATTGATTATGATTGGTATAAGTATGTTATGATTGACCAATTACTACATTCTTGTAAATGTACTAACCATACATTAGTTATTATATTTACGTTTTGTACTGTAGGTAACTCTGTCTCAACTATATATAGAAATAATGAAAAACGAAATGGAATTCTTGGTTTGTGTGCACTTCAAACTATAATATGTATATATTTATGTATATATTTATGTATGTAGGTATATATGTATTATGTATCTATGTATGTATGTATGTATGTCTGCATGTAAACTGCAAAAATGAAATAACCATTTTATTGGTTAGTAGTACTGTTGCATGGAATAGCATGAGTTTCAATTTGTCATAGACGATGTTGTGGCTACATGCATGATGCATAATGTGCACCAAGTATTAAATTAAATTATCTGTTTTTGAGTTTACAAACCCCTTTGATGGCCAGATACAATTACATGTACTTTAGCCAGACACAATTACATGTACAATTGACATGAAATATGAGTAGACAGCACCCTCAAATTATAGTGCTTCAATTGTAATTAGGACAATGGTACAAGATGTATGCACTCTTGTACCAACTAATATTTAAATCCTTGCAACCACTAAATTAGTTATTTTTACTACATACCTGTATTTTATTTTTGCAGTGTATATATGTAGGTAAGTATGTATGTATGTATGTATGTATGTAGGTATGTATGTATGTACATATGTACATATGTACTTATGTGCTTATGTACATATGTATGTATGAAAGTAACAGGCTTTAATTTAATAGTATAAACCATGTTTATAGTTACCTAGTTACCATATCCATAGTTACTTAGACGATGACTTCAAGTAATTGATTATAAATATTTTATAATGTATGATGTTTGAAATACACTTTAATTATCACTTCTTTCAATAATTTTTATAATGAGTAATTATTCTAATGTGTGAAATTCACACAATGTAAAGTGATAATTATAACAGCTTATATAGTCACATGATTTAAATTGGTTAAACCCCTCTTTGTGGGTTACCACACCATTTGTAATATTCAATTAGTACACAATTTAATATATATCATATTTCAAAACAATTGCCATATACATTTGACTGCAATGTATGTAAATATGTTTGTACATAAGTATGTATATGTGTAGGTATGTATTTTGTATATAATTATATATATATGCATGCTTAAGTATTGCCATATCTGTGTATGTATTATGTAAGAGTGTATACATGTACATATTGATACACTGCCACTAATTGGTCTTTCATGTAGTCAGTCAGTCCTACTATTGGTCATTTTATTAAGGAACAGTGGTGGTCTTGGGGTTAGGTGCTGAGGGTTCCACCCTGCCATCATCATTACTTTCTCCAAAACAATAATGAAAATTACCATATCCTTTCTGCTAGATGTATGTAAATATAATATATAACATGCATACAAACTATGCACATATGTGTGTATATATAAGGGTGTATGCATGTAGATATTGATACACTATGTACATGTTATGCACATATTAAACCTGTAATAAAACATGATATTACCATGCAGGAGATTATGAAACTCCTAATTTACATCATGAACCCATTATCATAAATCAAACTAGCTATTGCTAATGCTTAGCTCAAAGATTATTGCTGTTCAAACACTGAACAAATGTTTGAAGTCTGAAACTATTTGGAAAGAATTTGGATTCACCACTACTTTAAAAAAGCTAGAGTGGTCTGCTAGTTCAATGCTGGGAGTACAGCCCTGGCATTGCTTTCTTCAAAAAAATGCTGTTTGGGTGTGAACTGCAATATAATAACTAGTCTATCTGAAAAAAACTGCTGCTGCATTAACTAACTAAATATTCAATGTTCTTTTTTGCATATGATTATAGTTGTAATTCGATTATTTAGAACTGATATAATGTGCTTTATGTATTAGTTATAGGACCCTTTACATGCATTGATAATAACTAAACATTTATTAATTTTGTTTTTCTTATACCTATATAAACAAACAAGTTTGTAGGATTTATATCATATTAAGTCATAGATAGTATTGACTATACTATATATGATTAAGTACAGCTGACATATCAATTGTAGGATATTATTTCCAGTCTAGTAACAATCACAAAATAGATTATTATGTATATTATTGAACAAAACCATTAGTTATTATTTGTTAAGGATCAGCATCTTCCTTCTCCTGTACTTCACTAATACTGTTCAATTCCACACTTTTTATATCAGGCTGTTCATTTTCTTGTGAAGTTGTTGAATACAGCTGTCGCATTTTTTTAATCCAGTGGATAAAGATAGAAATAGACATTACAGCAAGTGGAATTAATGCAATAAACAGAAGACCAATTCTTGTTCCATGTTGTGCTCCCTCATTGCAAACATTTGTGCGATTCTCAGTAGTGAAATCACACTCAAACAAACAACCTATTGGTTGATCATTATCAGCTATTATTGCAACTCCTGAGGAAAACCAAATTACTACTGCAATTAAAGTTATTATGAATATTTTACGACGTATCTGCTGTTTGCTCATTATTGCTTCAATAACTCCTGGTGCAAAAATTACAGCCAGTACTATAGCCCATATAAGTATAGTAACACCATATAACACCCATAATATGTCTAGTTCGTTTGAGGGACAAAACGAATCTGAACTTGTTTGCAGACCAGATATAATACTGAACCAGGCATCTAATTGCACAATAAGAGCAATAGAGTGTCCAGCAGCTCTCCAAGGAGACCAAAAATAACCAAGGTTTACTCTAACATCGTATATTAAATTTGATACTGTCGTTGCCCCATGGATGAATGTTGGAACTATTCCAAAAAGCACCAAAGATATAACCAAAAGGGTTGATCCAGCATTTCCCACAGACTCAAGACATTTTGTACTACAACCGAGATCTGATTGGTAGTTTGTAACAAATTGAGCAATATTGTCACCAATTAAATATGCCAGACCAGCAACTGTTGTGATTATATGACCAAGGATAACGATTAATAATCTCTTCTGCTCTTTCAATTTTGAAAATCTTTGTTTATTGATAATTGTACTCGAAACCGCACCGATTGATATGACAATGTACAGGAGCAATGAAATTGCAAAAATGGATGTTACTGCCTTTGCATTTTGTGAATCTGAGAGTGGACTTACAAAGATTGCTTGATTAACGATTTGAGTCACAAGGTTCAATAGAATCAGAACAATCTTTTGTATATACTCATTCACAAATCCAACGAGCTAAAGATATATATAAATACTAATTGTGTGAATTTCATTGTACAAATTATTATATATTGTTGTTTTAGTTTGACAATAATGACCACTTTTAGTTATAGTTATAGTATGCCTAGTTTCTCAAACTTGTAGTTTAATTATCTAAAATAGTATTGGGCTTTCTAAAGGGTTTTAGTTTTAATTAACTACATATGTATTAAAGTGTCCATTATACCATGAACATTTGTTATAACATGCAATCTACCTGTACATAATTATATTGATGTATACAAACTATGTATTGCAAACTCACCCCCATTGTTTAGCCTAAGACAGCTACACAGTATCTGATCACAGGTTTTGTTAATCCAGTTAGATAACTATGCACTATCCAAATTTTCACTCTTATTCTAGAGAAAGGATACCATATATACACAAAACTGACAGTTGTAGTTCTTCTAATATGCATGTTTGGAATGATTGTAATTAGGTATCTCTAACTACTAGATTTAGTTACAATATAGGACGTATGTTATTACCATTGTATTTGTTGAATCTGAGATTGGACTTACAAATGTACTTGATCATCAGATGTATGTATGTATATATGTATGTATGAATGTAAGTATGTATGTATGTATGTATATAATATGTACATATATGTATGTATGCATGTATGTATGTATGAATGTCGAAGAATAACTTCATCAAATTATCATCATCAATTTGTCCATGGATTCATGCATTAATAACGGTATTTCTATCAATTTATCCAGCACCTGCGTATATATATATATATATATATATATATATATATATATAATTATCAAAGTTTTTGATGCGTTTTGGACCATGGGTCAAATTGGCTCAACAATGGTTAGTGTGTGTGCCATTGGGAATACATCTTGAGCCAATTAACAAAGAGTTAATGCTGTTATATATAGTGACAATGTAATTGTAATTAACTGTGTCACTGGCCCAAAGAAAGAACTTTGCAGTGCTAAATAAGAAACTCTTTGGGCCAATGGTGTGCCATATGAGCTTATCAAAAACTCTGTTTCATATGCAGTTGCTATTGTAAGTTTATGGGGAATTTTTGAGATGATAGGAAGTTAAAGAGGAATTTAATATTGTGGGAAGTTAAACTAAGTAATATGGATTGAACAAGTGGAATGTGAAATTTGATGTTTGTGTCAATGGTGAGCTTATCCAAAACACGGTGTGTAGGTATGTTTTCTGTTTTTAAATTAGTAAATTAGTTGTAGGTAATGACAAAGGAACTGATTCTATTTATAGAAATACAGAAAAAGGAAATGGAATTCCTTGTTTGTGCACTTAGTATGTATGTTATACGCATAATATGTATTAATATTATCAAATCTGTTTTAGTGATATTACATCATCCAATGTAAACAATGAAGAAGGAAATATATATTGGGTTACTGTTATTTGTGTACATACTATATATTATGTATATGTGTATGCATGTATTGCATGTATGTATGTAGCATGTTATTTGTAATTTGGTATATGTATACACGTATGTATATACTATGTATGTATGTATGTATGTATGTATATACTATGTATGCATGTATGTATGTATGTATGTATGTATGTATGTATGTTTACATGTATGTATGTATATATACTATGTATGTATGTGTATGTATGTATGTATGTGTTATGGTTGTATCTAGATATGTATATATGTAAGTATGTATGTATGTACTATATACTGTTTTAAGTTAGTAAATTAGTATATTAGTTGTATACTGCAAAAATTAATTATTGATTTGTTATATAGTACAGTTGGAATTTGTAATATAATTGGTCATGTAAGTTGTTATAACTATATGATAATCCAGTTTCAATTTACTTGTCCTGGTTAATAGATGTACAAATAAGTGGAATAAATATTTCAATTAAGTGATTGAAGGTTTCCAAACCTTCTTTGTGCATCTAATACGAGGTATCAGACATGATGATTGATTATGATTGGTATAAGTATGTTATGATTGACCAATTACTACATTCTTGTAAATGTACTAACCATACATTAGTTATTATATTTACGTTTTGTACTGTAGGTAACTCTGTCTCAACTATATATAGAAATAATGAAAAACGAAATGGAATTCTTGGTTTGTGTGCACTTCAAACTATAATATGTATATATTTATGTATGTAGGTATATATGTATTATGTATCTATGTATGTATGTATGTATGTCTGCATGTAAACTGCAAAAATGAAATAACCATTTTATTGGTTAGTAGTACTGTTGCATGGAATAGCATGAGTTTCAATTTGTCATAGACGATGTTGTGGCTACATGCATGATGCATAATGTGCACCAAGTATTAAATTAAATTATCTGTTTTTGAGTTTACAAACCCCTTTGATGGCCAGATACAATTACATGTACTTTAGCCAGACACAATTACATGTACAATTGACATGAAATATGAGTAGACAGCACCCTCAAATTATAGTGCTTCAATTGTAATTAGGACAATGGTACAAGATGTATGCACTCTTGTACCAACTAATATTTAAATCCTTGCAACCACTAAATTAGTTATTTTTACTACATCCCTGTATTTTATTTTTGCAGTGTATATATGTAGGTAAGTATGTATGTATGTATGTATGTATGTAGGTATGTATGTATGTACATATGTACATATGTACTTATGTGCTTATGTACATATGTATGTATGAAAGTAACAGGCTTTAATTTAATAGTATAAACCATGTTTATAGTTACCTAGTTACCATATCCATAGTTACTTAGACGATGACTTCAAGTAATTGATTATAAATATTTTATAATGTATGATGTTTGAAATACACTTTAATTATCATTTCTTTCAATAATTTTTATAATGAGTAATTATTCTAATGTGTGAAATTCACACAATGTAAACTGATAATTATAACAGCTTATATAGTCACATGAATTAAATTGGTTAAACCCCTCTTTGTGGGTTACCACACCATTTGTAATATTCAATTAGTACACAATTTAATATATATCATATTTCAAAACAATTGCCATATACATTTGACTGCAATGTATGTAAATATGTTTGTACATAAGTATGTATATGTGTAGGTATGTATTTTGTATATAATTATATATATATGCATGCTTAAGTATTGCCATATCTGTGTATGTATTATGTAAGAGTGTATACATGTACATATTGATACACTGCCACTAATTGGTCTTTCATGTAGTCAGTCAGTCCTACTATTGGTCATTTTATTAAGGAACAGTGGTGGTCTTGGGGTTAGGTGCTGAGGGTTCCACCCTGCCATCATCATTACTTTCTCCAAAACAATAATGAAAATTACCATATCCTTTCTGCTAGATGTATGTAAATATAATATATAACATGCATACAAACTATGCACATATGTGTGTATATATAAGGGTGTATGTATGTAGATATTGATACACTATGTACATGTTATGCACATATTAAACCTGTAATAAAACATGATATTACCATGCAGGAGATTATGAAACTCCTAATTTACATCATGAACCCATTATCATAAATCAAACTAGCTATTGCTAATGCTTAGCTCAAAGATTATTGCTGTTCAAACACTGAACAAATGTTTGAAGTCTGAAACTATTTGGAAAGAATTTGGATTCACCACTACTTTAAAAAAGCTAGAGTGGTCTGCTAGTTCAATGCTGGGAGTACAGCCCTGGCATTGCTTTCTTCAAAAAAATGCTGTTTGGGTGTGAACTGCAATATAATAACTAGTCTATCTGAAAAAAACTGCTGCTGCATTAACTAACTAAATATTCAATGTTCTTTTTTGCATATGATTATAGTTGTAATTCGATTATTTAGAACTGATATAATGTGCTTTATGTATTAGTTATAGGACCCTTTACATGCATTGATAATAACTAAACATTTATTAATTTTGTTTTTCTTATTGCTAAAATAATAAAATTGATTGATATACCTATATAAACAAACAAGTTTGTAGGATTTATATCATATTAAGTCATAGATAGTATTGACTATACTATATATGATTAAGTACAGCTGACATATCAATTGTAGGATATTATTTCCAGTCTAGTAACAATCACAATTTAAATTATTATGTATATTATTGAACAAAACCATTAGTTATTATTTGTTAAGGATCAGCATCTTCCTTCTCCTCTACTTCACTAATACTGTTCAATTCCACACTTTTTATATCAGGCTGTTCATTTTCTTGTGAAGTTGTTGAATACAGCTGTCGCATTTTTTTAATCCAGTGGATAAAGATAGAAATAGACATTACAGCAAGTGGAATTAATGCAATAAACAGAAGACCAATTCTTGTTCCATGTTGTGCTCCCTCATTGCAAACATTTGTGCGATTCTCAGTAGTGAAATCACACTCAAACAAACAACCTATTGGTTGATCATTATCAGCTATTATTGCAACTCCTGAGCAAAACCAAATTACTACTGCAATTAAAGTTATTTTGAATATTTTACGACGTATCTGCTGTTTGCTCATTATTGCTTCAATAACTCCTGGTGCAAAAATTACAGCCAGTACTATAGCCCATATAAGTATAGTAACACCATATAACACCCATAATATGTCTAGTTCGTTTGAGGGACAAAACGAATCTGAACTTGTTTGCAGACCAGATATAATACTGAACCAGGCATCCAATTGCACAATAAGAGCAATAGAGTGTCCAGCAGCTCTCCAAGGAGACCAAAAATAACCAAGGTTTACTCTAACATCGTATATTAAATTTGATACTGTCGTTGCCCCATGGATGAATGTTGGAACTATTCCAAAAAGCACCAAAGATATAACCAAAAGGGTTGATCCAGCATTTCCCACAGACTCAAGACATTTTGTACTACAACCGAGATCTGATTGGTAGTTTGTAACAAATTGAGCAATATTGTCACCAATTAAATATGCCAGACCAGCAACTGTTGTGATTATATGACCAAGGATAACGATTAATAATCTCTTCTGCTCTTTCAATTTTGAAAATCTTTGTTTATTGATAATTGTACTCGAAACCGCGCCGATTGATATGACAATGTACAGGAGCAATGAAATTGCAAAAATGGATGTTACTGCCTTTGCATTTTGTGAATCTGAGAGTGGACTTACAAAGATTGCTTGATTAACGATTTGAGTCACAAGGTTCAATAGAATCAGAACAATCTTTTGTATATACTCATTCACAAATCCAACGAGCTAAAGATATATATAAATACTAATTGTGTGAATTTCATTGTACAAATTATTATATATTGTTGTTTTAGTTTGACAATAATGACCACTTTTAGTTATAGTTATAGTATGCCTAGTTTCTCAAACTTGTAGTTTAATTATCTAAAATAGTATTGGGCTTTCTAAAGGGTTTTAGTTTTAATTAACTACATATGTATTAAAGTGTCCATTATACCATGAACATTTGTTATAACATGCAATCTACCTGTACATAATTATATTGATGTATACAAACTATGTATTGCAAACTCACCCCCATTGTTTAGCCTAAGACAGCTACACAGTATCTGATCACAGGTTTTGTTAATCCAGTTAGATAACTATGCACTATCCAAATTTTCACTCTTATTCTAGAGAAAGGATACCATATATACACAAAACTGACAGTTGTAGTTCTTCTAATATGCATGTTTGGAATGATTGTAATTAGGTATCTCTAACTACTAGATTTAGTTACAATATAGGACGTATGTTATTACCATTGTATTTGTTGAATCTGAGATTGGACTTACAAATGTACTTGATCATCAGATGTATGTATGTATATATGTATGTATGAATGTAAGTATGTATGTATGTATGTATATAATATGTACATATATGTATGTATGCATGTATGTATGTATGAATGTCGAAGAATAACTTCATCAAATTATCATCATCAATTTGTCCATGGATTCATGCATTAATAACGGTATTTCTATCAATTTATCCAGCACCTGCGTATATATATATATATATATATATATATATATATATATAATTATCAAAGTTTTTGATGCGTTTTGGACCATGGGTCAAATTGGCTCAACAATGGTTAGTGTGTGTGCCATTGGGAATACATCTTGAGCCAATTAACAAAGAGTTAATGCTGTTATATATAGTGACAATGTAATTGTAATTAACTGTGTCACTGGCCCAAAGAAAGAACTTTGCAGTGCTAAATAAGAAACTCTTTGGGCCAATGGTGTGCCATATGAGCTTATCAAAAACTCTGTTTCATATGCAGTTGCTATTGTAAGTTTATGGGGAATTTTTGAGATGATAGGAAGTTAAAGAGGAATTTAATATTGTGGGAAGTTAAACTAAGTAATATGGATTGAACAAGTGGAATGTGAAATTTGATGTTTGTGTCAATGGTGAGCTTATCCAAAACACGGTGTGTAGGTATGTTTTCTGTTTTTAAATTAGTAAATTAGTTGTAGGTAATGACAAAGGAACTGATTCTATTTATAGAAATACAGAAAAAGGAAATGGAATTCCTTGTTTGTGCACTTAGTATGTATGTTATACGCATAATATGTATTAATATTATCAAATCTGTTTTAGTGATATTACATCATCCAATGTAAACAATGAAGAAGGAAATATATATTGGGTTACTGTTATTTGTGTACATACTATATATTATGTATATGTGTATGCATGTATTGCATGTATGTATGTAGCATGTTATTTGTAATTTGGTATATGTATACACGTATGTATATACTATGTATGTATGTATGTATGTATGTATATACTATGTATGCATGTATGTATGTATGTATGTATGTATGTATGTATGTTTACATGTATGTATGTATATATACTATGTATGTATGTGTATGTATGTATGTATGTGTTATGGTTGTATCTAGATATGTATATATGTAAGTATGTATGTATGTACTATATACTGTTTTAAGTTAGTAAATTAGTATATTAGTTGTATACTGCAAAAATTAATTATTGATTTGTTATATAGTACAGTTGGAATTTGTAATATAATTGGTCATGTAAGTTGTTATAACTATGTGATAATCCAGTTTCAATTTACTTGTCCTGGTTAATAGATGTACAAATAAGTGGAATAAATATTTCAATTAAGTGATTGAAGGTTTCCAAACCTTCTTTGTGCATCTAATACGAGGTATCAGACATGATGATTGATTATGATTGGTATAAGTATGTTATGATTGACCAATTACTACATTCTTGTAAATGTACTAACCATACATTAGTTATTATATTTACGTTTTGTACTGTAGGTAACTCTGTCTCAACTATATATAGAAATAATGAAAAACGAAATGGAATTCTTGGTTTGTGTGCACTTCAAACTATAATATGTATATATTTATGTATATATTTATGTATGTAGGTATATATGTATTATGTATCTATGTATGTATGTATGTATGTCTGCATGTAAACTGCAAAAATGAAATAACCATTTTATTGGTTAGTAGTACTGTTGCATGGAATAGCATGAGTTTCAATTTGTCATAGACGATGTTGTGGCTACATGCATGATGCATAATGTGCACCAAGTATTAAATTAAATTATCTGTTTTTGAGTTTACAAACCCCTTTGATGGCCAGATACAATTACATGTACTTTAGCCAGACACAATTACATGTACAATTGACATGAAATATGAGTAGACAGCACCCTCAAATTATAGTGCTTCAATTGTAATTAGGACAATGGTACAAGATGTATGCACTCTTGTACCAACTAATATTTAAATCCTTGCAACCACTAAATTAGTTATTTTTACTACATACCTGTATTTTATTTTTGCAGTGTATATATGTAGGTAAGTATGTATGTATGTATGTATGTATGTAGGTATGTATGTATGTACATATGTACATATGTACTTATGTGCTTATGTACATATGTATGTATGAAAGTAACAGGCTTTAATTTAATAGTATAAACCATGTTTATAGTTACCTAGTTACCATATCCATAGTTACTTAGACGATGACTTCAAGTAATTGATTATAAATATTTTATAATGTATGATGTTTGAAATACACTTTAATTATCATTTCTTTCAATAATTTTTATAATGATCTAATGTGTGAAATTCACACAATGTAAAGTGATAATTATAACAGCTTATATAGTCACATGATTTAAATTGGTTAAACCCCTCTTTGTGGGTTACCACACCATTTGTAATATTCAATTAGTACACAATTTAATATATATCATATTTCAAAACAATTGCCAGAGATACAACTCTGGTAGTTATAGTTCTTCTAATATGCATGTGTGGAATGTTAATAGCCCTAGTTTTCCTAGGGTGAAAGCCATTCCAATGCTGTTTACATTGAAATGGTATATAGTAAAGCATGTATGCATGCATATATGTATATACATGTATGCATATGCATGTATGTATGTATGTATGTATGTATGTGTATGTGTGTATGTACACTGTAAAAACGAATGGGTTATTTTATCCCTCATTTCACTTCCTCCTGAGACTATATAAATCAATACTGCTTTCTTGTCTAGCTAGATAATGTTTACAAGATAGCTATATATTTATTTCTTTTGATTTTGACCTATGTATAAAGTACATACCATAATAAAGAATGGCAAAAAAAAAAACAATATAATGTACATGCACTTTAAACATGTAAATCTCATAATAATTACAAATGAGCTTGTTGTTTTCGCAGATGTTGGAATTGGGAATACTAATAATACACCACAGGTTGTACCTATATAATACTATGCTACGTATATAGCTAGCTATAGGGGTATATAGCTACATTTTATTAGTATATATGTTTGTAACCATATGCCTTGACATGACATGTACTTTATACTAGTCAAGATCAAATGAACTGTGACTTGTAAATATTACCTAATGTATACAATATTATATACCGGTATTATTATAGTTATTAATCAATTTATAATCATAAATAGTATGTAATTACATACATGTGATCCAGCTATGATTAACAAAGCAGCAAAACTGATTGTTATGAGTTAAAAGGTCAAGTGAATCCTATACGTTAACCTCCTGTGTTAGTACCATCCCAACCTTGTTGATTTATTTTGTGGCTTTTTGAAATCCTTACATCTTCAATTATTTTTGTTTTTTCTTATTCTTTATGTACTAGAGATGATGTGTTTTATTAATAATCATTAATAATCAAACATTTTTTGACTCATTGCATAATTATTTATATAACTATATATATAGACAAACCAGTTTATAGAATTATATCCTATTAAGCACAGCTGTTTGTTCTAGATTATTATTTTTCAGTCTAGAAATAATCACAAACTAATATTAACTATCATTACTTATTTATTGAACCAAACAATTAGTTATTATTTGTTAAGGATCAGCATTTTCCCTTCTCCTCTACTTCACTAATACTGTTTAATTCCACATTTTTTATATCAGGCTGTTTATTTTCTTGTGAAGTTGTTGAATACAGCTGTCGCATTTTTTTAATCCAGTGGACAAAGATAGAAAAAGACATTACAGCAAGTGGAATTAATGCAATAAACAGAAGACCAATTCTTGTTCCATGTTGTGCTACCTCCTTGCAAACATTTGTGCGATTCTCAGTAGTGAAATCACACTCAAACAAACAACCTATTGGTTGATCATTATCAGCTATTATTGCAACTCCTGAGGAAAACCAAATTACTACTGCAATTAAAGTTATTTTGAATATTTTACGATATATCTGCTGTTTGCTCATTATTGCTTCAATAATTCCTGGTGCAAAAATTACAGCCAGTACTATACCCCATATAACAATAGTAACACCATATAACACCCATAATATGTCTAGTTCATTTGAAGGACAGAACGAATCTGAATTTGTTTGCAGACCGGATATAATACTGAACCAGGCATCCAATTGCACAATAAGAGCAATAGAGTGTCCAGCAGCTCTCCAAGGAGACCACAAATAACCAAGGTTTACTTTAACATCGTATACTAAATTTGATACTGTCGTTGCCCCATGGATGAATGTTGGAACTATTCCAAAAAGCACCAAAGATATAACCAAAAGGGTTGATCCAGCATTCCTCACAGACTCAAGACATCTTGTACTACAACCGAGATCCGATTGGTAGTTTGTAACAAATTGAGCAATATTGTCACCAATTAAATATGCCAGACCAGCAACTGTAATGATAATATGACCAAGGATCACAATTAATAATCTCTTCTGCTCTTTCAATCTTGCAAATCTTTGTTTATTGATAATTGTACTCGAAATTGCACCGATTGATATGACAATGTACAGGAGCAATGAAATTGCAAAAATGGCTGTTACTGCCTTTGTATTTTGTGAATCTGAGAGTGGACTTACAAAGATTGCTTGATTAATGAGTTGAGTCACAAGGTTCAATAGAATCAGAACGATCTTTTGTATATATTCATTCACAAATCCGATGAGCTAAAGACAAATAATGATTGTGTGAATTCAATTATACAATGAACATATATACTGCAACTCACCCCCATTTTTTGTCTGAATAACCTAAGCTAGTTATATATGCAGCTCTTAGTTTCAGATATCTCAGGTTTAGTCTTTAACTACATGCAACCTAGCTAGGCTTTCACTCTTGTTCCAGAGATATCTAACAGTAGAGGATAGCTTATGTAATAAGAGTAATGCAGGTGTAAGTCACGCTATATGGACAACAAACATACATATGTAGAGTATTATTTTAATCTTTGTATAAACTGTCTGATTGCATAATTGTCTGCACTGATGTGTTAGTTGTAGTGATAAATTGGATAGCTCAACTATATATAGTAATAATGAAAAAGGAAAGAGATTTCCTGGTCTGTGTGTATAGTAATTAAGTAAGTATGAATATTACTTATATTAGTCATGTATGTATATGCTTGCATGCATGCATGTATATATTATGTATGTATGTATGTAATATATTATGTATGTATGTATGTATGTGTATGCATGTATGTATGTACATACAAAGGTATGTATGTATATATGTATGCAGGTACAATGTATGTACATACATACATATGTACATATATATGTACGTCGTACATATGTATGTACATATGTATGTAAGTGTGTATAGTTATGTATAATTATAATATTATATAATAACATACATTATGTATGAACCATTATCCTAAATCAAAAAGAACAATCACTTTCTTAGTCTATTAATACAATGATTATTGCAGTTGAAACTGAACCAGGGTTCATAGCCTGTCATTAGTCTTCCATGTGGACGGTCAGTCAGTCCTACTTTTGGCCAGGTTTTTTTTGTTTAAAAAGGGCATGCCTAGTGGTTAGTTATTGATCAAAAGGTTAAGATTTACAACCCTGCCATGAGCATTCATTCTGCAAAAAAAACAAGCACTGGTTGGATGTGAACAGCAATAATTATATTAATCCATGTTATTATTATATATATTACATTTTAGCACAGTGCTATATTTCCCATTTGGTATTCTTCCATTTGATCCATTATATCCAACCACATTGGTAAAGACACTACATTATATGTTCTGTTATTATAACTCATGTCTGCTTATAATTATTATTGGTGGCTCAAACAAGCTACTGGCAGACTTCAAATTATAAAGAATAATAAAAATATATTTTGAAAATGAAAAGGCATATAGGGATGTCAAAACTGAAAAAGCACAGGAAGAGGATTGGGATGGTGCATTATCAACCTAACCACTTCCAGACTAGCTCGTTCTTTATACTAACATAGTGTGCTTTAAATCACTAAACATTTGCTTTGTTTATGAAAGCATTTCATATATGTATAATAATTTAGTATTTTCATTAGGTTAAAAGTCGCCACTTCAATGCCCTGCCTACAGTAAATGTATTCAATAGTAATAATGTGATCATTTATAGAAGGATCTTCCATTAGTGTTATTGGTTACTCTGCTAGTGCTACAACTACATGTATACACTCTTCATGAAAAATATTTACAACAATTGCAAGTTAATTTCTGCTAACCACTGTAATGACAGCCTATTTAAGTTATAACTTGTGTAGGATATCATTTTTCAGTCTAGTAATAATCCCAAACTAGCTATAATTATAACTTTATTGAATCAAACAAAGGTTTTTAATAATTAATATCTTCCTTCGATGATTTCTCCTCTACCTCGCTAAAACTCTTTAATTCTGCTTCTTTGATATCAGAATGTTCGTTTTCTTGTGGAGTTGATGAATACAACTGTTGGATCTTTTTAATCCAATGAATAAGGAGAGAAGAAGAGATTACAGCAAGTGGAATTAAGGCAAGAAACAGAAGACCAATTCTTGTTCCATGTTGAGCTCCCTCATTACAAACATTTGTACGATTCCCAGTATTGAAATCACACTCAAATAAACAACCTATTGGTTGACTGTTGTCAGCTATTATTGCAAATGCCGAAGAAAACCAAATTGATATTGCAATAAAAGCTAAGAAGAAGATTTTACGAAATTTCTTATCATTGTCCTTTATTGCTTTGATAGTTCCTGGTGCAAAGAGTACAGCCAGTACTACAGCCCATAAGAATATAGTAATACAATATAACACCCACAGTATTGTTAGGTCATGTTGAGGACAAAACGAACTTGATTTAGCTGGTAGGTCAGCTACAGCACTGAACCAAGCATCCAATTCCACTATAAGAGCAATAGAGTGTGCAGTAGTCATCCGACGAGACCACGAATGATCAGATTCCTCAGAAACATTGTATATTAAATCTGATACTGTTATAGCCCCACTAAGAAATGTCGGAGCTATTCCAAAAAGCAGCAAAGATATAATCAAAAGGGATGTTCCAACATTTCCTACAGCCTCCAGGCATGCCGTATCACAATTGAGCTCTGATCGGTAGGTTGCAAACAATGCACTAATATTGTCACCAATTAAATATGCCAGACCAGCAACTGTTGTAACAATATGGCCAAGTATAACAATTAATAATCTCTTCTGACTTCTTAACTCTTTAAATCTTCTTTTATTGATAATTTTACTCAAAATTACACCAACTGATAAGGCAAGGTACAGGAATAAAGTAATTCCAAAAATGGATGTTATTGCATTTGTGTTTGTTGAATCCGAGAGTGGACTTACAAAGATTGCCTGACCAGTAATTTCAGTTACAATGTTTAAAAGAACCAGAAAAATCTTTTGTGCATGCTCCTAAAGTTATATAAATAATAATAGCTTTATTAAACAATCAGTATTTTGTAATGTACAGCCTCTACATGCAATATTGATTTGCAACAAACTGTATCATACTCACCTCCATTGCTTGCCAATAAAGCTAATATCTCAAGTGTTTTACTGAGTCAGGCTAGTTAGTCCTTGGCAACTGTACTGAGACACTATAACACACTAGCTAGCCTTCCAGTCACTCTTGTTCTTGTGATATCTAACAGTAGTAGCTGTAATGATCATCTCACGCTATATTCGAGCTTTAATTAACCACAAATATTACAATTAGAGTGGAGGTGTACCAGATTTTGTCACACCACAAGAACTTTTTGCTTCCATGTTTGTAAGCAATTTGAGCAGGCAAGTATATAGATGCAAAATTACAAAAGATTATCAACAAAGGGATTGACAGATGCATTTTTGGAAATATGACAACTTGTGTGATTTTGAACTGACCATTTTAGCTCCAAAATGCACCATAATGACCGACCATAAAATTTCAGAACAAGAAGACTGCTACACCTAAAATTTAGTAACCCTGAAATTATTAAAGTTAATTAAAGTATAATTTAATTAACTAATAGCTTGAGAAACTAGTCATACTATAACTATTGTGATAGTTTTGACGACAAAAGACCAGTTATAGTTATAGTTAACTAAAACAACACTACTATATGAATCAATTTTCTTTATTACAAAGTAAAGAAATAATTAAAATATTCAAACTATGTGTTACATTTATAAATTTGATATCCCATAATCTTAAGCAAATACATATGTAGTTAACAAAATTTTCAGGTGGGTGTAGTAATTTCTAACCAATCACATTGGAGTCGTCATGTAAGCTACGTATGTAGGTTTCAGAGCAGTGATGTGATGTAACTGTACAGGCCACAGTAAAATTTGTTCCTGTGTACATAGTAGTTAGCCCTGTCAGGGCTTTGTTCTTCAACTTCTCAAAAACTGTTTTAATGAAAATGATAATATATCCTCAGGCTCTATGAAGAACACAATAGTATACACTTTACATCTGTGAACTCAATACCCTCAATCCCATTGTATGTATGTATATATGCATGTAGATACGTACATATGTATGTATGTGCACGTATTATATTTTTCAATGTATGTATGTATTTATGTATGTATGTATATATGTATGTGCATGTTTTGTTAAGCAGGAACTTGTGAGCTGATGTATACACACTATATGAATATGCACATGCAGTGAAATCCTTAATATTACATTATGTATGTATATCATGACTCATTATCCTAAATCAAAAAGAACTATATAATTATATCACTTTATTTAATGCAATGGTTGAAACTGAACCACTTAGACTGAGTAGCTTGGAACTGAAACATCCCCACTTCAATGCCCTGCCTACAGTCAATGATGATTAGTTATGGTATTGATATTTTATAGAAGAATATTCCACTCATGTTTTTGTTTATTTTTGACCCCACCATTCATGACAAATATTTACAACAAAAACTTCTAGGCAATAATATAGTAATTATTTAACAGGCTATATAACACACATTACATAGGATATTTTTTTTCAGTATAATTATTTAAATAATCCCAAAATAGCAACAATTCTTTTAATAATTAATATCTTGCTTTGATGATTTCTCCTCAACTTCACTAAAACTCTTCAACTTTGTTTCATTGATATCAGAATGTTTGTTTTCTTGTGGAGTTGATGAATACAGCTTTCGAATCTTTTTAATCCAATGAATAAGGAGAGAAGAAGAGATTACAGCAAGTGGAATTAACGCTAGAAGCAGAAGACCAATTCTTGTTCCATGTTGAGCTCCCTCATTACAAACATTTGTACGATTCCCAGTATTGAAATCACATTCAAATAAACAACCTATTGGTTGACTGTTGTCAGCTATTATTGCAAATGCTGAGGAAATCCAAATTGATATTGCCAAAAAAACTACTAAGAAGATTTTACGAAGTTTCTTATCGTTGTCTGTTATTGCTTTAATAATTCCTGGTGTAAAGAGTACAACCAGTACTACAGCCCATAAGAATATAGTAATACAATATAACACCCACAGTATTGTTAGGTCATGTTGAGGACAAAACGAACTTGATTTAGCTGGTAGGTCAGCTACGGCACTGAACCAAGCATCCAATTCCACTATAAGAGCAATAGAGTGTGCAGTAGTCATCCGACGAGACCACAAATGATCAGATTCCTCAGAAACATTGTATATTAAATCTGATACTGTTATAGCCCCACTAAGAAATGTCGGAGCTATTCCAAAAAGCAGCAAAGATATAATCAGAAGGGCTGTTCCAACATTTCCTACAGCCTCCAGGCATGCCGTATCACAATTGAGCTCTGATCGGTAGGTTGCAAACAATGCATTAATATTGTCACCAATTAAATATGCCAGACCAGCAACTGTTGTGATAATATGGCCAAATATGACAATTAATAATCTCTTCTGACTTCTTAACTTTTTAAATCTTCTTTTATTGATAATTTTACTCAAAATTACACCAACTGATAAGGCAAGGTACAGGAATAAAAAAATTCCAAAAATGGTTGATATTGCATTTGTGTTTGTTGAATCCGAGAGTGGACTTGCAAAGATTGCCTGACCAATGATTGCATTTACAATGTTCAACAGAATCAGAAAAATCTTTTGTGCATGCTCCTAAAGTTGTACAAGTAATAATAGACTTCAAGTATCCTAAATCAAGTCACTAGTACAAGAAGTACATGTACAATCGACATTTTGTACTATAAGGTCTCTACAGTTAGGGTTGGGCAATGTTGACAGTTTTGTGACTCACAAATATTGCAATTACTGATTGATACTGTTTAGCAAAAATAGGCTCATTTTTAAAAAAGAGTACAAGTCTGATTCTTGTTTTGAGAGTGTATAGCTCAAGATTAAGTGTTCCTGTATTTTTCAGCTGCATATTTTATCCCTTTTTTGATATGATTACCTATTAGCAGTAAGACAACATTTTGTCATTGCAATAATATTGCCAGACCAATCATGTGTGCAATGTTTATGATTATTGCCCAACCCTACTCTAAAGCAACAAACTATATATCATATATTCACCCCCATTGTTTGCCTACAAAGCCAATATTCACTGACTCAGGTGGTTAGTCCTTGGAAACTGTACTGAGATAGTCTTGTTTGTGGGATCGATATCTGACAGTTGAATAAGACAGCCAACAGTTGGTTACAGCAATGATCAATGTAAATTAGTCACGATTCAGTTTACTGTGTTTACATAATCACTGACATTCTATCTGTCGTCCTCCACTATTAATTTACTAAGTCATTGTGAACACAACATTTCAATACTAAAATTAAAATTACAAATTTGCCAACAGCTTAATACTGCAGTATGGTGTGAAAAGGCATATTATTAAATTGGCATGCAATTGAGGTGATTGGTTGAAATAGCCAAAGTAAATAGCAGGTTTACAAGAAATTCAAACACATGTTGAGGCCAGATACAGTTATTTTGAAGTTTTATAATCAATATGAAACATTATGTGACTGGTGAGAGGGATAACTAAATAGGACTTCAAAGTAAATGTTATCTTTAACTGAGTTATTTATGTCTCTACAGTGTAGGCATCATGTACTATATGTATGTGCTTGTAATATGCAATTATCATGTGTGCACAACTAAACAGTAAACGTTCATAAATTTGGTATAAGAATTTACATGGGTTAAATAATATTTATGCACAGTAGTTGTATTAGAGCTCACTACAGAGACTGACAGAACAGGATACAATCAATACATCATGCAGTCCTTCATGTACATGAGGCGAGTGAGTGACTACTGCCAGAATGGGTGTACTTATGAGACTAAGACAGCATACATTACATGATTGCAGACTTTGTTTTTATAGATAGTGTACAGACAATCACAAGAGTGCAACTCATAGCTCATAGGCTGTCCTGCTAGTTATTAATTAATTAATTAATTAATGGGGCGTGTCGTGCCAACTATAATACAGATGGATAGTGATATTAAAGATATTCTTGAAATAGAAAAGGGATCTCAATCTCCTCAACTTTCAAAGGAAATAATAATGGGTACAGTAAAGGTGAACAAAAGTATACACTATATTATAATTATATACTTGTGTATACTCATAAGATTTGTGAAAGTTTCTTAATTGGGGATCAACTAAGATAACCACCTTGAACATACTCCTTGAACGAGCCCATTGATCCAAGGGTCTATTGTTATTAGGGTTTAAATCTGAACAAGCCACACCCACATGCATAATTAATGAAATGGCAAATATCCCTTAATTCTAATATTTTTAAAGGTGCGAAAGTTTTAAAGTTGGGTCGAGATGAAAAGTCAAACTAAATGGATAACATGTATGTAGAGGGGAGGGGCTGGCTATACTATAAGCAACATTGTGGGCTAGCCTGAGCTAGTGACAATAGTCAGCAGCATGGTGGCCACTACTAGGATGTGTTCAATGAGGGTTCAATAGTATTTATATACTAGATGAATACTGCAACATTGTGGGCTAGCCTGAACTAGTGACAATAGTCAGCAGCATGGTGGCCACTACTAGGATGTAGGGTTCAATAGTATTTATATACTAGATGAATACTGCAACATCGTGGGCTAGCCTGAGCTAGTGACAATAGTCAGCAGCATGGTGGCCACTACTAGGATGTGTTCAGTGAGGGTTCAATAGTATTTATACTAGATGAATACTGCAACATTGTGGGCTAGCCTGAGCTAGTGACAATAGTCAGCAGCATGGTGGCCACTACTAGGATGTGTTCAGTGAGGGTTCAATAGTATTTATACTAGATGAATACTGCAACATTGTGGGCTAGCCTGAACTAGTGACAATAGTCAGCAGCATGGTGGCCACTACTAGGATGTAGGGTTCAATAGTATTTATATACTAGATGAATACTGCAACATCGTGGGCTAGCCTGAGCTAGTGACAATAGTCAGCAGCATGGTGGCCACTACTAGGATGTGTTCAGTGAGGGTTCAATAGTATTTATATACTAAATGAATACTGCAACATCGTGGGCTAGCCTGAGCTAGTGACAATAGTCAGCAGCATGGTGGCCACTACTAGGATGTAGGGTTCAATAGTATTTATATACTAGATGAATACTGCAACATTGTGGGCTAGCCTGAACTAGTGACAATAGTCAGCAGCATGGTGGCCACTACTAGGATGTAGGGTTCAATAGTATTTATATACTAGATGAATACTGCAACATTGTGGGCTAGCCTGAGCTAGTGACAATAGTCAGCAGCATGGTGGCCACTACTAGGATGTGTTCAGTGAGGGTTCAATAGTATTTATACTAGATGAATACTGCAACATTGTGGGCTAGCCTGAGCTAGTGACAATAGTCAGCAGCATGGTGGCCACTACTAGGATGTGTTCAGTGAGGGTTCAATAGTATTTATACTAGATGAATACTGCAACATTGTGGGCTAGCCTGAGCTAGTGACAATAGTCAGCAGCATGGTGGCCACTACTAGGATGTGTTCAGTGAGGGTTCAATAGTATTTATACTAGATGAATACTGCAACATTGTGGGCTAGCCTGAGCTAGTGACAATAGTCAGCAGCATGGTAGCCACTACTAGGATGTGTTCAGTGAGGGTTCAATTGTATTTATATACTAAATGAATACTGCAACATCGTGGGCTAGCCTGAGCTAGTGACAATAGTCAGCAGCATGGTGGCCACTACTAGGATGTGTTCAGTGAGGGTTCAATTGTATTTATATACTAGACGAATGCTACAACATTATTGGAGCAATAGTATTCAAATAATTTTTGATATGCGTTAAATAGAACATGTGGTATTACATTCATGTACATATTTACACACAGCATTTCAGTACCAACTCTCTAGTGTGGGGCTTGCTCAGGCTCGTCCCATTAATTATAATGTGGCTATAATTATATATGTATATATATATATAATATTAAAAATTAGGATTCTCAAAGGAAACTGAAGACTGTAATTAAGAGACCATCGGGAATGAACAGAGAGGTTTATGCTTTACTGTATGCTGACAACAATAAAAGGTAATAAAGCACCTCGTTTGAGAGTTACCATAGCAACAGTTTCTATGGTACATGTTATACATATACACAAACAAGTCGAATAACTGTGATGGAAATCATTTAATAAATTATTATGGCCTGCAGGGCTAATGCCCATCCTTTTGATGTATGATCCCTACTTTATTATATAATTTCATATTGGAGTTTTTGATATGTTTTGAAGCATGGGCCAAATTGCCTCAACAATGGTTAGTGTGTGAGCCCTTGGGAATACATCTTGAACCGATTAACAAAGAGTTAATGCTGTTAGTGACAATGTAATCATAATTAACTGCGCCACTGGCCCAAAGAAAGAACTTTGCAGTGCTAAATATGAAGCTCTTTGGGCCAATGGTGTGCCATATGAGATTATAAAAAACTCTGTTTCATACGCAGTTGCTATTGTAAGTTTATGGGGAATTTTTGAGATGATAGGAAGTTAAAGAGGAATTTAAATTGTGGGAAGTTAAACTAATTGTTGATCTATGTGAAATTTGATGTTTGGGTCAATGGTGTGCCAAATGAGCTTCAAAACTCTGTTTCACTATTGTAAGTTTATGGGGAATGTTTGAAGTTAAAGAGGAATTTAATATTGTGGGAAGTTAAACTAAGTGTTGATCTTTAATATGGATTGAACAAGTGGAATGTGAAATTTGTTAACTTATTTATGTATAATATGATTCTGTATAAAAATATGTGGAAGTTATCGTAGGGGTAACTTCACAGAGTTTAGTGATATACATGTACATGTATATCTACATGTTTATGTCACATATGTGTGTGTAAAGTGAAATTGTAGACAATATGCGGAAGTTATCGTAGAGGGTAACTTCATTATTCAATTAGAGTTTAGTGATATTGCTTACAATTTCACTTTATACACGTGCATATATACATATTATGTATATGAGTGTGTAAAGTGAAATTGTAGACAATATGCGGAAGTTATCGTAGGGGGTAACTCCATTATTTAATTACAGTGATACATGTATACATGTATATGTATAATTGTATACATGTACATGTACATTACATTTCTATAGTTCTTGTCTTATCCCAACTGATACTGGTTCTGGATACAGACAGCCTAAGGCTAGATTAGGAAGAAAACATGTTCGTCCATGGAAATGGATGCCTTTTACTAATTTAGCAAGAAAGGTTGGTGTAATTTATAATTTATATACATGTATATTATAGTTAGTTTTATACCTCTAATACATGTAGGTTTGCAGATACAAGATATTATAGGCAACTAAAATTACCAATACCTATACCTACCTGTACCTATACCTATACCTGTACCTTTACCTATACCTATACCTAATTACCTATACCTATACCTATACCTGTACCTATACCTATACCTATACCTAATTACCTATACCTATACCTATACCTATACCTGTACCTATACCTATACCTATACCTATACCTATACCTAATTACCTATACCTATACCTATACCTGTACCTATACCTATACCTATACCTACATGTATACCTGTACCTATACCTATATCTATACCTATACCTATACCTGTACATATACCTGTACCTATACCGATACCTATACCTGTACCTATACCGATACCTATACCTGTAACCTATACCTATATCTATACCTATACCAATACCTATACCTGTACCTATACCTGTACCTATACCGATACCTATACCTGTACCTATACTTATACCTGTACTTGTTCCTATACCTATACCTGTACCTATACTTATACCTGTACCTGTTCCTATACCTGTACCTATACCGATACCTATACCTATACCGATACCTATACCTGTACCTATACTTATACCTGTACTTGTTCCTATACTTATACCTGTACCTATATGTATGCCTGTACCTGTTCCTATACCTATACCTGTACCTGTACCTGTACCTATACCTATACCAATACCAATACCTATACTGATACCTATACCTGTACCTATATCTAAAGAATAATAAAAAACATTTAAAAAAAAAATGAAAGAGTATGTAGGGAACTAGGGATATATATCAAAAGCGAAAAAGCACAGGAACAAGATGGCTTTGGCAATAAAATGAAATACAACTTCCACATAACAACCGTACATAAGTATCACTTCTTTGTGTTTTGCCTTTACTCTAGCTATATATACTAATGTAGGGTTGTTATGTGTAAGTGGTATTTCATTTTATTGCCAAAGCATAAAGTTTAAACATTTAGAGAGTGTGCCAAAACTAGCTCTTGTATTTAGTTAGCTATAATGTATAGAAAGTGTAAATACTGTATTAACAATAATGTAACCGTTTGTGTTAAGCCATAAAGAGATAGTGGTGCAGGTTGAACTCCAGAGCCTGATTAGTGGTGCAAAGTGTGTAAATGGTAGTGCAGCACCACCACCACAAAGCCTAGTGAGAACCGTGACTACGTGTTATTCTCTAGGCCCCTTGGAATGAATATTAGACACTTTGTTTGTGATATTCACTATTTACTATGTATATTCTTAGGATGGTCTGCTATTAAATCATTGGAGACGTACCACAGAAGAGGGTAAAGATTACCCTTTTGCACAATTCAATAAAACACTTGACATTACAACATATTCACAAGAAGAGTACACAGTCAGTTAATATACACATCTCTGATCAATGAGCCATTTCTATCATCTCCAGTCTTAACAACTAAAAGATTTATTCTGAAGATCATTTTGTAATAAATTCCATCTCCATTTTAAAAATAATTTCTCATCCTCTCTCTCTGTCTCTCTGTTTCTTTGTCGCTTTGACTGTCTGTCTGTCTGTCTGTCTCTCTCTGATAATAGTACGTTCTTAAAATAATATGTAATTATATAAAATAGAATCACCTTCAAGAATCAAACTGGACAAAAGAAGAGACAGATCACTTATTTGAGCTCTGTAGGTATGTGTCTAGTGCCCTATGAATAACATATACTTACATGTGTATATGTTATTGAAATAGTGTATAAAGCATGTCTGTCAGTGTATGGAGATACAGTATAATGAATATAATTATATCAATAAGTACTCACCATACAGTAATAGTAGTTCTAATTTCAGTATAGTATACATGTACATGTAGTAATACTGTGTCAATACTGTGGTGTTCAATTTACAGTAATTACTGTTAAAACCACTGTTGAACTAGTGTAGTTTGAATATGAAACTACCGAGTAATTACTGTACTATAATACTGTGATATAAATACATGTATATGCAATAAAAGGTCACCATACAGTAACAGTAATTACCTTAGTTCTATTGTCAGTATAGTAATTAGTAATTACTGTCTCACTACTGTGGTGTTCAATTGACATGTACAGTAACTACTGTTAAAACTACTACATTGAACTACTAATAGTATGCAGTGTATTTCCCATTCCAAGTTTGCTCCATAGTCAATTAATGTTCACTAATTTGTATATAATAATTATAATCATGTGTGTGTGTTTGTGTTGATAACTAAACTTCATTAATCTACAGAATGTTTGATTTGAGATTTGTTGTAATTCAAGATAGATACGATACCCAGAAATATCCAGTAAGCACTGACACACACACACATACATGTACATACTGTACATGTGCACACATATGCATGTACACATACATGTACATGTACATACGTACATGTACACATGTTTACATGTAGACATACGTGTACATACACATGTACACATACATGTACATACACACAAACAGATGTACACATACAATGTACATACACATAATCATGTACACATACATGTACATAAACACATGTACACATACATGTACATACACATATGCATGTACACATACATGTACATGTACTTACATACACACATATGTAAACAGTTTTGAATGTGTGTGTACTACTGCACAAAGGATGTACATGTACCTACACATATACACAGTTATGAATGTGTGTGTACTACACAAGGGATGTACATGTACATGTACCTACACATGTACACAGTTTTGAATGTATGTGTACTACACAAGGGATGTACATGTACCTACACATGTACACAGTTTTGAATGTGTGTGTACTACACAAGGTATGTACATGTACATGTATCTACACATGTACACAGTTTTGAATGTGTGTGTACTACACAAGGGATGTACATGTACATGTACCTACACATGTACACAGTTATGAATGTGTGTGTACTACACAAGGGATGTACATGTACCTACACATGTACACAATTTGAATGTGTGTGTACTACACAAGGGATGTACATGTACATGTACATGTACCTACACATGTATACAGTTTTGAATGTGTGTGTACTGCACAAGGGATGTACATGTACTCGTACCTACACATGTACACAGTTTTGTATGTGTGTGTACTACACAAGGGATGTACATGTACATGTACCTACACATGTACAATGCACATTTATAGGGTGTATAAATAGTTTATATAATCTTCTCTTGTATTAGAAGCGTTCAATGGAGGAATTAAAGGAGAGATATTATGGTGTGTGTAATAGACTCACGAGATTACGTAACTCATCTATAGAGGACACTCAATTGATACCATTTGATGGTCCACATGAAACCAAACGAAAGATTCAACTTGAAAGACTTCTCAACAGAACTAAAGATCAGGTGTGTCTGACTACATACAATAGAATCTCATTGAGTTGAAATTGAGCTCATTATAAATTCATAGTTTTAGATATTAGTTTAGATGTGTGTATCAGGGCATAAAAAAGGTGGTAACATTCGAAGGTTCGTTATAATTCCTTACCTTCGAAGGTAAAATCCATTCCACAAAGGTTCGCAATTAACACGTGGTTAATTATTTGCTGCAATAATTATTTATAACTCTTAATTAATCATTACATTTGTCATGTGGAGATTGATAATGGCTGAAAGTGAATAGATCATGGACGAGAGTGTGGACTTTCAAAACCAGAATGTACTGAATCTCATCTGCCATCTTCTGAATTAAGAGGTCTCCCATTAGATAAACACTTGTATAGGTACAAAGTTACCACATTCATAGTGTTACACCTTCATGAACCTTCTCGTTCTATATAGTTGAAACAAACCTTCGAAGATGTAAAAATCACCTTCGTTTATGCCCTGGTGTGTATATTAATGATGTGTGATATTATCGATATAGTGATATTTTCATCACTGAAGTAATTATCGTGATAAGCGATATCAAAAATCTATATCGCGATATAATTATAATATTTATTATTATTAATATCAATAATTATTATTGCTTGACACGTGTTCATGCATGCGCAGTTCAATTTGTACACAGATGGCTAGGCTAGCAAGGAAGTTGAAGCATAGCATGCTTGTAGGAGCCAAAGCAAGATCTGGCAGTTATTCAGATTCAAGGTCGATGCTCCAACTAAACAGCAAAGAGGTATTTGTCATTTGTGTAAGGGGCATTTGCCTTACAGTGGCAACATGACTAATCTCCTTTATCATTTGTGGATTTGCTACATGGAGGAACACAACGCATTTAAAGTATCACGATTATCGTGATAAACTTCATATGATAATTGGGACAGAAAATTTTGATGATACACATCCTTAGTGTATATATGTTCTTTTAAGTGGCATATGCATTAGTAGACTGATATTTTCCATGTATAGTGTATGTTTTACATTCAGGTTGAAGAGGAAGAAATATTGATTTCAGAGCTGAAGAAAATAGAATTAAGAAAAAAAGAAAGAGAAAAGAAACAACAAGACTTGCAAAAACTGATATCAGCTGCTGAACAAAATGCAGATGGGTAATAATGATGTGTGATAATATCACTCTAGGGACACCAGTAGTTTATAGCATATGTATACAATTGTACATGTACATGTAGCCTGATGAAGGGGTATAGATGTCATTTAGTTTCAAGATCGTAAATCAGCTCTCTGCCCATAGTTCATGTAGTTTGCGGTGTCAGAGTTCTGCCTATTGTAGCTAGCTTGCTATTGTAGTACTTTACAGTATCAGGGTTCTGTCTATTGTAGCTAGCTTGCTATTGTAGTACTTTACAGTATCAGGGTTCTGGCTATTGTAGCTAGCTTGCTATTGTAGTACTTTACAGTATCAGAGTTCTGTCTATTGTAGCTTAGAATGTATATATAATACCAATTGCAGCATTAGAGCTTTGCCTAGTGTACCACATAGTTGCACATGCAGTAGTTTTCAGTGTCAGGACTCTACCTATTTTAGCTAGCATTTTCTAGTATTGGGGGCTGGGGCCCTGTCTATTGTACACATGTAGCTTATAGTATCATTTCTAGTATCAGGACTCATTCAATATTCAGTAATTGGTTTATAACAATCATTTTTTCAGTCGTAAATCACACAAAAAAATGAATCCAAAGAAGTTGAAGAATCAAGGTGGAATAGCAACTCCTAAACTTCCCTCTGAATCTTCCATGGTGTTCAAAACATACGACAAATCAAGTGGAGTTACTCTTCGTAGCAGTAAGACAAAGTTTCCTCTCACACTGGGACAAAAGAAAACCAAGACCATAGAACAAGTACTAGAGGAATTAGGAATTGGTAAGAAAAGAAACAATTATATTATTTTTGGTATATTGATTTAATAGTGTTGTATAGTAATGTATACATGTACCTGTGATTAGTAATGTATACATGTACCTGTGATTAGTAATGTATACATGTACTTGTGTTTAGTAATGTATACATGTACCTGTGATTAGTAATGTATACATGTACTTGTGATTAGTAATGTATACATGTACTTGTGATTAGTAATGTATACATGTACCTGTGATTAGTAATGTATACATGTACTTGTGATTAGTAATGTATACATGTACTTGTGTTTAGTAATGTATACATGTACCTGTGATTAGTAATGTATACATGTACTTGTGATTAGTAATGTATACATGTACTTGTGTTTAGTAATGTATACATGTACTTGTGATTAGTAATGTATACATGTACTTGTGTTTAGTAGTGTATACATGTACTTGTGTTTAGTAGTGTATACATGTACTTGTGTTTAGTAATGTATACATGTACTTGTGTTTAGTAGTGTATACATGTACTTGTGTTTAGTAATGTATACATGTACTTGTGTTTAGTAATGTATACATGTACTTGTGTTTAGTAGTGTATACATGTACTTGTGTTTAGTAATGTATACATGTACTTGTGTTTAGTAATGTATACATGTACATGTACTTGTGTTTAGTAATGTATACATGTACATGTACTTGTGTAATGTATACATGTACTTGTGATTAGTAATGTATACATGTACTTGTGTTTAGTAATGTATACATGTACCTGTGATTAGTAATGTATACATGTACTTGTGATTAGTAATGTATACATGTACTTGTGATTAGTAATGTATACATGTACCTGTGTTTAGTAATGTATACATGTACTTGTGTTTATTAATGTATACATGTACCTGTGATTAGTAATGTATACATGTACTTGTGATTAGTAATGTATACATGTACTTGTGTTTAGTAATGTATACATGTACTTGTGATTAGTAATGTATACATGTACTTGTGTTTAGTAATATATACATATACTTGTATTTATTATCAGATATTCGTCCAATATCTACTGAACAAGTTTGTGTACAGTTTAATGAACTCAGGTTAGTAGATATCTTATTATAGTGTACTGGTATACACAGCTTGTTTTGTGTGAGTATTAAGATGAGTTGCGTACATGTACATGTACATACATGTGTATATGTCTGTAGGAATGATATATTGCTGTTATTGGATCTCAAATCTGCTTGTGATGCATGTGAATTTGAACTCCAATCGCTCAAGTAAGTTGTAAAGACAATAGATAGAGAAGAGGCTACCTTCATTCTTTATCTATTCAGACATCGTTATCAAGCTTTACCATATCACAAACAAGTAAAAGTTCATTTACCAGGTATGTCTTACTCAGGGGGTGTGACAATATTGAGCCTACTTGTCGGACAATTCCATGTCTCTTGTCCTGTTCCTCATATACTTTGTATACAGTCCAGTTTCTCTTTACCAGACATTATTCATTAGATTAGACAATGTCCTACATAATTGGCTGTTTCCATACCCATGATCTCATAAGTTATTGTGTTTGATTATTATATATGTCTTTCTTCTTTAGCTGAAATATCACCATCAACTCCAAAAAAGGTAATTATGAATCTATAGATGAGAGCATGTGTGTGTGTGTGTGTGTGTGCTGTCATGAGATAGAGATATAGATAGAGGGAGGGAGGGAGTGGTGTACAGATGAGATCTATCATAATATATACTTCATTTCTTCATCATTCATAGTCCAGCATACATATCATGGAAGTTGTGAATCAAGCTACACAAGGAGTAAGTGTAGAACTTGTGTTTATTCTTTATAAAGCTTCTATTTATATTTTTAGCGCAAAAGACGGACTGTTACTTTGGAATCAACTCTAAAGAAACGAAAACTATGATGACGTTTTTAAGTTACAGCACAAAGACCTTTATTTCAATAATAACAAGTTTTAAAATCGATCATCAAATCCATGAACACATGAATGTTATGATTTATGAGTTGACTAATAGTGGTCTCTGAACATAATTATTCTTTGTTGGGGAGATTACCTGCTGTAGTTAGAATGAGACTGTCCCACTTGATGTCTGTTAATATTTAAGTGGAGTTATGTAAAATGGGACTGTGGTATTTCAATGGGAAATTGATAACAGTTTTGCTGTCATTGAACACAGGAATGGGAACATGGGTTTCAGATCCTGATCTCTTGCATTACCATTGCTGCTCTAGTTTATTTTCTAAAGAAGAATGTAGTATACATAATAGTGCTATATACTGTACAATACAAGATATAGGAAAAAGCAGAATTTCTGTATTTAATGTACTCATGAAATTCATGTACTGAATAAAACAAAGTTTCCTATTAACTTAATGGGTTTCAGTGGTGATTTCATAAATTTAATGATAGCTAAAGAAATTACACAAAAATTGTAATCATCTAGTTTGCATTAAAACAGCAATAATAGAACATCCCACTATTCCCGCCAATAAAATAGTCTTAAACTCAAATGAAGATAACGAGTCACTACCAGTTAGTAGTAAAGAGTCTCTATCAATTGACTCAGAATGTGTTCCAGATTTAATCTCCTGCAGTATGGTTCTAAATCCATCTGTGGTAGTCTTTTCTAAACTATCAGTGAAGTCCTTTCCTTGTTCTTGGATGAGTTTGAGAGTCGCTAAAGACTCTTCGATTTTCTCTAAAGTCGTTTCTTGTGACGATGCTATGTTATTTAATGCAGTACTATCAGCTTGGGTCAAATTGTAAGAAATTCCACTATTCAATAATTTATTGTTTGTGCCTATGTCCACTCCTTGGGTTTTGATATGTTGGTAACTACGCCATGTTAAAAACACAGTTCCAATTGAAATTCCTAAAATAATAAACTTGTTAGCATAAGCTTGGGATGTTTGATACAAAGCTTCATTCGAAGAACGAAAACTAGAAAACAACTTCTCTTCTTTCGTTTTACAAATAGTTACATATTCAAGTGCTTCTTTTTCTAATTCATTAAGTCTATTCTCTTCTTCGTTAATTCCTTTAATATTTTGTTCGTTTCGTGGTTTTAAATACTCATTTGCTCTAAGTGTGTAAAGATTCTGCAAGTCGTTCTTTATCAATTGAAGTTTTGTTTCCGATTCTTTCAATTCGTCTCTAGCTTTTTCAAAGTCTCTTTCAATTCTTGCCGAGCTCATTTTTAAGATTTCTACTTTGGATCGTGATGTGAGCAATGCTTCTTGGACTCTTGGCAGGACAGTTTGATACTTTTGTTTAACTCTAATCATCACATCTTTTGTTCTCTGAGAAAGAGTAACGTAACTTCTGTATGTCATTAGATCTGGGATTCCATGTACACATGTAATTCTGCTAAATAATTAAAATTAATTAATTGTTTAACTTTAATAATTTATAACTTGATTTGCACGTGCTACGGTGCTACCCAAATCCTAGCTTACTACCCTATTGGTCGGCAAATTGCTTGGTAAGCCAATAAAGCCATTCTGGATTTCTGGTTGTGATATACTTACTGTGACTATATCTATTATTCAACAAGCGTTGTCCTCCTACAAGGACGCTAAAGATCAAAGAGAGACTAACAAAGGTTAAGTGTAGAAAGCATCTTAATCTTAAAAGCAATCCATTTAAGTTGACCAATGATGTGTGTTTATAATAACTATATAAAATGATGTATATATACATGTCTCCTATTCTTACAGTTCACCTTTCAATATGTCTGAAGATTGGGGAGATGAGTTGGATGATACTCCAACAGGTTTTGCACCGGTAAGTCCCTTATTGTCACCCTACCCACCTGGTATGTCCACGTGTGTATGTATGGCTGTCACCCACTGCTTGAAGTCCACCTTATGATTACTGTGGTTTGTGGGCTATATTTATCAAACCAAATTGTTATTTTAGCATTATGATTAGGAGATGCCAGCAGCTTATTATTATTGTACACCTGGAAGAAACATATCAGTTGTCCAAGTTAGTAGTATTGTGACATGATTCTTGGTTGCTATGGTAGCAGCTCACATCCATGGAACAATATAAATTTTTCTTCATCAAATACATGTAAATCCATATTTGTACTGCATATTAGACTATAGCGCATTGAAGTTTCTTTGAAATTCTGTAGTGTCTCAAAGTAAATGACCATTGCATTTAATGATCATATGGTTCTCAAAAACAGGATCAGTAAGTCTGCACCTTTCTGGCCAAAAACATTTCCGTCCATTACCAAAACGTCTCTACTAGCCCTACTATAAATGAACATATTACTCAATTACTATTGTCATTACCTCATCATTGAGATTGTATAGTACTATTATTACTTGACTGTCTATTACTATTGCCTTGAAATTTGTAATCTTTACTATTATATGTGTAGTTAAGATACACTTTAAGATAAATTCACACAAAGGCAATTAACACAACATACATGTAAGCATTAACTGTCAAGAATATACAATGTATCACAGACGCTATGATTCATGCTTTATGTACATACATGTACTTACATTGTGTTAATTCACTAGTGTGAATCTATCTTTGATTACTTGTCTTGGAATTTTACTTTTATCATGTACTTGGATGTAAAAGCAGGCCTTTATTTAGAAATATTTCGAGGTGGCCAAAAGCTGAATTTGTAAGACTTGGGGCGTGTGGTGTACAAGGTACATGTAGGTGTGCTGTGCCTATTAATAGACAACCTACCCTGTAACTTCTGAGGAGGACAAGATTCTGGTGAATACCCACTCACTCCTAAATGAAACTGCAAATCAGTGTACAGAACTGTACACACCAAGTACTTATGGGATACATCTTGTCTTGGAATATCCAGCTATCTGTTTACCATAACAATCAGGCATCCGGATAATTGATTAGACCACTACAAATTACCTGCTCATTTGTAGTGAAATATAAAATACAACTTTGCTTCTTTGCTGTAATGAACTGTGCTAGATGTTATAAGACCAGTCTTGAAGGTTTTACTGTTTGGTATGTACTTTACCACTATTCAAAACCTAAAACTTTGTTAAAACGGAGCAAGAAAATCATCCACCACAATTTTATGGATTAGCTTCAGATGCTTAGTTGTATGACTATTAACCGAACTGTGTGACAAGTGTTTAAATGTCTTGTTTAATACATGTACATTAATGAGTATTTCATCTGTTCCTTCTCTTACATTACCTAGTCTCATAGTAACACCAGCAGTAATGGAGGATTTGATGGTGGTAACAACTCTTCCTTTGGAGGTGGCAGCTCTTTTGGGGGAGGTAGTGGATTTGGTAATAAATCCTTTGGAAGTTCTGGAGGAGGAGGTGGTAGGAATCAAAGTAGTAATGGCTGGGAAGGAGATGATGATGGAGACAGTGGTCCAACATTTAAGTCTATGACATTCACAGCTAAAGGAAGAAGCAATGGTAGAGGATTTGGCAAGCCCAAGTTTGGTAAGTTATAATTTCTAAAATGAAAATGTGAACTTGCTTTTTAACCTGTACATGTATGTATGTATGGATGGATGTTTTTATGGCCCTCTTTCTAACAAAAGGAGGCCATATTAAAAGCACATCTTGTTAACACTAGAATTTAAAACCTTTGTAGTTTGAGAGTACACACTGTGTGATCTAGAAATTTAGGTCAAACTTTGCCGACAAGCTCTTCAGATAGTCTGTATTTTATTAACTTCAACTCAATAGTGTGTTCGGCATTTTTTTTGTACATACTAAAGTCTGTTTCACATTCATGATTAGGAATTTGTATGTAATATAGTGCATGTCTTAAGGATTATACTGTAACTCAATAATGAAGCAATGGATTGAAATGTGACACTACGCAGAAAGAACAGGAAGATGTGACAATGTTGCATAATAAAACAACACTGCAGAGAGGATCAACATTCATGTACATGTACATGTATACATTATGTGTCTACTGGCTATTTACATGTACATGTATGTATATGACTGTCTGGATGCACACAATGTATGTACATGTACATGTATACATTATGTGTCTACTTGCTATTTATGCATATGACTGTCTGGATCCATACAATGTATGTACATGTATACATTTTGTGTCTACATGTATATGACTGTCTGGATGCACACAATGTACATGTATACATTATGTGTCTTCTTGCTATTTATGCATATGACTGTCTGGATGCACACAATGTATGTACATGTATGTCTATTTACTTCATATAAGGATAGTATAGTAGCTATATTACGCATTCAAAATAGTATAATACTTATACAAACCACAGAATACAATAATTTCATGTAAAAACATCCTGATATAAGCCTAACAATGTCAGTACTCCTAACATAATTCTTATACCATATGAGACTATATAAATATAACATAATTTCGTGACTTCTTATATGAAGAAACAACCCTATTTATATGACTGAAAAGGATGCACACAATGTACATTCTTTTCAGTCATATAAAGAATGTACATTTTTACAGTGTGAATGTGTCTACTTACTATTTATATGACTGTCTGGATGCACACAATGTCTTGTATTTATTATCTCTCTTCAATTATAATAATGTTAGTGTATAATCCATTGTTTAATATACAATACATACTGTATTTACAAACATGTCTAGATAATAATTGATACATGTACATGTATGTATACAGTGTGAATATGTGTCTACTTACTATTTATATGACTGTCTGGATGCACACAATGTCTTGTATTTATTATCTCTCTTTAGTTGTACCCATGTTAGTGTATAATCCATTGTTTAATATACAATACATACTGTATTTACAAACATGTCTAGATAATAATTGATACATGTACATGTAGGTGTAGGTTATACACCACATGTACATGCACTGTACATAGATATAGGTTATATACCACATGTACATCTACATGTACATGTAGGTATACATGTAGGTTATACACCACATGTACACGTGCATGCACTGTACATGTACATTTATCAAACCGAGGGCACAGTAGAAGCAGGCATATAGTACATGTACATGTAATTATGCATATGTACATGTACATGTACATGTATAGGCATTCAACAATTTAATGTACATAGCTTATAACCAACTACATGTATGTATTGTAATACCTCGAATTATTCTGAAGTTGTATACATGCAACTATTAATAGTGTGTCTGTTTGTTTGTGGTTGAGCATTTGTAACTGAGCTCATTATAAATTCATGTTTTTAAAGCCATGTTTTTGTGTTCAATCACCATGGTAACCACACTGGATTACATCTGGAAAAGTGAATTACACATGTACACAAAATGGTTTCAAACATTAGATATTCATGAATTTATAATAAACTCAGTTTATACTGAACTTTAGTTTAATGAAGTCCTGATTATAATAATTAATTTTTATAGGATCTGAAAATGACGATGAAAATGGTGGAGGATTTGGATCCAGAGAGAGAAGAGGAGGTGGTGGATTTGGTAATAGAGATGATTCTAGTGGTGGATTTAGAAATAGAGAGAGAAGAGGATTTGGTGACTCAGATGATTCTGGTGGTGGATTTAAAAGTGGAGGAGGATTTGGTTCAAGAGAGAGAAGAGGAGGAGGTAAGAAAGTAATGTACATGTACTTCTGAGAAATACATGTATATAATACATGTACAGTACATGTATGTTTGGTATATGCTGTATTGGGTGGTGCAAAGCAAATACAAAAACATGTACATGAAATTCATTTACATGTACAGGTGACAAATATATGTTGTTTTGATGTAACTGTGTGTATTTCACTGAAATGCATGTGGCTAGTGATGTTTGTGTTGTACTAACTGAAATACATGTGAAATTGTGTGCTATGTGTTGTGTACATGTATGTATATTAATACTAGTTCCCTTGACAATTAGGTCATTACTGTTTATATTTATATAGCCTATGTTACCATAGTAACCATATCCCAGTCTGCAAGTAATTGTACATGTACATTTTTCCATTGCCTCAGGTGTCTTTCTTTCTTTCTTTCTTGATAATATCATGTACATGTACTTTTTGTTGCTTATTTTGAGATATGCATTCTATATTACATGTAGTTAGAGTACAGTTTACATGTAGCTTGAGTTTTGCACTCCAATATGTACATAGTTACATGTATAATTATTGATACATGTACATGTACATGTACATAGTTATAATTATTCATATACATGTACATGTACATAGTTTTAATTATTGATGCATATCCAAGTACATGTACTTGTACATAGTTATAATTATTGGTACATGTACATGTACATACATGTAGTTATAATTATATGTACATGTACATGTACATAAATTGTCTATGGAACAAACCTTGTCAATTAAAAGCTCATTTTGTTAATATACAAACTTAATAAACACGGATTTTGTATAGTGACAAAATATTAACACATATAATTCTCACCTTCATAAATCTGTGATGTTCATAATTATAACTAACAAGAATGTGTCACCATCTATCAACCATAACCAGTGTTCTACAAGTAAATTTTGAATTTTAGATCCTGACCTTGTATATTTATGGATTCCTCTCCAATTATAGAGTATACATGTATATCAGTAAAAAGTCATCATACAGTAACTGTAATTACAATGTACCTTAGTTCTATTGTCAGTATAGTATAGTAATTACTGTCTCACTACTGTGGTATTCAATTGACATGTACAGCAATTACTGTTAAACTACTGTATGGTGACTGTTTATTGACATGTACTGTATGTTTATGCATGTTTAATTTCAGGTTTTGGTGGTAACAGAGATGGAGGAGGTTTTGGTGGTAACAAAGAAGGAGGAGGTTTTGGTGGAAGAGGTCGAGGGTTCAATAGTGGGGATCAAAATGAAGATGGAGATGATGATGGAAAAGAGAAAAGAGGATTTGGAGGAGGTGGCGGGTTTGGAGGAGGTAGAGGAAAGAGAGATGATGATGATAAAGGTAATTGTATTTTTTGTGAGTAATGTATTGTATAACTAATTAACTATATATAACATTTGTACATGTATACACAGTTACTCCAAAAATAATAGCTTTGGATTCTTCTTCACAGCTCATATGATAAGCTCCCGCTGTTATGTAGCTAATATATTATTAGTATATTCCGGACCTCTGGTATATATTATACTTGATCTAGTATATTATTAGTATACTCTGGACCTCTGGTATATACATGTATTATACTTGATCTAGTATATTATTAGTATATTCTGGACCTCTAGTACAGTATATACATGTACATGTATTATACTCGATCTAGTATATTATTACTATATTCCTTGTCCTCTAATACACAATCTAGTATATTATTACTGTGTGTAGTTAGTATACTGTGCTTGTGTGCTTCACTATATATTATACTCTATCTAGTATATTATTAGTGTATTCTAGTATCCCACGTTACTTGCTATATGCACTTGTGTGCCTACATGTACTCTATCTAGTATATTATTAGTGTATTCTAGTATATCACGTTACTTGTGTGCTTTGCTATATGCACTAGCATACCAAGTGACATGATATACCCAATAATCTAGTATATTATTGGTATATCATGTTACTTACATGTATGTGCCTACATGTACTCTATCTAGTATATTATTAGTGTATTCTAGTATATCATGTTACTTGTGTGCTTTGCTATATGCACTAGCATACCAAGTGACATGATATACCCAATAATCTAGTATATTATTGGTGTATCATGTTACTTATGTGCCTACATGTACTCTATCTAGTATATTATTAGTATATTCTAGTATACCATGCCATCTGCTCTATTCTTTTTAGGTGGAGATAGTGGTACTCGTCGTGAAATTTATATTCCTCCTCCTCCTCCTGAAGACGAGGACACAATATTCAGAACTATCAATGCTGGAATAAACTTTGATCGTTATGATGAGATACCCGTTGAGGTCACTGGTAGAGACCCTCCAAAAAATGTGAACTCTTTTGAAGAATGTGAATTCTTTCCTACGACTATAGAGAATGTGAAGAAGTGTAATTATCAAAAACCTACTCCTGTCCAGAAATTTGCTATTCCAATTATTATGAATAGTCGAGATCTCATGGCTTGTGCCCAAACCGGATCTGGTAAAACTGTGAGTTTGGAATCCTAGGAATGTGGCTTTTTTAGATTAAAAGTTATGTGTGTAATAGTCACTAATAGTAGTACATGATTATGACAGTTAACTTAAACTATAACTAAATTGCAAGTCTAAATGAAGGCCTGCTAATGGCTCATTTTCTTGCCATGTTTAGTTATTCAATTTAATATTCATTCCCTCTGCTGCCTCTAGGCTGCTTTTCTTCTACCTTCGATCACTCGTTTGATAAAAGAAAATGTTCCTGGTGCTAGTAGATCAGACTCACAATCTCCAGATGTTCTTATCATATCTCCTACTAGAGAACTTACTAGTCAAATTTATGATGAGGCACGAAAGTTCACTCATGGTTCAATATATCGTCCTGTTGTGTGTTATGGTGGTACCAGTGTGGGTCATCAGTTGAGACAAGTTGAAGGAGGTTGTAATATTTTAGTTTGTACTCCTGGTAGACTTGTGGACTTCCTTCAGAGGAAAAAGGTCAGTGCCTCCACATGTATTGTGTACATGTAAATGTACATGTACATGAATGTACGTGTACATGTACACTGTACATGTATGTGTACATGTACATGTACATACTTGTTTACAGTATATATCAATAAGACGTCACCATACAGTACAGTAATTGCATAGTACATGTAGTTTCATATTCAAGCTGCAGTATATACACCTGTACATGTAGTGGGTTTAATGGTACAATGTAATTACTGTACATGTCAATTGAACACCACAGTAGTGATACAGTAATTACTATACTATACTGACTACAGAACTAATGTACATGTACATGTAATAACTTACTGTGTGGTGAATTTTTATTACAAGTACAATATAATATTATATATCCAAAAGACACCAGTAGTTTCATAGTCAAACTACAGTAGTTCAATAGTAGTTTTAACAATAATTACTGTACATGTCAATTGAACACCACAGTCATGAGACAGTAATTACATGTACCTTAATTGTACATGTATTATCAGATAACATTCTATTCAAACTTTTCTTATAATAGGTACTTCTGGACAATTTGAAAATATTCATACTAGATGAAGCTGATCGTATGTTAGATATGGGATTTGGTCCAGAGATCAGAAAGATAGTAGAAGAGTTTGGCATGCCACCTAAAACAGAGAGACAGACCCTAATGTTCTCTGCCACATTTCCTGAAGAAATACAGCAGTTGGCTGGTAAGGACCTCTTGAGTATAGTACTACCTGACTTTTACTACATTTATTCCTCTTCTGTATTTTCTACATGGTGTACAAGTTCTAATATACATGTACATGTACATGTATATTTTTTGCCTTGGTTTGACAGTGAAATTTATTTCCTCATTTCTGAATTATAATTATATATATATACATGTATATATATATATATATATATATAAATCAGGAATCATCTAATCTTAAGTGCTGACACTACAAGCAGTAGTAGACCTCATTATGTAAAATCAGTAGTACTATAGTACCTATACAAAGCGGGTCTGAGGCAGCCATTTTATTAGTCACATTCAATAGCATGTAAGTAATATTTAATTGAGGTTGAACTACTTGTAGTTTGACAATGAAACTACTGAATAACAAGTGTATATAGAGAAAAAAAACATCCCTATATTTGCTTTGTGATGACTACTGTATGTAATAAGCATTGCTGATGGCACTAGTGTCTCTACCTTTCTGTGTACTCGAAAGCTGGGGCTGAAGAAGTAAGTGTAAGCCTGATTGCAGTCTAAGTACACAGATCTTTGATGAACTGACTGAAGTATTCCTACAAGGTTCTAAATGATGATTTCCTCAAATCTGAAACTTAACTTATTATACTTACTTGTTAAAGATTCTTGCATAATATTTATACTGTTTCTCTGGTATATGGAACAGTTATTAGCAGTTTCTGAATCTTCCTGGCTTGTCTGTAGCTCGAAGAGCCTCTAACGCGCGTTCTTTTACGTGCCACGCCCATTAATTGACCAGGCCCCTTGGAATGACGCAACTTCCTTAACTACGTATACAACGCATAGTCACGCAAGTGACACAAACATATATATATATATGGAAAGCAATTATAGGGATGGCCCTACGGGCCATAATAATGTACTATACTGTATTGTGATTTTATTGATATACATGTACATGTACATGTATACTGTACATGTATACATTGTGTGTAAATTGAGTGATCTTGGAATTTTATATAATCATAAGGGCTGGAATTACTCCTGTAACTATCTGGATATTCAGTCACAATAACGGTCAGGTACCCAGATAATTGCTGTAAAAAAAAGTCATGACTTGTTTGCTCTAAAATATAATGTATTTCATGTACCTCACCTTTTTGCCATAATGAACTGCAATACATGTTTATACAAGCAGCATTGGTGTTTCTACATATCATTCTGCAATTTACAAGCCGGTAACACAGAGCAAGACACTTATCAACCACCATTTTATTGGAAGTTTGATTTCACATGTTTGGTTTCTGCGCATGCGCAAACATTAAATGAGTACCTAGATACAAAGAAATAGATCTGGATATTCAGTTCACGGATAATTGGGTATTCGTTCTAGCTCTAATAATTATGTATGTTTGTATACTCTACAGCTGATTTTCTGGATGACTATTTGTTTTTAACTGTTGGAAGAGTGGGTGGAGCCACTACTGATATTCAACAGAAAGTTGTAGAAGTTGGAGAGTATGAGAAAAGAGAAAAATTAACTGAAATTTTGACTAGCATGGGTTAGTACAATACATGTACTATTGTATATAAATATAGTGCATGTACTTAAGTACATACATGTATATAAAGTGTACATTTACTAGTAGTCTGTACAATACATTTACATGTACATGTACATTTTGTACATGTACTTGTACATTTTGTACATGTACATGAGGCAACTCTCATTTTTCATTTTTCCATTGCCTCAGGTGTCTTTCTTTCTTTCTTTTTTTCTTTCTTTCTTTCCTGATAATATCATGTATATGTGTATCGTAGAATTTACATGTATTAATTTATTTTCTTTATGTAGCTACTGATCGGACACTGGTGTTTGTTGAAACAAAGAGAAATGCAGATTTTCTTGCATCATTCCTCTCTCAAGAAGGATTTCCTACTACAAGTATTCATGGGTATATATTTATACACATACACCTTCCAAATGGCGTTGCATAGTATTCATGGATATATATTTATACACACACACACTTCCAAGCGATGAGCAATGTATTTGATCAAAATTATTTGTAGGTCCTCTTCAAAATTCGTATCAATATAAATCTTTATTGAAGCTTCACTTCTTCTGATTTCATTTTCATACAGTGATCGTTTCCAGAGAGAGAGAGAAGAAGCTTTGAGAGACTTTAGAACAGGGCGTGCTCCAGTTCTGGTAGCTACCTCTGTTGCAGCTCGTGGTCTTGATATACCAGAAGTCAAACATGTCATTAATTACGATCTTCCCCAGTCTATTGAGGAGTATGTTCATCGCATAGGACGTACAGGTCGTATTGGCAACAAGGGCTTGGCTACTGCCTTCTTTCAAAAGGATAAAGACATGTCTCTAGCCAGGAGTCTTGTTAAAGTTTTAGGAGATGTGAGTTCAATGATAATAATTTTAAAAATATGTACATGTAATATTGGACCATCAAAATGAAATCATTTCATATCATCTGCTGTTATGTTTCAGTGCATCCTACATTGGACAATTGTTAGTGTTTCCCCTAAAGGCTGATACCATGCCTCTGCTCCCCTACCCTATAATCTTTAAGTTTTTTGCTGAAAAACAGTTTTACAACACTGATGTACCTCTGATGCACTCATCCACACTTAATATTTATCCTGGGGAAACACTGGGTTTTTGTCTTGTGGTAGAGGAGAAATCAAGATGCCTAGTTCAACATAATTTCACAGTGTACAGTGCTTTGTTTACATGTACATGGAGTATATTATACATGTATTATTGATTATATATATAGAATTGCTTTTGATACATACACATGTATCTTTATTTATTATTAACAGGCTGAGCAAGATGTTCCAGAGTTTCTTGAAGAGGCAGCTGAAGCAGCTACTGGTACTCATTATGGTCCTGAGGGAGGGCAATTTGCATCCAAAGATATTAGGGTGAGGAAGATAAGCACCTCTTGTTATCTTTAACAGACTAGTAGTCTATCTGTAACAAGTGATATAATGTGTTAATATTTTAGGGCTGGGATGAAGGTTGGAAAACAACCTTTGAAGGTTCGCACGTGTTTTTTATCAATGTTGCTTTTCCCTTATTTGTTATAGAAAACCTTCAAAACTGCATTATTGCTTTATAACAAGTACTAGTCTTGTTCCTGTCGCTGTTTTATTCAAATTTAGTATCACTAGACTGAGAAATAAGACAAACAGCCAGCAACACAGCCTCGGGAACATGCCCACATTATCAATTGGTAACCTTTTGAGATTTCTGGTGAATTAGTAGTGTGTGACCTGGAGCATGTACATGTACCTGTACCTTTACTTGTACATATCAAATGCTGTGTGCTTGCCTTATATCTGGATTGTACATATACCTGTACCTGTACTTGTACGTACTGTACATGTACTTGCCCCATGTCGATTGTACATATAACTGTATGTGCATGTACCTGTATCTGTACTTGCGTACTGTACTTGCCCCATGTCTGGATTGTACATACATGTACATGTACATGTACATGTACATGTGAAGTAATTACTCATTTCACTACTACAGTAGTTCAACAGTAATTAACCCGACCGTGTAGGCGGAGGGTTATACATGTAGTAATCGGTTTGTGTGTGTGTGTGTGTGTATGTGTGTTCCCACTAATCTTTGCAACGGCTTACTTTTGAAGATTCTTGGTCACTGTGAAGGAAAGAGCACACTAGGTCTACTGCGAGATTCAAGCGATTTGCAAGAAAACTCTTCGATGGAAAAGATACAGTCGTGCAAAGTCGAAAAATAGGCTTTTTTTTTCACCCGTCGCCGTTGTTACGCCTATGTAAAGTTATTAATTAAATTCCTTAATCCGAACGTAGGCGGAGGTTATAGTAATCGAGCATGCATACGCATTTTGTTGAAGATTCTAGAAAGGTTGAAGTGTTTCTTCAGCTATCTGTGAAGTCTTGTCACCAGTTCTGAGGAGATATGAATCTGAGTTGATGAGGAACGCCCATGACTCCCTGTTTCATTGTTGATTGTTTATGCTGAGAAGCATACATTCATAGTAGCATCTTTTTAGCAAGGGTTCTGCACTTTAGTGTATTCATTTTAACAGTAATTAGTAATGTATACTATGGTGACTTTTATTGATATATATATATATATATATATATATATATATATATATACATGTATATATATATATACTGTGGTATAATTACAGACTTCTCTATCTCTTCATTAGACTGGTCGTGGAGGACGTGGATTTGGGGGAGGTTCCAGTAACAGTTGGGGTGAGAGTCAGGAAGGATTTGGTGGAGGGTTTGGTGACAGTGGAGTTGGTGGAGGTGGATTTAATAATGAATCTACTACTAAAAATGATGATGACGATGATGAAGACTGGGGTTAAGGACATTTGGAATGGGATTCTGGATGTATTGAGTCACTTTTCAAGAACTTGTGATGTCCTTGATTTACATCATCATTAGTAAAATAATAATCATCATATTATATATTCAACTTTATAATATACTAGCTCTTATTCCAGGATCTAATTATTGTTTCTCTTGGATGTACTTTTCTTGTTCCAGTTGTTAGTATTGTATTATATTATAATATTCCATTTTCTGTTCACAAAACGATAATATTATTATTATTAACCAGAAAGTCTCAGAATATTATATTATATACTCATGGGTGTCGAAATGTTGAGCTGACTGACTACTGGACATTTTGATGTATTTTCACCACTCTTGTCCTCCATATACTTTGTGTACAGTTTAGTTTCAATTTACTGGACATTCATCAGACAATGCCCTGTATGACTGCCTGATTCCACACCACTGTATATACTATGTGAGTAGTCTTGTGGGCCAGACTTGTTTTCAGCCCCTTTCACAAACAGGTGTATTTGAAGCTACTGCTGTCTATGTGTGTATATAATAATAGTATCATTTGAAAAATAAATCCAGCTAAAGTGCTCAAATAAAAAATTATATTAAAAAATGTACTTTTTTTCTTGTAGGTGAAGGCACACGCCTTCAGATCTTGAAACTAATCTTGCATATGTAACCAGACCCATCTCACTGTGAGCATGGGAAGAGGTGTAGGAAAAGCCACTTGACAAAATAGAATAATCACATCATTGTGATTATTTGTTGGTTACTGAACATATACAGTAGCTATGTTGACTTGAAGAGGTAGTACACTGTGATGTACATGTACCCCACCTGGCTTCTTTGCACGATTGGCTTTTACCCGACCCTTCCCATGGGATGGTCTTGTGTATGTGTATGTCCAACCAGACTATTAATTACCTATTAATTGCATCCAGCGATTTTTAAACACTCAGATATAGCATGCCTTAATTTTAGCGAATTTTTGAGCCACACCTAATATGCATGATCGCGAAATATATTTTCAGTGTCTACTACTTTTAGCGATTATTACATCTAAAATCTTGCAATTAAAGGTATTATGGAATTATTTTGTTATGTACTTCTGTGTACCTTTCTAAACTGAAATTGTTTAATTAAATAAATACATGTACATGTACATAACTAGATGCTATATTAAAACATTTCTATACAAAATCAGCAAATAGTTACGTATTTCATAATCTTGTTAATTAACATGGAGCTTCTACAGGTAAGAGGAACAATCGATGTTGTTCAGCTAAGTGTTTAGGATGTACTCTCTCATTAAGAAGTCTCTCATGAGGTGAGTCGACATCAGGAGGGAGACGAGGGGTAGCAGATTGGAACACACTCTTGTTGCCGTTCCTATGTTGATATTCTTCCCATCTATTGATGTTGTACTGACCAGCTCCTACATGATTCTATAAAATTAAATAAGTGAATCAAATACCCTCCCCTCCTTTGGGTGCAATATCAGTTGCATGGATTAACTGTCAAGAATGTCACCTCATTAATATTCATAACTACAGTATATAGTCATCATACAGTTACAGTAATTACTCAGTAGTTTCATATTCAAACTACAGTAGTTCAATCAGTAATTACTGTACATGTCAATTCAACACCACAGTAGTGATGGACATAATTATTATATGTGACATAATTTTCGAAAAGGGACACTTTCCTGCAAAAATCTTCCTTTGTACATTATGGTCCGTACAATACATGGGTTGAAGGTGTGGTATAAAGTATATGTCAGTAAACAAAACCACATACTAACAACCTTAGTTCTACTGTCAGTATAGTATAGTAATTACTGTCTAACTATAAGCCAGTATTACTGTTATAGGAGACAACATAATACATATAAAACTGCAATAATAAAATAAAAGATATCCATTCTTTATAAGAAACTCAATTGCTAATAAAACAAACGTTCATAAGGAAAGGAAGTAGTGCTGCCATGATAAATTATAATGATATATGCTATGCTACCATGGCAACCGTCTGATGTACTATTTGAGCATCATTAAAATGCTCATACTCACTGTTCTGTAAAAGGAGCTTAACATGTTCCAGAAGACATCTTTTATTAGTATCAATATTATTAAATTTAGTTCACTCACAATATTCCTCTTTGACATTTTATTAAATCTTCCTGTTGATGAGTTAAAAGCATATCTTCCAGGAGCTGAAGACAACTGTGATCTGATCATAATGTATTTATAATATCCTGGACCAGGATCCTCCTGTTTAATGAAACAAGAATCAGTTATCAGTAATGTATTATTAAAACATGCATTTATATATGAGACCGTGGATATGAAAATTAGTCATTTGACAAATAATAATTTTGTCAATCAAACGCTTAAATTTAAATGTATCCATTTTGTACAGGCAGTCAACTAAATCTGTTATCCACGAATAGCAACTATTGCTCCTCTTAGATGTCTACTGTAGTTAGTTCCCTGTGTAAAATAGTGATATCATGAGTGTTTAAAGATATATGTTTGACAAAATTATTATTTGCAAAATTACTGACTTTTGCATCTATGGTCATATATTATACTATCGGAGCCCTTCCCAAACCAAATAGTTCAACCATTGAGAGTATTGATATAATAACTTGATTATATTTGCTCAAAGGAGGTTGTTGCAAACCCGTCACTGTGTGTCATTGTTGAATTTAATCAATGTTGTAAGGTATATTACCGAACTGCTTCAACCTGCTGAGTCATCAAGGTTTTAGCCAGAGCTCAGAGAAAGGAGTGTGGCAATGTCAAAAGCATGACCACATCAAAGGCCTAATTGCATTTCTATGATCACATCAAAGGAATGGAGACAAGGACAGTAGGGTGGGTCACCCACCTTTACCTCTTTGGCTAAAACCCTGGTCAGCATGTAATAATTATACCCGTACAGCTGTATGCTGATTAAATTCCAATGATGATGCATGTACAATCTCCTCTGGTATCCACTATTCACATTTACTCTAGATTTTCTTACCTTCATTCTTGGCCACTGGCTAAGAGTACTACAGTATATTCTTTCAGTTGGTGGCATAGGATATTGTGGAAGCGTACTGAATTCACCATATCCCTTGTGATCTCGATCTAGTATAATAATTATAATTATTATAACAACCAAAGTGAGTACTGTATGTATGCTTGTCAAGACCACACCTCAAGTAAGGTAATTTCTGTAGTGAGGCACACATTTACAATACAGGATTATACTGCTGATGGTATCAGTGATACACTCACACATCCTACTTATAACATTCAGTGTTGTTTTTAGTATGACAATAGTAACCACTTTTAGTTATAGTTGATTAAGTATATAATTGGACTTACCGAAAAGGTTTTAGTATCTAAAAGTCTGTTCACGTTCACAATGACCTCAAAATTAGGATGTGATGACTTTATATGTAATATATATGTAGTGTATAGTTTAATGTCATAAGGTTAATACTGTAACTCAATGTAATATACATGTAGTGTATAGTTTAATGTCATAAGGTTAATACTGTAACTCAATGAAGCATTGGATTAAAATTTGACATACACAAAAAAAGAACAGGAAGGATAGCTATATGAAAATGGTGCAGGTTGAAAAAGATCCAATCCAAAGTTATGAACATTTTTCCAAGGTCACGGTAAATGTGAATACAATTAATTATCGACTAATTTTCATTCAGTTAGTTATAGTTATTACAATAAACTAGTAATTTAGTTATAGTTTAGTTAACTAAAAGTTGCAATGCCTTACTAAAAAGGGTTTTAGTTATAGTTAACTAAAAATATTAATGTACTCTAGTGTTTTTGATAAGCTCATATGGTGCACCATTGGCCCATAGAGCTTCTTATTTGGCACTGCACAGTTCTCTCTTTGGGCCAGTGGTCCAGTTAATTATGATTATTTGTCAGTAACAGCATTAACTCTTAGTTAATTAGCTTAAGATGTATTCTCAATGGTGCACACGCTAACCATTTTTGAGCCAATTTGGCCCAAGCTTCAAAAGTTATCAAAAACTCTGGTACTCACCATTTAGCTCATCAGTGAATGGTTTAATGTCGTATCTTCCAGGTGCTAAATGATTATTGTGGAGTGCAGCTGCTTTATCCGAAGGGATCCTTTGTCCAGTATATAAATCATAAGGACCTCTCTTACTCACACTTTTATTCAGTAGCTGTTGTAGAGGACTAGTTTGTTTGTACACTCCTGGAGCAAGTCCTGAACCCTACGTGTACATGTACATGAGAATTGAAGGCTCATAATCATAGTAGACTAACCCACACAACAGTAATATGCCCAGGTTAATATGAAAACACTAACTATCAAAATGTGTTTTAGTAGCAGATAAAAGAAACTAAATATGTTTCATAACATTTCAATGATGTTTCGGCAACATGGATTAATCCATTATTGTTCTGAGCCTTCTCACATTCACAATGACCTCATAATTATATGTAAGGGTGTGATTATACTATAGTGGATAGTTTAATGTTATAAGGTTAATACAAGATTATACCTTAACTCAATAATGAATTAATGGATTGATATACACAAAAAAAGAAAGGGAAGTATATAATTATATGAAAGTGGTGCAGGTAAAAGGATTGTTAGTCATTCCAAACTAAAGCTATGAATATTTTTCTGAAGTCAGGTGAATGTGAGTGACCTTTACTTTACTTGTAAGTAATGATACTAAAATAACCAAACACACAAATAAGTTATAATTAATAGATTACAGACATACTTCATTCTTTAGATTGTATGACCTTCCAGTTCCTCCCTCCATAACTCCAACTGTACATAACGATGACTTGGACTTTTCCTCCATAGTAGCCCAAGGTACACCTCCCTTACCATACGTCCCTGGACCAGGAAGATTGGCTTGGAACTACACAAGATAGCAAAAAGAATATAGTAATAATATGAAATTATGAATGTTGATCTACAAATACTACAGACTGGACAAATTGTCAGATTAGTTATAAGAATAACAGTTGAAGATTATTATTCAAGAGCAGTCATGGCCTAGTGGGTTACTTCCATATCTCATAACCTATAAATGAGTACAGTGCTGGTTTGTGAGACCTGCCTTTCTTCCTTTCTTTTGCGAACAAAATTCACAACTTGATGGTCAAATATTTTTTTATCCAGATGGTTCTGCTGGACACTTTCAAAAACTATTTCGAGCACATTATGCTCCAACAGGAAATTTTAAATATATTTAGCGCCTGTGAAAGTCTTGTGTAGCTGATGATGTTATTATTACGAAAGGGAAATGTCTACTTGTTATTACTCCTGGCAGTATTAAATTATGTGGAAGATGGGAATCGCAGGGTCCCCTCTGTATGAAACTCTGATGCCGATCAGAAAGTGGAACATACAGTTGATTCAGTAGATACTCATTAGCCCTTTGATGGAGTCTCACCTAATTAATACAACAGTATATACTGTTTTGCAGTTTGAGTACAAAATTTACAAATAATTATAATAATTAATATTAGTTGTATTGTTATCTTGACACCTTGTTCTCCTGTTGAAATCTTGAAGCCTTTGTTTGGCAGATGCCTCTGTTACTGGATGGACGTGAGTTAATTTCTTCAACAAAATCTTTATTCTTGTAACGTCCTGGACCAAGTTGTTGAATCTAAGGAGTACAGTATAACTTAGCATTATAAATAAAATGTTATGTATGATAAATTGATAATTGTTTACAATTGTAATGCAACTACAACTAAAATTCAGTTAGTAATAATTACAAACTAATTTTATTTAGGAATGCAATTGTGTTGTTAGGTATACAGTATCCATAGTAACAATAAAGTCAGATGACTTTGACCTTATTAAAAAATTATTATTTGGAATGATGCAGGCCTTAGCAAGCTTTTGTAAACATGCCCACTTATTTGCCATTTTCAGTATGGAATAATAATAGATGTATATGGCCCAAAGTAGCATCCAGTGAGAATGCCCATTTCCGGTTCCAGTGACTTTCCTTTACTTTACTTTGTTATCTATGGCATTACTATCATGATCATTAGGAGCACAATTATGTTGTCAGTGACCAACAGGAAAGACTATTATATGAAAATTGTGCAGATAAAAAGATTGTTGGACATTCCAACTAAAGTTATGAACACTTTTCTGAGGTCATGGAGAATGTGAATGACCTTTAAATGCTAGATTACTATTTTCTGACACAATGAATGTACAAATCTTATACCAGAAACTTCATTACTATAGCAACTAACCAGTAATTGTTTTTGGTTCCATTGCTCTCTGTACAGCATGTGTGGTATTGCTGAAAGTTTAGCACTGTCAAATGCTTTCTTCCAGTTGGGACCAGCACTCTTTATCCTGACAGCTTTATCGGTGAAACTTCCTGTCTCAATGCTGTATGTACCAGGACCAAGACGTCGATTCTATACAAAGATTATTATTATACATATGTACAATTTGGTCCAAGCACAGGGAAATGGAACAAGAGAATGGTGATTGAAGTATTTTTCTAAAACAATCTTGGTTATAAAGTTGTGGCAATTGTATAATTTACAGTTACTGTGATACAGAGTAAGAGAAAGAAGGGGAAAATGAAATCTGGATTTTTTTCCAGGAAGAGATCTCCCAAGCCCTAAATATCATAAGTACTAATTTGCTCTTAGCAAGCAAGTAACTCTTTTAGCTCCAATCTTAATCAATCTTCCCAGGTGTTACGATGTTCTAGACTCCATTATAAATGCATTTCATAAGATTTATTGACATTTTATGTTTTATAAGAAATACTTTAAAAGTCCTCTAGTAAAGTTGGAGAACTAATTCTTTGAATTTTTAGAAAGCAAAGCAGAGTAGTCTCACATAGCTACACACATCCAACTACAAGTGAGGGTAAGGATCTGGTAAATGCCTATACATAAACTTATACCATGCATTCAAAATAAAATGCCCCAATAAGAATGGAAACATCACTGCGGTATTTTGTCACTCATGGAGCTAGTTATTCATACGTACATTATCATACTGAGTTCTGATGTGGTTATCTGTGATGTATGTGGAGGGATATAACACCCTATTTGGCTTCATTGCACAAGTTGATGTATAGGCAATTGCCAGACTGTTTGCAGTGAGATGGGTGTGGCTACATGAGACTCAACAGCAGGGAAGAACACAACATCACACAAGTTCATTATGGACGTCAACTTCTATAATTATTAAGATGTCCTCCAATTATTTATATAATTTTACAATTACTTCTTTTGAAGTAGCTTTCCTACAGTAAGGCACTTCAGTATATGTTCCTGGCATTTTACTCTGAGGATGAACTGCTGATATATCAAACCTTATGAATAAAATGAGTGAAATAATTATGATAAGAGATTATTGCCAACATTCTTACCTGGCTTTTTGTGTACCAAAAGGTGCTCCAGGAAATGTCTTAACCTTTTTCCCGGTCATGATGGCGCTACCAAAACACTTGGTTTATCAGTTGGCATGGCAACTGGTTATTATGATTATTAGCCACGCCCATACGCAAGAAAATCGGGTAACCGGACCATGGCGCGGCGACAAGGTCAAACTGCGCCGCGCCTACTATTTTGCAGAAATTCTGGGAACTACAATAGAAGATCGAGTTTCAGGAAATTACCATAATAAAAGTATGTAGTGTCTATGCGTCCGCAATTGTTTGACTGTGACAAGTTGGAATTTAACAATAATGTTTACGATACTTTTTTCACGCTCGTACTTTTACACATGCGTAATTATTTTTTACATGCTAGAGTGAACAGGCGTTTAGAACAGGAAAGAGAGATGTAATATTTAGTTTATTCATTAATTTTATTGAACATTAAAAATTATAAAATTTTCAATTGAAAATATACATGTATAATTATAATTGTTATGGTTGTAAATAATAATTCTTTCAATGACCGTACTACACTACTATGCTTAGAACATACTATGCTTGCCTTGGTTAAACCGCCAAAGGTGGTATTACGCTAGTTATTATAAAGTTCATTCAAAGTTCGTCATGAGGCTTCTGAAACATTTTCATAACTTTAAAACGGACAAACAATCTTTTTACCTGCACCATTTTCATATTATCCTTCCCAGCCGTTCCTTCTTGTGTATGTCAAACTTCAATCCATTGTTTCAATATTAAGTTATAGTGTTAACTTTGACATTAAACTATACATATAAAGTAATCACATCTAATTTTGAGGTTGCTGTGAATGTGAACAGACTTTAGTAGGAGGTATTCAGCTGTTCCTTAATTATAATGTGAAATTGTGAACTAGCAACAAATTGTCTATAAAAATCAAGATAATATGATGTATATAGGGACGATACAATATAAACACTCCGTTATCAATACAATGTCAAGCAGTAGATAGATTTTGGTGGACCATTGTATTATCATAGATATTTAGAACAAACCACTTTAGATTCTATTCATATAGAAAAGAGGATGAGGAGTTTGAAAAATGCATTTCAAAGTTCATTTGACTGTCAATGATTGAATATTCAAAATGAGTGCACATTGTGCCAATCACATTTTAGTGACACGATCACAAATTAAACAGCATAATGTAATACTTAAGAATGCATTAATTATTTAATACACAGCTATTATATACCTCTAAACATTTGACCAAACCCACTAGAAATATGAAATACCTTCACACTATATTTGGCTATACCAATTCTAGAGTAAGAACAGTACATTTGGTCTCTTTCAGGATGAGAAACTATTAATACCACACTTCTCTGTAGTAATCTTTTTAGACTATTAGACTGTTTAATTAATAAACCAATCACATGAGATTGTACATAATAACAGTAAAGAAGAAAAGCTCTACTCTTCGCTACAAACTAATGCTATTAACACTTTCAATTATGGAGATTAGTATGTAAAGTCATAAACCCTATCTGACTACTGTTTAACCTAATAAACACATAGTTCTAAGTTATTGATTACAACTGAAGACTTAGATTAACCCAGTCACTACGTAATACACTCTGTCTGCTAGTGCTTTAGTACAGTAGACTACTTTGTTAATCAACCCTATATGTAGTATTGGTGGAAATGAATTGTGACAACATCCCATAGACAGAAACAAAGTAAGATAGATTTGCAGAAAAGATGCTGAATTCCCAGATGGGATTAGAACCCGTGAGTCTGGCTCTAAGCCATTGCTCTACCAACTAAGCCACTGGGACTCAGCTGACAGAGACTAAGATGAGGTACCCCACCTTGTTGTAACAGTACAAATAAACTTTCAACACATTTTATAAATGTAGGGTTATTAGGTGTGTGGTAACATTTCCTCTCCCCCACAATGGAGAAATGATACTTAATCTCTGTCAGATTAGTCCCAGTGGCTTAGTTGGTAGAGAAATGGCCTGAATCATGGGTTCGACTCCTACACGAATTCACCATCTTTTCTCCAAATCTACCTATATGTAGTATGTTATAGACCTATAGTAATCTACAGTATGTTCATAAACAAATCAATCCATTAAACAATTATCTCTGTTATAGTACCTTCATACTCTATTTGGCTGCTACAAAGAACACTTTATCTTGTCTTTCCCTTTTTAGGATATTTATGAGTGAATCCATTAACTAATTATCTCTATTGTAGTAATTATCCTTTATTCTCACACTATTTAACAAACTATATATACAAGTAATATAATATAATAATAATATAATATATTATTAACCTTTTGTCTCTTTCAAGATGAGAATGCAGACAATCCCATTAACTTCCATAGTAATCTTCACACTCTATCAGACAATGAGACTATTGAATATATAAATCCTATGAGAATGTATAATGCAAACATAATAATTAAGATTCAGTAGTACTGAATTAATAAATCACAATACACATTATTACTGTATTTGTTGTAACAATACAAATAAACTTTCAACACATTTTATAAATGTAGGGTTATTAGGTGTGTGGTAACATCTCCTCTCCCCCACAATGGAGAAATGATACTTAATCTCTGTCAGATTAGTCCCAGTGGCTTAGTTGGTAGAGAAATGGCCTGAATCATGGGTTCGACTCCTACACGAATTCACCATCTTTTCTCCAAATCTACCTATATGTAGTATGTTATAGACCTATAGTAATCTACAGTATGTTCATAAACAAATCAATCCATTAAACAATTATCTCTGTTATAGTACCTTCATACTCTATTTGGCTGCTACAAAGAACACTTTATCTTGTCTTTCCCTTTTTAGGATATTTATGAGTGAATCCATTAACTAATTATCTCTATTGTAGTAATTATCCTTTATTCTCACACTATTTAACAAACTATATATACAAGTAATATAATATAATAATAATATAATATATTATTAACCTTTTGTCTCTTTCAAGATGAGAATGCAGACAATCCCATTAACTTCCATAGTAATCTTCACACTCTATCAGACAATGAGACTATTGAATATATAAATCCTATGAGAATGTATAATGCAAACATAATAATTAAGATTCAGTAGTACTGAATTAATAAATCACAATACACATTATTACTGTATTTGTTGTAACAATACAAATAAACTTTCAACACATTTTATAAATGTAGGGTTATTAGGTGTGTGGTAACATCTCCTCTCCCCCACAATGGAGAAATGATACTTAATCTCTGTCAGATTAGTCCCAGTGGCTTAGTTGGTAGAGAAATGGCCTGAATCATGGGTTCGACTCCTACACGAATTCACCATCTTTTCTCCAAATCTACCTATATGTAGTATGTTATAGACCTATAGTAATCTACAGTATGTTCATAAACAAATCAATCCATTAAACAATTATCTCTGTTATAGTACCTTCATACTCTATTTGGCTGCTACAAAGAACACTTTATCTTGTCTTTCCCTTTTTAGGATATTTATGAGTGAATCCATTAACTAATTATCTCTATTGTAGTAATTATCCTTTATTCTCACACTATTTAACAAACTATATATACAAGTAATATAATATAATAATAATATAATATATTATTAACCTTTTGTCTCTTTCAAGATGAGAATGCAGACAATCCCATTAACTTCCATAGTAATCTTCACACTCTATCAGACAATGAGACTATTGAATATATAAATCCTATGAGAATGTATAATGCAAACATAATAATTAAGATTCAGTAGTACTGAATTAATAAATCACAATACACATTATTACTGTATTTGTTGTAACAATACAAATAAACTTTCAACACATTTTATAAATGTAGGGTTATTAGGTGTGTGGTAACATCTCCTCTCCCCCACAATGGAGAAATAAAACTTAATCTCTGTCAGATTAGTCCCAGTGGCTTAGTTGGTAGAGAAATGGCCTGAATCATGGGTTCGACTCCTACACGAATTCACCATCTTTTCTCCAAATCTACCTATATGTAGTATGTTATAGACCTATAGTAATCTACAGTATGTTCATAAACAAATCAATCCATTAAACAATTATCTCTGTTATAGTACCTTCATACTCTATTTGGCTGCTACAAAGAACACTTTATCTTGTCTTTCCCTTTTTAGGATATTTATGAGTGAATCCATTAACTAATTATCTCTATTGTAGTAATTATCCTTTATTCTCACACTATTTAACAAACTATATATACAAGTAATATAATATAATAATAATATAATATATTATTAACCTTTTGTCTCTTTCAAGATGAGAATGCAGACAATCCCATTAACTTCCATAGTAATCTTCACACTCTATCAGACAATGAGACTATTGAATATATAAATCCTATGAGAATGTATAATGCAAACATAATAATTAAGATTCAGTAGTACTGAATTAATAAATCACAATACACATTATTACTGTATTTGTTGTAACAATACAAATAAACTTTCAACACATTTTATAAATGTAGGGTTATTAGGTGTGTGGTAACATCTCCTCTCCCCCACAATGGAGAAATGATACTTAATCTCTGTCAGATTAGTCCCAGTGGCTTAGTTGGTAGAGAAATGGCCTGAATCATGGGTTCGACTCCTACACGAATTCACCATCTTTTCTCCAAATCTACCTATATGTAGTATGTTATAGACCTATAGTAATCTACAGTATGTTCATAAACAAATCAATCCATTAAACAATTATCTCTGTTATAGTACCTTCATACTCTATTTGGCTGCTACAAAGAACACTTTATCTTGTCTTTCCCTTTTTAGGATATTTATGAGTGAATCCATTAACTAATTATCTCTATTGTAGTAATTATCCTTTATTCTCACACTATTTAACAAACTATATATACAAGTAATATAATATAATAATAATATAATATATTATTAACCTTTTGTCTCTTTCAAGATGAGAATGCAGACAATCCCATTAACTTCCATAGTAATCTTCACACTCTATCAGACAATGAGACTATTGAATATATAAATCCTATGAGAATGTATAATGCAAACATAATAATTAAGATTCAGTAGTACTGAATTAATAAATCACAATACACATTATTACTGTATTTGTTGTAACAATACAAATAAACTTTCAACACATTTTATAAATGTAGGGTTATTAGGTGTGTGGTAACATCTCCTCTCCCCCACAATGGAGAAATGATACTTAATCTCTGTCAGATTAGTCCCAGTGGCTTAGTTGGTAGAGAAATGGCCTGAATCATGGGTTCGACTCCTACACGAATTCACCATCTTTTCTCCAAATCTACCTATATGTAGTATGTTATAGACCTATAGTAATCTACAGTATGTTCATAAACAAATCAATCCATTAAACAATTATCTCTGTTATAGTACCTTCATACTCTATTTGGCTGCTACAAAGAACACTTTATCTTGTCTTTCCCTTTTTAGGATATTTATGAGTGAATCCATTAACTAATTATCTCTATTGTAGTAATTATCCTTTATTCTCACACTATTTAACAAACTATATATACAAGTAATATAATATAATAATAATATAATATATTATTAACCTTTTGTCTCTTTCAAGATGAGAATGCAGACAATCCCATTAACTTCCATAGTAATCTTCACACTCTATCAGACAATGAGACTATTGAATATATAAATCCTATGAGAATGTATAATGCAAACATAATAATTAAGATTCAGTAGTACTGAATTAATAAATCACAATACACATTATTACTGTATTTGTTGTAACAATACAAATAAACTTTCAACACATTTTATAAATGTAGGGTTATTAGGTGTGTGGTAACATCTCCTCTCCCCCACAATGGAGAAATGATACTTAATCTCTGTCAGATTAGTCCCAGTGGCTTAGTTGGTAGAGAAATGGCCTGAATCATGGGTTCGACTCCTACACGAATTCACCATCTTTTCTCCAAATCTACCTATATGTAGTATGTTATAGACCTATAGTAATCTACAGTATGTTCATAAACAAATCAATCCATTAAACAATTATCTCTGTTATAGTACCTTCATACTCTATTTGGCTGCTACAAAGAACACTTTATCTTGTCTTTCCCTTTTTAGGATATTTATGAGTGAATCCATTAACTAATTATCTCTATTGTAGTAATTATCCTTTATTCTCACACTATTTAACAAAACAATAATTCTACTAGTAATATAATATAATTATAATTTAACACTTCATTAACCTTTTGTCTCTCTCCAAATGAGAATGTAGACAATCCATTAACTTCTATAGTAACCTCCACACTCTATCGAACACTGAGACTATTGAATATATAAAGAGATATAATTATATGAATATGTATAATGAAAACATAGCAATTTAGATTCAGTAGTAATATTGTGGATTAATAAATCACTTTAATACACATACCACTGTAATATTGTATTTAAGCTCAATTAGTTCACTTATATGATTGCAATGAGTATAAAAGGATCACTAGATTTGATGACTTTCACAAGTCTCATACACAAGAAAGATGATGTATAAATGCAGTGTTCTCTTGTTACTAACACTAACTATAGCCACTGATAGTAGCAGTTCTGATGATACAGGTCTAACTAGATGTAGTAAAGTGTACAGCCTCATCAAGACACTTGAAGAAAAGTTAGATAATCTCACTACATACATAAGAGCAATAGAACATAACCTGAACATTACAGATTCACCTACCAATCCTTCACCTACCGGTTCTCACCCTTTTAACATTACATATTCAACTGCCTATCCTTCATCCCTGAACATTACAGATTCGACTACCTATCCTTCATCGTCTCTCGAACACTCTTGTGAAGAGATCAAAGCTAACTGGCCAGACAGTCCCTCAGACTATTACATTATAGCTGATAGTAATGGACATGCTCGTCATGTATACTGTTACATGGAGGAGTTGTGTGACTCCAATGGAGGTTGGATGAGAGTGGCCTATCTCAATATGTCTGACTCAACAGAAAAGTGTCCTCCTGGGTTTAGACTATATAATCAGAATGGAGTTAGAGCTTGTGGTAGACCTCAATCATCACCAGTTCGTTACTGTCAATCAGTCAAGTTTCCATCCTATAGTATCAGCTATTCTCAAGTGTGTGGTAGAGTCACTGGATACCAGTATGGATCACCTGATGGTATTGATCCTAACAGAGAAAGTAAACAAATAAATAATTTAAATGGAGCTTATATTGATGGTGTTAGTCTTACTCATGGTAATCCTCGTCAACACATTTGGACATTTATGGCAGGATTACAAGAGCATTCTTTTGAAATAAATGGACAATCTGAGTGTCCATGTGCTCCTAATAGTCCAGTAACTCCTCAGTCATTTGTTGGTAATGACTATTTTTGTGAATCAGGTAATTCTGCACCCTGGCAGAGAAAGCTTTATCCTGATCCTCTATGGGATGGTAAACAGTGTGGACTGATTGAGAAGCCATGTTGTCTAGCTCCTGGTATACCATGGTTTCATAAGACATTCGATCTTCCTACTACTGACTATATTGAGTTGAGGGTATGTGGTGATCAAGATGTTTTTGATGAAGATATACCAGTTGGCTTCTATGAAATTTATGTCAAATGACCATTAAAAAATGTCGTTATCTTCAAGTAACATTTATAACTTTATTTACAATCTGTAACCTTTGTGTGTGGTTGGAAATAGGCTTCATATTTTTTAAAATTACAAAATTTAAGTAAAAATGTTATTGTACGTATACAAACATTGTTAGTTTGTTATAATTATGTAAATGTCAGTTATTTTAATATCTATATATAATTATGTTACATATGAAATTTAGTTTTGTAGATGTCTTTACAGACTTTACAAGAATATTTTTGGTGATTCTATTAATTCATTTATTAATTATGGATATAAGCACATACGTATAGTCATAAACCCTATCTGACTACTGTTTAACTTAATAATAATCACATAGTTATAAGTTATTGATTACAACTGAAGGTTTAGACTAACCCAGTCACTAACACAGTTGAGAGTCATTTAAATGTAGACAGGGGAACAATTGACATGAAAGACACAAGTGTGCAAGTGTGGACTGATTGCATGAAAAGTCATGTTGTCTAGCTCCTGGTCTAGCATGGTTCTATAAAACATTGAGAGTGTGTAGTGATAGTTCTACTAATGTAGATAGTACAAGAGTTGGATTATGTCAAATGAAGATTGAAATGAATAATTGGAACATACTTCAAAAATGTTTTAGTTATTTGTGGCTCAGTGGTACACTTTTGATGATTCTATTTATAGTAATAATTTTTTTACATGTACAACATTACATTAATTAAAAAATATTTTTGTGGAGGTCATTACATTATAATAACACTTTGTGTAAGTACAGTAGACTACTCTGTTAACCAATCCTATATGTAGTATTGGTGAAAATGAATTATGATAACACCCCATAGACAGAAACAAAGTAAGATAGATGGTGAGAGAAGATGCGGTGATTAATATTTGCTTATATCGAGCAAAGGTAGAAAGTTGTGGAACAAGACTATCAGATTAAGTAAAATAACATTAAGACTAGAGCTATGATTCCAACCTTATTACATACACATAAACCATAGCATGAATAATTCACTATGATGTTAGACACTCTATTGAGGAATCTATATAGTATAAATCCCAGTTCATAGTATTTATATCATTTTACTTTGTATAGCGGAAACCACAAACAAGTCTCAGACAACCTAAATTTCATGCAGCATCATTGTTGGTTCACTTCCTAAAGACAAAATTTGGCAGTAATTTGGGTATGAATGTTTTAAATGTCATGACTCAGCAGATTTAATTATGGATACCATTTAAATACCACGACTTAGCAAACTTATCTATGAATAATTATGATTTAATTTATAATGGTATTTGTTATACACCTATTTGTCAGGATTCGCATCCCTTGGGCTTCACCCTCGGGATCTAAACAGAATGAATCCCTCTAAGTAGGTGTATAACTATATATAAACAATGAATCAGTTAAAAGAGTTGACAAATAGTCAGAAGAAACAGCAACTTATCATTAAGTTATAAACAAGATGATGTGTAAAGATATCCTGATACTATATCTGACCTCTATACTAGCTATATAGGTATTGCTGATAATCATGATGCAACTGATTGCTACAGGTCCCCTTGCTTTCAAGATATGATCAAAAAGCTGGATGATGCCGAAAATAAGCTTAATCAAATAATGACAGCCGTTACATTGATTGCAAATATTTTTGTGGAGGTCATTACATAGTATAATTATAATATAATAAATTATATTATTAACCTTTTGTCTGTTTCAAGATGAAAATGTAGACAATCCATTAACTTCTATAGTAACCTTTACACTCTATCAGACAATGAGACTATTGAATACATAAATCCTGTGAGAATGTATATTTAAACAATTAGTAAATCTATTAAATTAACCTATACTCTATCCTTACATTCAATATACTATATATATATATATATATATATATAATTATATATATAGTATATTGAATATATATATATATATATATATATATATATTTATATGTAGTATATTGAATATATATATATATATATAATATATATATATATAGTATATTGAATATTATATATATATATATATCACATTATGTAATGTGACATAATATTAATGATATGAGTTGTTCACTTAAGTGGTAAATATAAGCTCAAGTATAAAAGGAGTTGATAAATTGACTCATTCACATGTACAGTTACCAACAACATGAAGTGTAAAGTAATCCTCATATTGTATCTGGTCACTGTTCTACAACTTGGTCTTGCTGATAATCATGATGATTGTGGTACCTCTACACTACAGTCTATGGGAACATTAGTACAACTTGCAATGCTTCAACAACCAGTTAATACTGCTAATATGAATACTGGTAACTGTACAACACAAAATGAGGCTTTGAAAAAGATTAATGATAAGCTTGATAGTATTATAGCTGATAGAAGTAAAGATGAAGAGAAGCTTAACCACCTGATTACAACTGTAGAGAACTTAACCACCATAATCAAGAACGTTTATAATGAAAGTAATGAAGAACCTTTCTTCTATCCTTCATTATCTCTCGTACACTCTTGTGAACAGATTAAAGCTAACTGGCCAGACAGTCCCTCAGACTATTACATTATAGCTGATAGTAATGGACATGCTCATCATGTATACTGTCACATGGAGGAGTTGTGTGACTCCAAAGGAGGCTGGATGAGAGTGGCCTATCTCAATATGTCTGACTTGACAGAAGAGTGTCCTCCTGGGTTTAGACTATATGATGAGAATGGAGTTAGAGCTTGTGGTAGACCTGAATCATCACCAGCTGGTTACTGTCAATCGGTCAAGTTTCCTTCCTATAATATCAGCTATTCTCAAGTGTGTGGTAGAGTCACTGGATATCAATATGGATCACCTGATGCTATTGATCCTCGTGGACAAACAAATAACTTAAATGCAGCTTATATTGATGGTGTTAGTCTTACTCGTGGTAATCCTCGTCAACATATTTGGACATTTATGGCAAGTTTACAAGAGAATGCATTCTATCGAAATGGCCAATATTCATGTCCATGTGCTACTAATAGTACAGTAACTCCTCAGTCATTTGTTGGTAATGACTATTTCTGTGAATCAGGTTGTCCTGGACACTGGCAACTCAACGTCCTTTATACTGATCCGCTATGGGATGGTAAACAGTGTGGACTGATCGAGAAGCCATGTTGTCTAGCTCCCAGTATACCGTGGTTCCATAAAACATTCGATCTTCCTACTACTGACTATATTGAGTTGAGGGTGTGTGCTAATCAAGAAACTGCTAATGAAGATATACCAGTTGGCTTCTATGACATTTATGTCAAATGAAGATTCAAATATAAAGTCATCATCAGCTAAGCAACATTTTAAACTTCAATTTTTTTGTGGCATGCACTGTAATGCTTGTAATTGTAGCTACAAACATAAACACTTACAATTCTAAACATATTTCAATGTACGTACATGGATCTTTAGTTAGTTATCTTAATGTCTACAGTTATAATTATGTAATTATTATAATAACTTTGAGTGTGAAATTTACTTTTGCAGATTTTTGCAAAAAAATACTTTCAGTGATTAATATATATGCCAACCTATTACAGCCGTATTAACAAATTAATCCTACATTATCAAGGGTGTATAGAAATGTGTAATTATACTTCATTATTACTATACAATTTTGCAATCTTACAACATCATTTGTTCTAAGTGCTAGATTAACATCCTTGTTTACATCAAGCAAGGGTAGGAAGATGAAAGACAAGACTATCAGAGTAAAAAAAAAACATTAAAAGTACAGCTGTGATTCAAAAACATTTTAACCACACAGTTAATTACCCTGCATATATGTGCAAAGGGTTAAATGATCAGTTCTCTCCATCTGTGATTCCAAACAAAAGAAATTTGTAATAGTTTGAACATCTTATAAACATCTCAGAAAACTTGAAATTAGTCCTATAAGAATTTATGCACACTTGTAGAGTCTAATGTAGTTCACAGTATCTGCTGTGCTTTCTTATATCAGTTTAGAATAGTCCATCATTTTCCGGTCAACCACACGCTTCATTCCCATTGCAACAATGATGATTAAGCCATTGCATCATCATGCAAGCCCGGGGTACCCGTTCTCTAGTTATAATAGGATTTTATTTAATTAATGTATTAACCCTGTGAGCTTTGAGCTCAAGATTATTCACAATAGCATGCCCAAATTGAATATATCCAAAATATGTGGCTCAATGGAACATTTTTGGTGATTCTATTTATAGTAATAATATTCATTACATTTGTTTATATATAAACACATAATGCTAGTGCTATAGTACAGTAGACTACTTTGTTAATCAATCCTATTAGTGGAAATGAATTGAATAAATTTGCAGAAAAGATGCTGAATTCCCAGATGGGATTAGAACCCATGACACTGGCTTGCTAGGTCATTGCTCTATGTGGCAACATCTCCTCTCCCCCACAATAGAGAAACAATGTTCAATCTCTGTCAGATTAGTCCCAGTGGCTTAGTTGGTAGAGAAATGGCCTAGCAAGCCTGGATCATGGGTTCGACTCCTACCTCAATTCACCATCTTTTCTCCAAATCTACCTATAGCTATGTAGTATGTTATAGACGACCTATAGTAATCTTCAGTATGAGAATGTATGTTCATAAGCAAATCAATTCATTAAATAATCATCTCTCTTAATAGTAACCTTCATTCTCTTTCCGACTATTTGGGTACAACAAAGAACACTTTATCTCGTCTTTCCCTTTTTAGGATATTTATGAGTGAATCTGTTAACTAATTATCTCTATTGTAGTAATTATCCTTTATACTCACACTATTTAACAAACCAATTCTACTATATATACACAAGTAATATAATATAACACTTTATTAACCTTCTGTGTCTTTCAAGATGAGAATGCAGACAATCCATTAACTTCTATAGTAACCTTCACACTCTATCAGACAATGAGACTATTGAACATATAAATCCTATGAGAATGTATAATTAAGATTCAGTAGTACTGAATTAATAAATCACAATACACATTATTACTGTATTTGAGCTCAATTAGTTCACTTATATGATTGCAATGAGTATAAAAGGATCACTAGATTTGATAAGTTTCACAAGTCTCATGCACAATAAAGATGATGTATAAATACAGTGTTCTCTTGTTACAAGTCATTATAACACTAACTATAGCCACAGATAGTAGCACTTCTGATGATACATGTCACACTACTGATTCAGTTCATCAGTCTATAGCTAGCCTGACTAAACTAGTCACTGATATACTGATCAAGTCTTCTCATGAAGTTGTTACTAATTTTAGTAAAGATAATAATGTGGCTAGTCTAGTACAGTTTGCAATGATGCAACAGATGGTCAGTGGTAGCTACTTGAATACTGGAAACTATCCAGTTCACTGTCAAGCTAATGATGATAGTAATGAAAGTGTAGTGATTACTAAACTAGATGAAGTTGAAAACAGGCTTAATAAAAAGCTTGATGAAACTAATGATAAGTTAGATAAACTCACTACAGACATGACAACAATAAAACATATCCTGAACATTACAGATTCAAATAGCTATCCTTCATCATCTCTTATGCACTCTTGTGAAGAGATTAAAGCTAACTGGCCCGACAGTCCCTCAGACTATTATATTATAGCTGATAGTAATGGACATGCTCGTCATGTATACTGTCACATGGAGGAGTTGTGTGACTCCAAGGGAGGCTGGATGAGAGTGGCCTATCTCAATATGTCTGACTCAACAGAAGAGTGTCCTCCTGGGTTTAGACTATATGATGAGAATGGAGTTAGAGCTTGTGGTAGACCCGAATCATCACCAGCTGGTTACTGTCAATCAGTCAAGTTTCCTTCCTATAGTATCAGCTATTCTCAAGTGTGTGGTAGAGTCACCGGATACCAGTACGGAACAACTAATGCTATTGATCCTCGTGGACAAACAAATAACTTAAATGCAGCTTATATTGATGGTGTTAGTCTTACTCGTGGTAATCCTCGTCAACATATTTGGACATTTATGGCAGCTTTACAAGAGAATGTATTCTTTCAAAATGGTCAATATGAGTGTCCATGTGCTCCTAATAGTCCAGTAACTCCTCAGTCATTTGTTGGTAATGACTATTTCTGTGAATCAGGTTGTCCTGGACACTGGCAACTCAACGTCCTCTGTACTGATCCTCTATGGGATGGTAAACAGTGTGGACTGATTGAGAAGCCATGTTGTCTAGCTCCTGGTATACCATGGTTCCATAAAACATTCAATCTTCCTACTACTGACTATATCGAGTTGAGGGTGTGTGGTAATCAAGTTGTTACTGATGAAGATATACCAGTTGGTTTCTATGACATTTATGTCAAATGAAGATTCAAATATAAAGTCATCATCCGCTAAGCAACATTTTAAACTTCAATTTTTTTGTGGTATGCACTGTAATATTTGTAATTGTAGCTACAAATATAAACACTTACAATTTTAAACATATTTCAATGTACGTACATGTATCTTTAGTTAGTTATCTTAATGTCTATAGTTATAATTATGTAATTATTATAATAACTTTGAGTGGGAAATTTACTTTTGTAGATTTTTGCAAAAAATATTTTCAGTGATTAATAGCATATAAATGCTAACCTATTACAGCTGTATTAAGAAATTATTCCTACAATATCAAGGGTGTATGGAAATGTGTATTTATACTTCATTATTGCAATACAGTTTTGCAATCTTACAACATCATTTGTTCTAAGTGCTAAGACGATTGAGAGAAATTTAAAAGAGAATGAAACACAAGCGTGGACTAATTGAGAAGTCATGTTGTCTAGCTCCTGGTCTACTATGGTTCTATAAAACATTGAGAGTATATTGTTCTACTATTGTTCTGCAGATAGTATACCAGTTGGATTATATGATAATGGAGATTGAAATGAATAATTGGAACATATTTCAAAAATGCTTTAGATATTTGTTTGTGGCTCAATGGAACATTTTTGATGATTCTATTAATAGTATTTATATTATTACTTTTGTACGTACATGTACAACATGCACTAATTAAGTATAGACATTATAATAACATGATCATTGAAATATACTCATTTATATATAAACACATAAGCTAGTGTTATAGTACAGCAGACTACTTTGTTAATCAATGCTATATGTAGTATTAGTGGAAATGAATTATGATAACATCCCATTAAACAGAAACAAAGTAAGATCAAATGGGAGAAAAGATCCTGAATACACAGATGGGATTAGAACCCGGTTTGCTAGGCCATTGCTCTACCAACTAAGCCACTGGAACTCAGCTAACACAGACTAAGACGTGGTACCCACCTTGTTGTAACCCTACAAATACACTTTCAACAAGTTTTATATCTGTGGGGTTATTAGGTATGTGGCAACATCTCCTCCCCACCCACAACGGAGAAACGATGCTTAATCTCTGTCAGATGAGTACCAGTGGCTTAGTTGGTAGAGAAAAGGTCCTAGCAAGCCTGGATCATGGGTTTGACTCCTACCTGCATCCACCATCTTTTCTCTAAATCTACCTGTATGTAGTATGTTATAGACTTATAGTAATCTTCAGTATGAGAATATATGTTCATAAGCAAATCAATCCATTAAACAATTATCTCTCTTATAGTAACTTTCATACTCTACTTGGCTGCTACAAAGAACACTTTATCTCGTCTTTCCCTTTTTAGGATATATATGAGTGAATCCATTAACTAATTATCTTTATTGTAGTAATTATCCTTTATTCTCACACTATTCAACTACTATATGTATACAAGATAATTATAATATAATATATTATTAACCTTTTGTCTCTCTCAAGACAAGAATGCAGACAATCCATAGTAACCTTCACACTTTCAGACAATGAGACTACATAAATCCTGTGAGAATGTATAATTAAAATGAAACAATTATTAAATTAGCCTATACTCTATCCTTACATTCAATATACTATATATATATAATTATATGTAATCACATTATGTAGTGTTGACATAATATTAATGATATGAGTTGTCCACTTAAGTGATAAATATAAGCTCAAGTATAAAAGGAGATGATAAATTGACTCATTCACATTGTAATAATTATCTTTTATACTGAAACTATTTAACAAACCAATTCAACTACATGTATATATACAAGTAATATAATATAATTAATTATAATATAACACTTTATTCACCTTTTGTCTCTTTTAAGATGAAAATGTAAACAATCCATTAACTTCTATAGTAACCTTCATACTCTTTCAGACAATGACACTATTCAATATATAAATCCTATGAGAATGTATAATGATAAAGACTCAGTAGTACTGAATTAATAAATCACTTCAATACTCATCGTTACTGTATTTGAGCTCAATTAGTTCACTTATATGATTGCAATGAGTATAAAAGGATCACTAGATTTGATAAGTTTCACAAGTTTCGTACACAATAAAGATGATGTATAAATACAGTGTTCTCTTGCTACAAGTCATTATAACACTAACTATAGCCACTGATAGTAGCAGTTCTGATGATACATGTCACACTACTCATTCAGTTCATCACTCTATAGCTAGCCTGACTAAACTAGTCACTGATATACTGATCAAGTCTTCTCATGAAGTTGAATACTAATTTTAGTAAAGATAATAACGTGGCTAGTCTAGTACAGTTTGCAATGATGCAACAGATGGTCAGTGGTAGCTACTTGAATACTGGTAACTATCCAGTTCACTGTCAAGCTAATGATGATAGTAATGAAAGTGTAGTGATTACTAAACTAGATGAAGTTGAAAACAGGCTCAATAAAAAGCTTGATGAAACTAATAAAAGTTTAGATAAACTTACTACAGACATGACAGTGATAAAACGTATCCTGAACATTAAAGATTCAACTACCTATCCTTCATCATCTCTCCTACATTCTTGTGAAGAGATCAAAGCTAACTGGCCCGACAGTCCCTCAGACTATTACATTATAGCTGATAGTAATGGACATGCTCGTCATGTATACTGTCACATGGAGGAGTTGTGTGAGTCCAAAGGAGGTTGGATGAGAGTGGCCTATCTCAATATGTCTGACTCAACAGAAGAGTGTCCTCCTGGGTTTAGACTATATGATGAGAATGGAGTTAAAGCTTGTGGTAGACCTGAATCATCACCAGCTGGTTACTGTCAATCGGTCAAGTTTCCTTCCTATAGTATCAGCTATTCTCAAGTGTGTGGTAGAGTCACTGGATACCAGTATGGATCTCCTGATGCTATTCAACCTCGTGGAGAAATTAATAACTTAAATGCAACTTATATTGATGGCGTTAGTCTTACTCGTGGTAATCCTCGCAAACATATTTGGACATTTATGGCAGCTTTACAAAAGGACGTCTTTTACTCAAATGGTGTTCATGAGTGTCCATGTGCTCCTAATAGTCCAGTAACTCCTCAGTCATTTGTTGGTAATGACTACTTCTGTGAATCAGGTTGTCCTGGAGATGTTCAACTTGGCGTTCTCTATACTGATCCTCTATGGGATGGTAAACAGTGTGGACTGATTGAGAAGCCATGTTGTCTAGCTCCTGGTATACCATGGTTCCATAAAACATTCAATCTTCCTACTACTGATTATATTGAGTTGAGGGTATGTGCTGATCAAGAAACTGCTAATGAAGATGTACCAGTTGGCTTCTATGACATTTATGTCAAATAATTTGTTTGTGGTTAGAAATAAGCACTGTAATGTTTGTTACAAATTAATTCACTAATTCAATTTAAACTGCTAATTAAACATACTTATATTTTAATGTACATGTATTATTAGTTAGTAGTTATCTTAATGTTTTTAATTATAATTATATGTAATTATTTTGAGTGTGATAGGAGTTTGTACATCGCAATCTTGTCCCTTGCCTGCTTGCTTAAGCTAGAAAGAGTGTCTAATGATTTTAGTTGAATTTCTTTACATTGAGCCAACACTCTAGCCAACTAGTTACAGTCATATATTAATGTTGAACAAACTAATCTGATGATACCAAGAATATAATTCTGTAAGAATACCTCTTTAGCACATATAGGAGTTAGTTATACACTTTCTTATGCAATACAGTTTACATCCACCAATGTCATTGGTTCTAAGTGCTAAGAAATTAGACTAAAGTCGTCTGGAATACCTGCTAGCTGGAAGCTGGGGACAAGACTGTCAAAGTGAGTAATAAAATCATTAAGAGCTTCTAATTATATATAACATAACCACAATTATTTGATCAATCCTGTGAGCTCAAATTAATATCAGGTTGAGTATATAACTATCTAAAATTCACTAACTACCCACTATTTTTATTTCGCTGTTTCATGTATACCAATTTGTATATAATAACACATATAGTATAGTAGACTAAATTGTTAACTAATCCTATATGTAGTATATATATATACTTATAGTAATCTTCAATATGAGAATGTATGTTCACAAGCAGATCAATCCATTAAAATAATTATCTCTCTTATGGTAACCTTCATACTCTTTCAGACTATTTGGCTACTACAAAGAACACTTTATCTCCTCTTTCCCTTTTTAGGATATTTATGAGTGAAACCATTAACTAATCATCTTTATTGTAGTAACCTTTATGCTCACACTATTTACGTAACAAACCAATTCTACTATATAAACGAGTAATAATTATAATATAATTATAATATAACACTTTATTAACCTTCTGTGTCTTTCAAGATGAGAATGTAGACAATCCATTAACTTCTATAGTAACCTTCACACTCTTTCAGACAATGAGACTATTGACTTTATAAATCCTATGAGAATATATGTTCATAAGCTAAATGTAAATCCATTAAATAATTATCTCTCTAGTAATTTTTTCAGACTATTTGGCTAAATAAATTATTACATATATTTTTGTGGAGGTCATTACATTATAATAACAATTTTTATATATATAAACACATAATGCTAGTGCTATACGTAGTACAGTAGACTACTTTGTTAACCAATACTATATGTACATAGTATGTTATATACTTATAGTAACCTTCAGTATAAGAATATATGTTAATAAAAATCAATCCATTAAACAATTATCTCTCTTATAGTAACCTTCATACTCTATTTGGCTGCTACAAAGAACACTTTATCTCGTCTTTCCCTTTTTAGGATATTTATGAGTGAATGAATTCATTAACTAATTATCTCTATTGTAGTAATTATCCTTTATTCTCACACTATTTAACAAACTATATATACAAGTAATATAATATAATAATAATATAATATATTATTAACCTTTTGTCTCTTTCAAGATGAAAATGCAGACAATCCCATTAACTTCCATAGTAATCTTCACACTCTATCAGACAATGAGACTATTGAATATATAAATCCTATGAGAATGTATAATGCAAACATAATAATTAAGATTCAGTAGTACTGAATTAATAAATCACAATACACATTATTACTGTATTTGAGCTCAATCAGTTCACTTATATGATTGCAATGAGTATAAAAGGATCACTAGATTTGATAAGTTTCACAAGTCTCGTACATGATAAAGATGATGTATAAATACAGTGTTCTCTTGTTACAAGTCATTATAACACTAACTATAGCCACTGATAGTAGCACTTCTGATGATACATGTCACACTACTCATTCAGTTCATCACTCTATAGCTAGCCTGACTAAACTAGTCACTGATATATTGACCAAGTCTTCTCATGAAGTTGTTACTAATTTTAGTAAAGGTAATAACATGGCTAGTCTAGTACAGTTTGCAATGATGCAACAGATGGTCAGTGGTAGCTACTTGAATACTGGAAACCATCCAGTTCACTGTCAAGCCAATGATAATAGTAATGAAAGTATAGTGATTATTAAACTAGATGAAGTTGAAAACAGGCTCAATAAAACATTAGATAAACTCACTACAGACATGACAACAATAAAACATATCCTGAACATTACAGATTCAACTACCTATCCGTCATCGCCTCTCGTACACTCTTGTGAAGAGATTAAAGCTAACTGGCCAGACAGTCCCTCAGACTATTACATTATAGCTGATAGTAATGGACATGCTCGTCATGTATACTGCCACATGGAGGAGTTGTGTGACTCCAAAGGAGGCTGGATGAGAGTGGCCTATCTCAATATGTCTGACTCTACAGAAGAGTGTCCTCCTGGGTTTAGACTTTATGATGAGAATGGAGTTAGAGCTTGTGGTAGACCTCAATCATCACCAGCTGGTTACTGTCAATCTGTCAAGTTTCCTTCCTATAGTATCAGCTATTCTCAAGTGTGTGGTAGAGTCACTGGATACCAGTATGGATCACCTGATGCTATTGCTGCCGCTGAATTACACAATAACTTAAATGCAGCTTATATTGATGGTGTTAGTCTTACTTGTGGTAATCCTCGTAAACATATTTGGACATTTATAGCAGCTTTACAAGAGAACTTTTTTTACTCAAATGGTGTTCAAGAGTGTCCATGTGCTCCTAATAGTCCAGTAACTCCTCAGTCATTTGTTGGTAATGACTATTTCTGTGAATCAGGTTGTCCTGGACACTGGCAAAAAAAGCTTTATACTGATCCTCTATGGGATGGTAAACAGTGTGGACTGATTGAGAAGCCATGTTGTCTAGCTCCTGGTATACCATGGTTCCATAAAGCATTCAATCTTCCTATTACTGACTATATCGAGTTGAGGGTGTGTGGTAATCAAGTTGTTACTGATGAAGATATACCAGTTGGTTTCTATGACATTTATGTCAAATGACCATTAAAAAAATGTTGTTATCTTCAAGTAACATTTATAACTCTATTTACATTCTATCAGTTTTGTTTATAGTTAGAAATAGGCTTCATATTTTGTTTTAAACTAGAAAATTCAAGTAACAAGTGTATATAGAGAAAAAAACATCCCTATGATTGCTTTACAAATTTAAGTGAAGATAAAAGTATCCTTATGACTGCTTTGTGGTGTCCAGAATTCAGTAATCATGGCTGACTTTATCAAGCATGAAAGACAACAGCTTATTATAGTTATTATTTTGATTATCTACTCTCCTGACCTTTCAAAGGACCTTGTAGAACTTTAGGAATATATTTCAGGCAGAATAGCTAGCTATTAGTTACAGTTTCTACGTAAGCTCAACAGCTTTCTTTCTGCTGGTGTGTAGAGCTTGATCGCGCGTTCTTTTACGCGCCACGCTTATTAATTGACCGAGCCCCCGGGAATGATGTAACTTCCTTAACTACGTATACAACCCATACTCGCGTAGGTGACACAAGCATATATATATATATATAAACATACATCGAACCCGTGGGAAAGCAATCATAGGGATGGCCCTACGGGCCATAAAAATGTTATTGTATCTTTCAATTGGTTTGTTATTATTTTATTGTCTATATATATAATATTTTGGACTGTAAAATTTAGTTTTGTAAATGTCTTTACAGACTTTACAAGAATATTTTTGGTGATTTATTAATACTTATGGAGATAAGTACATAAAGTCATAAACCCTATCTGACTACTGTCTAAACCATAAACAGTAAACCCTAAAATAATCACATACCGTAAATCGGGTATTTTTCATCTGTTTTCAAAATACATAAAGGAAAAGTTCACTATTGGAAATATTCATATACTCCTGGCATGAATCGACTTTTGTATTTCAGAGTTGGCAAGAGCTATAGCTCTTGGTGGTAGGTTGGCAGAAAGGTCCCCTCTTGGGTCAGGCAGCCCATCCTTTCTTTGGAAGTACTGTAAAATAGACATCACTGTACTCAGCAGCTGTTAGAATGTCACACGTGCAGTGACGCGTGGCTTTGTTATGATTATTATGCAATTCACAAATTTCCGCAAAAAGAAAATTGCGTAATCGATTAATGTTCATAATTCTTAAATTCAGAATCTACACAGCTATCCGAAAATTATAATCAGTTGAAATATACCCGATTTACGGTAGTTCTAAGTTATTGATTACAACTCAAGGCTTAGACTAACCCAGTCACTAACACAGCTGAGAGTCGTTTAAAGGTAGGCAGGGGAACAATTGATATGAAAGACACAAGTTTGGACTGATTGAGAAGCCATGTTGTCTAGTTCTTGGTCTACCATGGTTCCATAAAACATTGAGAGTGTGTAGTGATAGTTCTACTAATGTAGATAGTATACCAGTTGGATTATGTGATATTTATATGTCAAATGAAGATTGAAATGAATAATGGAACATGCTTCAAAAATGTTTTAGTTATTTGTTTTTGTGGCTCAGTGGAACACTTTTGGTGATTCTATTTATAGTCATTACTTTTGTACATGTATAACACTACACTAATTAAATATAATATTAAAGAGGTCATTACATTATAATAACACTTTTTGTGATTATTGACATAATGCTAGTGCTATAGTACAGTAGACTACTTTGTTAATCAACGATATGTAGTGTTGATGGAAATGAATTGTGACAACATCCCATAGACAGAAAAAAAAGTAAGATAGAAAAGATGTTGAATTCCCATATGGGATTAGAACCCATGACTCTGGATTGCTAGGTCATTGCTCATCTCTGTCAGATGAGTCCCAGTGGCTTAGTTAGTAGAGAAATGGCCTAGCAAACCTGGATCATGGGTTTGACTCCTACCTGGGATATTCACCATCTTTTTTTTTCCAAATCTACTTATATGTAGTATATATATACGTATAGTAATCTTCTAGCTCCTGGTATACCATGGTTCCATAAAACATTCAATCTTCCTACTACTGATATATTGAGTTGAGGGTATGTTCTAATGAAGTAACTACCAATGAAGATATACCAGTTGGTTTCTATGACATTTATGTCAAATGAAGATTGAAATATAAAGACATAATCAAAGCAACATTTTAATCTTCAGTAGTGGTGTAAGACATTTATATAATTATTATATTTTGTTAGTAGTTAGACATATGCACTGTAATGTTTATAACTGTAGCTACAAGTATAAACACTTATTTCAGTTATTATTCATTTTAAACATTTTATCTTTAGCTAGTTATCTTAATTAATGTGTATTATTGTATAATAATGTTGAGTGCAAATTTAGAGTTTTACAAAAAATATTTTCGGTGATGAATATTAATATTTGCTTATATTGAGCATAGGTAGGAAGTTGTGGAACAAGACTATCAGAATAAGTAAAAACATTAAGAGTACAGCTGTGATTCAAGAGATTTTAACCATACAGTTTGAACGTTTCTTATTGCCTGCACATATGTGCAAAGGGTTTAGCCTGTGATCAGTTCTGTCCATCTGTGATTCCAAAGAAAAGAACTTTGTAATAGTTTAAACATCTTATAAACACCTCAGAAATTAGTATTATAAAAATTTATGTACACCTTGTAGAGTCTAATGTAGTTCACAGTATCTGCTGTGCTTTCTTGTTATCAGTTTAGAATAGTCCATCATTTTTAAGTCAACCACACCCTTTGTATTATTCCCATTGCAACAATGATCATTAAGCCATTACATTATTGCACAGAACAAGGTACATGGTCTCTAGTTATAAATTGCACTTTATATAATACCACAAAAAGTAGTTTATTAACCCTGTGAGCTCAAGCTTGAGATTATTGAAGATAGCACTTCCAAATTAGGTATATCTAAAACTTATGATCCGTACCCTCAAACAATATATAGGTATTTTAATTTCAAAGAGGTGGGCTTTGAGTATTTATCCAGTGATTATATAATAGTGAGGCAAGGAAGGGCAATTGTAGATCAGATTTCTCTGACACTGTTATATAATCTAACTACATAGTTGGTCTTACAAACTATTTATTGCTTACAGGAGGTGCTAATTTTTTAAATCACAGCACATAATCATGAAGTACTTTATCCTTGGTCTTGCTGGCCAGCCTGTACTGTGGACCCTCCTAGTCTCAAGGACAGACATTTATGATACAAGGTCATCTTGCCTCGAGACCTGGACCCTCCCAAATACAGACTGGCCAGCAAGACTAGGACTGTCTGTGCTGCTTCTTGAATCGCTCCACCTTACATTACGTATAGCTGCATGTCTGGGCATAGTAAGACTAGAAATTTAATCTCAACACACCATAATTATATATTCCCATGGCAACAATGATGATTAAGCCACTACATTATTGCACAGAACGAAGGTACATGTTCTCTAGCTATAATTTGCATTTATATAATACCACATTATTAACCCTGTACCGGACATTGAGCTCAAGATTATTGAAGATAGCACTTCCAAATTGGATATATCTAAAATTTATGATCCGTACCCTCAAACAATATATAGGTACTTTGATTTCAAAGAGGTGGGCTATGAGTAGTTATCTAGTGATTATATAATAGTAAGGTAAGGAGGGGCAATTGTAGATCAGATTTTTCTGACACTGTTATATAATCTAACTATATAGTTGGTCTTACAAACTATTTATTGCTTACAGGAGGTGCTAGTTTTTTAAATCACAGCACATAATCATGAAGTACTTTATCCTTGGTCTTGCTGGCCAGCCTGTACTTTGGACCCTCCTAGTCTCAAGGACAGACATTTATGATACAAGGTCATCTCGCCTCGAGACATGGACCCTCCCAAATACAGACTGGCCAGCAAGACTAGGACTGCCTGTGCTGCTTTTTGAATTGTTTCACCTTACATTAAATACAGCTGCATGTCTGGGCATAGTGAGACTAGAAATTTAATCTCAACACACCATAATTATAACTCTTATAAACATTTTATTAACCTTCTGTATCTTACAGGATGAGAATGTTTAGAAGACACGTCTCTTTTGTAGTAACCTTCATACTCTTTCAGTAAACCAATCCTGTGAGAATGTGTATTCAAAAAATTATCGAATAAATTAACCTATACTCTATGCTTACATTCAGTATACTCTACATATATAATTATATTATGTAATGTTGACATAATATTAATCATATGAGTTGTCCACTTAAGTGGTAAGTATACGTAAGCTCAAGTATAAAAGGAGGTGATAAATTGACTTATTCACATGTACAGTTACAAACAACATGGAGTGTAAAGTAATCCTCATATTGTATCTGCTCACTGTTCTACAACTCGGTCTTGCTGATAATCATGATGATTGTGGTACCTCTACACTACAGTCTATGGGAACATTAGTACAACTTGCAATGCTTCAACAACCAGTTAATACTGCTAATATGAATACTGGTAACTGTACAACACAAAATGAGGCTTTGAAAAAGATTAACGATAAGCTTGATAGTATTATAGCTGATAGAAGTAAAGATGAAGAGAAGCTTAACCACCTGATTACAACTATAGAGAACTTAACCACCATAATCAAGAATGTTTATAATGAAAGTAATGAAGAATCTCTCATCTATCCTTCATCATCTCTCGTACACTCTTGTGAAGACATCAAAGCTAACTGGCCAGACAGTCCCTCAGACTATTACACTATAGCTGATAGTAATGGACATGCTCGTCATGTATACTGTCACATGGAGGAGTTGTGTGACTCTAAAGGAGGCTGGATGAGAGTGGCCTATCTCAATATGTCTGACTCAACAGAAGAGTGTCCTCCTGGGTTTAGACTATATGATGAGAATGGAGTTAGAGCTTGTGGTAGACCTCAATCATCACCAGCTGGTTACTGTCAATCAGTCAAGTTTCCTTCCTATAGTATCAGCTATTCTCAAGTGTGTGGTAGAGTCACTGGATACCAGTATGGATCACCTGATGCTATTCATCCGCACAATGCAATAAATAACCTAAATGCAGCTTATGTTGATGGTGTTAGTCTTACTTGTGGTAATCCTCGTAAACATATTTGGACATTTATGGCAGGTTTACAAGAGAATTCCTTTCACGCAAATGGTTTTAATGAGTGTCCATGTGCTCCTAATAGTCCAGTAACTCCTCAGTCATTTGTTGGTAATGACTATTTCTGTGAATCAGGTAGTCCTGGAAAGTGGCAAGCCAATGTTCTCTATACTGATCCTCTATGGGATGGTAAACAGTGTGGACTGATTGAGAAGCCATGTTGTCTAGCTCCTGGTATACCATGGTTCCATAAAACATTCAGTCTTCCTACTACTGACTATATTGAGCTAAGGGTATGTGGTAACAGTCCTATTACCGATGAAGATGTACCAGTTGGCTTCTATGACATTTATGTCAAATGAAGATTCAAATTTAAAGTCATAATCAAATGAATACGTATTTTAAACTTCAGTAGTGGTGTAAGACATTTATATAATTATTGTAGTTAGAAATATGCACTGTAATGTTTATAACTGTAGCTACAAGTGTAAACACTTACTTCAGTTATAATTCATTGTGTTATTTTAATGCACGTAATCTTTAGTTAGTTATCTTAATTAATACGTATTATTATAATAATGTTGAGTGCAAAATTTAGAGTTTTACAAAAAATATTTTCAGTTATTAATATTTGCTTATATTGAACATAGGTAGAAAGTTGTGGAACAAGACTATCAGAGTAAGTAAAAAAACATTAAGAGTACAGCTGTGATTCAAGAGATTTTAACCACACACTGTGAACGTTTCTAACGTATGTGCAAAGGGTTTAGCCTGTGATCAGTTCCATCATTTTTCAGCCAACCACACCTTTCATAATATTGCCATGGCAACAATGATGATTAAGTCACTACATTATTGCACAGAACAAAGGTACACGTTCTTTATCTAACTATAATTTGCATTTTATATAATACCACAAAAAAAATTTATTAACCCTGTGAGCTTGAGAAGATAGCATTTCCAAATTGGTTATATCTAAAACTTATGATCCATACCATCAAACAATATATAGGTACTTTGATTTCAAAGAGGTGAGCTATGAGTGTAGTTATCTAGTGATCAGTTATAATAGTAGTCCCTCAGACTATTACATTATAGCTGATAGTAATGGACATGCTCGTCACATGGAGGAGTTGTGTGACTCTAAAGGAGGCTGGATGAGAGTGGCCTATCTCAATATGTCTGACTCAACAGAAGCGTGTTAGTTTTGTAGATGTTTACAAAAATATATTTTCAATGATTATACTTGTTTATAATTATTGGTGTAATCATATAAACCCTACAAGACTACTATCACATGATAATCACATGATAGCAGTTTGTACATCGCAATCTTGTCCCTTGCCTGCTTGCTTAAGCTAGAAAGAGTGTCTAATGTTTTAGTTGAATTTCTTTACATTGAGCCAACACTCTAGCAAACTAGTTACTGTCATATATTAATGCTGAACTAACTAATTTGATGATACCAAGAGTATAATTCTGTAAGAATACCTCTTTAGTACATATAGGAGTTAGTTATACACTTTCTTATGTAATACAGTTTACATCCACCAATGTCATTGGTTCTAAGTGCTAAGAAATTAGACTAAAGTCGTCTGGAATACCTGCTAGCTGGAAGCTGGGGACAAGACTGTCAAAGTGAGTAATAAAATCATTAAGAGCTTCTAATTATATATAACATAACCACAATTATTTGATCAATCCTGTGTGCTCAAATTAATATCAATTACTATCACTACTTTGATTTCACTGTTTCAAGTGTACCCATTTGTATATAATAACACATATTGCTCTAGTATAGTAGACTAATTTGTTAACCAATCCTATTTGTAGTATGTTATATACTTACGTATAGTAATCTTCAATATGAGAATGTATGTTCATAAGCAAATCAATACATTAAACAATTATCTCTCTTATAGTAACCTTCATACTCTATTTGGCTGCTACAAAGAACACTTTATCTCGTCTTTTCCTTTTTAGGATATTTATGAGTGAATCCATTAACTAATCACCTTTATTGTAGTAACCTTTATACTTACATGTACACTATTTAACAAACCCAATTCTACTGTATATACAAGTAATATACTATAACACTTTATTAACCTTCTGTGTCTTTCAAGATGAGATTGTAGACAATCCATAGTATCTATAGTAACCTTCACACTCTATCAGACAATGAGACTATTGAATATATAAATCCTATGAGAATGTATATTCATAATGTAATACTATACTCTATCCTTACATTCAATATACTATATATATATATATAATTATGTAATCATATTATGTACGTAATGTTGAAATAATATTAATGATATGAGTTGTCCACTTAAGTGGTAAATATAAGCTCAAGTATAAAAGGAGTTGATAAACTGACTCATTCTCATGTACAGTTACCAACAACATGGTAATCCTCATATTGTATCTGGTCACTGTTCTACAACTCTGTATTGCTGATGATCAGGATGATTGTGGTACCTCTACACTACAATCTATGGGAACATTAGTACAACTTGCAATGATTCAACAACCAGTTAATACTGCTAATATGAATACTAATAACTGTACAACACAATATGAGGCTTTGAAAAAGATTAATGATAAGCTTGATAGTATTATAGCTGATAGAAGTAAAGATGAAGAGAAGCTTAATCGCCTGATTACAACTGTAGAGAACTTAACCACCATAATCAAGAACGTTTATAATGAAAGCGAAGAAGAATCTCTCATCTATCCTTCATCATCATTCGTACAATCTTGTGAAGAGTTTAAAAATAACTGGCCAGATAGTCCCTCAGACTATTACACTATAATAGATTGTAATGGACATCCTCATCATGTATACTGTCACATGGAGGACTTGTGTGACTCCAAAGGAGGTTGGATGAGAGTAGCTCATCTAAATATGTCTAACTCAACAGAAGAGTGTCCTCCTGGGTTAAGACTATATGATGAGAATGGAGTTAGAGCTTGTGGTAGACCTGAATCATCACCAGCTGGTTACTGTCAATCAGTCAAGTTTCCTTCCTATAGTATCAACTATACTCAAGTGTGTGGTAGAGTCACTGGATACCAGTATGGATCACCTGATGCTATTTCTGCCACTGGATTACATAATAATTTAAATGCAGCTTATGTTGATGGTGTTAGTCTTACTCATGGTAATCCCCGTCAACACATTTGGACATTTATGGCAGGATTACAAGAGCATTCTTTTGAAATAAATGGACAATCTGAGTGTCCATGTGCTCCTAATAGTCCAGTAACTCCTCAGTCATTTGTTGGTAATGACTATTTTTGTGAATCAGGTAATTCTGCACCCTGGCAGAGAAAGCTTTATCCTGATCCTCTATGGGATGGTAAACAGTGTGGACTGATTGACAAGCCATGTTGTCTAGCTCCTGGTATACCATGGTTCCATAAAACATTCGATATTCCTACTACTGACTATATTGAGTTGAGGGTATGTGGTGATCAAAATGTTATTGATGAAGATATACCAGTTGGCTTCTATGAGATTTATGTCAAATGACCATTAAAAAATGTTGTTATCTTCAAGTAAAATTGATAACTCTATTACACTCTGTAACCTTTGTGTGTGGTTAGAAATAGGCTCCATATTTTTTAAAATTACAAAATTTAATTAAAACATTTTTAGTTTATTATAAATGTCAGTTATTTAATATCTATATACATGTGTATAATTATGTTGAATATGAAATTTAGTTTTGTAGATGTCTTTACAGACTTTACAAGAATATTTTTGGTGATTCTATTAATACATTTATTAATACTTGTAATTATGGATATAAGTACATAAAGTCATAAACCCTATCTGACTACTGTTTAACTTAATAATAATCACATAGTTATAAGTTATTGATTACAACTGAAGGCTTAGACTAACCCAGTCACTAACACAGTTGAATGTCATTTAAAGGTAGGCAGGGGAACAATTGACATGAAAGACACAAGTGTGGACTGATTGAGAAGCGATGTTGTCTAGTTTCTGGTCTACCATGGTTCCATAAAACATTGAGAGTGTGTAGTGATAGTTCTATTAATGTAAATAGTATACCAGTTGGAAGATTAAAATGAATAATTAGAACATGTTTCATAAATGTTTTAGTTATTTGTGACTCAGTGAAACACTTTTGGTGATTCTATTAAGAGTAATAATATGTAATTTTGTACATGTACAACACTACATTAATTTAAAATATTTTTGTGGAGGTCATTACATTATAATAACACTTTGTGTGATTACTCAAGTACACCCATTTATAATTATATATTGCTCTAGTACAGTAGACTACTTTTGTTAATCAATTCTATATGTAGTATTGGTGAAAATGAATTATGATAACACCCCATACACAGAAACAAAGTAAGATAGATAGTGAGAGAAGATGCTGAATTCCCAGGTGGGAGTAGAATCCACGACTCTGGCTTGCTAGGCTATTGCTCTACCAACTAAGCCACTGTGATTCAGCTGACAGACTAAGCCATGGTGCCACCTATTAATACCCCTACAAATAACCTTTCAACAACATTATCTTAGGGTTATTGGGGCCATGGCGAGGGTTAACATTTGTCTTAATGCATAAAAGTTGACAAATTGCCTCTACAGAGTACAGACAATTATAAAGAAAGAGAAATCTAACAATATGGAATGTAAAGTAATCATTTTTCCAGCCTGTATCTACTACACTATACATACAGATTGGTTTTTTAAGCATCTACTTGGATACAACATATGTTCTACATTGTATCTCCTTAATTACTGATGTTATGTGCTGTAGGCTGCTTTGTGCATGTTCTGTTATCAGTTCTTATGTACATTTATAGTGGGAGAAGTGCTGATATGTAAACTGTGATTATTTCAGAATCCTGTTTTCAAAGCTGTTGGGTCATCTATCCTCCACTATTTGTGAACAACATTTCAACATCAAAAGTTAAACTTACTCTTCAACACCTCAATTCAGCAATAATGGTATAATGGTATACTACGGATAATGTTCATTACATTGGCATGCAATTGAGGTAACCAATTATTGAAATAACTAAATTATTTTTGCAGTGTTACGTAGGTCTCTGTAAAAGTCTAACTTAATTCTTAGTAAACAGATTCTTGCTGAACTAAAGTGCTTCTTTAAAACTTACATAATTAATATATGTTTGCCTTAATGCATAAAAGTTGAAATTGTCTCTACAGACCATTACAAAGAAAGAGATATATGTAACAATATGGAATGTAAAGTAATCTTTTATTCTTCCATCTTCATTTGACATAAATGTTAGAAAACACAAACGATACATCTTCATTAGTAATCCACTATCACCACACACCTCAACTCAATATAGTCTGTAGTAAGAGTATTGAATGTTTTATGGAACATGGTAAAGTGGGAGCTTACTGGATCAGAAATATGGTTTAAAATTAGACATGACAAGAATGACAGAAGTTATATGTAACCTCTTTGATGAATCAATCATACATTCATGTATTCAAAACTTGTTGTAATTATTGATTATATCACTTTTGTCATACATCCTACCATCCCTTTTGCCACATATTCAATTAGGTTTAATTATAATGTGTTTAACTAAAGTTATGTCATTCTAGGGCTTAGTAAATTAATGTGTAAAAAGCACTAGCTTAGGGATACATAAATCTTTACTAATACTGTTTTAACGAATCTCATTATAAAGAAGCAGTTTTAATTCAAGTCAGCACTTCTAGTAGTCTCACACAGCCAATGTTTTGTTTTGAGACTACACTTCTAGCTTGCTGTTTTACTAGTTCAAATTATCAATTAACTGTCATGTGGGATTGTGTATATTTTTATAACTCTCAAATTCAAACATTTATGACAATTGGCTGTTTATTTTGCTGTATTTAGTTAAAGGTGTACAATAACTCTCCCAACTCCTCACAATACAGCAACAAGTTCTATTAAGTTCTTTTTTGTCATTACAACCTCCCATCATTCATCCTAATAATCATAATATATATATATGTTTCTATAGTAAGGTTGTTCTTACAATAACTTTCCTACCGCTGTCATTGTAATCTTACTATTTGTTTAGTCATGTGTAAACAAAGAAAAATTCGGTTAAAAGTAGTCAGAGGAAACCGTGACTTATCATAAGGTTACAGACGAGATGATGTGTAAAGATATCCTGATACTATATCTGACCTCTATACTAGCTATAGGTATTGCTGATAATCATAATGCAACTGATTGCTATAACTCCCCTTGCTTTCAAGATGTGATCAAAAAGCTGGATGACATTGAAAGTAAGCTTAATCAACTAATACCAGCCATTAATACCACCTCCGACCCTCCTTCATCATCTCTCGAACACTCTTGTGAAGAGATTAAAGCTAACTGGCCAGACAGTCCCTCAGACTATTACATTATAGCTGATAGTAATGGACATCCTCGTCATGTATACTGCCACATGGAGGAGTTGTGTGACTCCAAAGGAGGCTGGATGAAAGTGGCCTATCTCAATATGTCGGACTCAACAGAAGAGTGTCCCCCTGGGTTTAGGCTATATGATGAGAATGGAGTTAGAGCTTGTGGTAGACCTCAATCATCACCAGCTGGTTACTGTCAATCAGTCAAGTTTCCTTCCTATAGTATCAGCTATTCTCAAGTGTGTGGTAGAGTCACTGGATACCAGCACGGAACAACTAATGCTATTTATCCTCATGGAGAAACAAATAATTTAAATGCAGCTTATGTTGATGGTGTTAGTCTTACTCATGGTAATCCTCGTCAACATATTTGGACATTTATGGCAGCTATACGAGAGGCTGGTGGATCAGGAAACAACTTGTGTCCATGTGCTCCTAATAGTCCAGTAACTCCTCAGTCATTTGTTGGTAGTGACTACTTCTGTGAATCAGGTAACCCCGGAGGCATTCAGTACAATATCCTCTTCACTGATCCTCTATGGGATGGTGAACAATGTGGACTCATAGAAATGCCATGTTGTCTATCTCCCGGTATACCATGGTTCCATAAAACATTCAATCTTCCTACTACTGACTATATTGAGTTGAGGGTGTGTGGTGATGGGGATACTGGTAATGAAGACACACCAGTTGGTTTCTATGACATTTATGTCAAATGAAGATTGAATATAAAGTCATCATCTAGGCAATATTTGAAACTTCAGTAGTGTTGGAACACATTTATATAGTTAGTATAAATATGCACTGTAATGTTTGTAACTGTAGCTGCATGTATAAATATAACACTCTAGTAATTGATTTAAAACCGTTATTTTAATGTACATCTATCTGTAGTTAGTTTAGCTTAATGCCTATTGTAATATTTATAATAATAATGTTGAGTGAGAAATTTAGTTTTGTAGATTTTTTACAAAAAATATTTTCAGTGATTAATACTTGTGTATAATTATTGGTATAATCATATAAACCATTCCAGACTACTGTCACATGATAATCACATGATTTCTAAGCTAATTACATGAAGAAGTAGTCAGAAGTACGTACATTGCAATCTTGTCCTTTGTCTGCTTGCTTAGTAGTAGAAAGAGTGTTTAATTATTTTATTTCGTTATATTGAGCCAGCAATATATTAATATTGAACAAACTAATCTGATGATACCTAAGGTAGAAAGTATAAATTCGACTTCTTTAGCACTTATCGGAATTAGTTTCTAAACTTCCTTATTGCAATACAGTCTTGCATCCATTATTGTTAGACTTAATAATTGATTATTCATTAACTGTCAATTTATGATTGATTGTACTCACGTGATTGAATTTTGCAAAAAAGAAAGTGAAAAATTGTTGACTTCTTATCAAGTGTTGGTGAGTAACAGATGTGTTCGGGCATTTGGTCGAAGCTCTGGTAGAACTGAACTTTATTACAATTATCTTTTGTTTACAATGCCATTGTTCTATGTAAGTGCCAAGAAATTAGTCATCTGGCATCATAAAGCATGGCTAGCTGGAAACTGGGGACAAGACTGTCAAATTTGATTACAAAAACATTAAGAGCTTCTAATTATAACTATATATAACACAACCACAATAAAGTTTATTAATACTATGAGTCTATGAGCTCAAATTAATATATACAAATTGAGTATATAATTACACTAAAATTTCTATCTACTACTTTGATTTCAAGACATTGGCTGGGAGTTTGTTATCTGGTGATTATATATCCTAGTATATATAATTATATTCATAGCCTGTTACTGTGTTGTTGTTATTTGTTATATTTCCAATATTGGAAGTTATAGACAGATTTATATTAACTTTCTAGTTTCCTGACATAGTGGCAGACACTGTAACTACAGTACATATGTAAAATCAACAATGCACTGGCTATTAGTGATGGTAAACAGTGTGAACTGATTGAGAAGCCATGTTGTCAAGGTCCTGGTATACCATGGTTCCATAAATCATTCAATCTTCTACTACTGACTATATTGAGTTGAGGGTATGCTCTAATGAGTAACTGCTAATGAAGATGTACCAGTTGGCTTGTATGACATTTATGTCAAATGAAGATTGAAATATAAAGTGATATATAATCAAAGGAACATTTTAAACTTCAGTAGTGGTGTAAGACATTTATATAATTATTGTAGTTAGAAATATGCACTGTAATGTTTATAACTGTAGCTACAAGTATAAACACTTACTTCAGTTATTATTCATATTTTAAACATATATGTAATAGTTAGAACACACTTTACAGGATTACGTGTTTTGATGTAGCACGAGGGTGGCTCAATAAAGGTTGAGTTTACATAATGCATGAGCCAAAGGCGAGTGCGTTATGTAAATGAGACCTTTATTGATCACCCAAGTGCTACATTGAAACACACAATGCACTGTCAAGTGTGTTTATTGACGATCTGGTAAACTACCACTGTTATTGGAGTTGCTTCGTTAGTAGAGGTGAGCAAAGTGTGCAATAACTAACTTTTTGCACGCAAATGTGTGCGATAAATGATTCAATGTTCATTCATGTGACGCATTATCTGCACTCTGATTGGCCACAGGTCACATGATCAGCAATAAGTTATTTTAATGCACATAATCTTTAGTTAGTTATCTTAATTAATACGTATTATTATAATAATGTTGAGTGAAAAATTTAAAGTTTTACAAAAAATATTTTCAGTGATTAATATTTGCTTATATTGAGCATAGGTAGGAAGTTGTGGAACAAGACTATCAGAGCCTGAGGAGGGGCAATTGTAGTTCAGATTTTTCTGGTACTGTTATATAATCTAACTACATATAGTTAGTCTTACATACTATTTATTGCTCACAGAAGGTGCTAGTTTATTACATCACAGCACATAATCATGAAGTACTTTATCCTTGGTCTTGCTGGCCAGCCTGTACTTTGGACCCTCCTAGTCTCAAGTACAGACATTCACAATACAAGGACATCTTGCCTCGAGATTTGGACCCTCCAAAATACAGACTGGCCAGCAAGACTAGGACTCCACCTTACATTACTTACAGCTGCATGTCTGGCATAGTGAGACTAGAAATTTAATCATAACACACCATAATTATAACTCTTATAAACATTTTATTAACCTTCTGTATCTTACAGGATGAGAATGTTTAGAGGACACGTCTCTCTTGTAGTAACTTTCATACTCTTTCA